>OY982568.1:10899370-11499370 GCA_963859945.1 Euplagia quadripunctaria
AAAAACTTATTAAAAATAAATAATTCTGTTGGTATACGTATATCCGTTGTACACGTAAATATTACAATGCATATTAATAAAAATAACGAATTTGTTATACTGAACGTGTTACGTGTTATTTTATTGAAGCGAGCTTTATTTGATTTTATTTCAAAGAAGAGCGATGAGATTTATTTTCGCTGAAGGTTCTGGAATCCCTCACGGTCTAGGAATAAAGGTGGCAAGCTAACCGTTAACTTGCAAGGATTACTTGAAAGTACGTGATCGGGAAACACAAAAGTGATTTCCACACTTTTGCGGCGAGCTTCGAGCCTCGTACCAAACATGACAAAGTTATAAAACCGTTTAGCTCTTATGGATAGGGCCATTAATCAATCGAGGATTGTTTACAGTTCAAGAGAGCTTATGTCCTAAAAGGCAGCGGGCGGCACCTATTGATCTAGCTTGAGGGCGCTCTGTCACTGGTCTCTAGCTTATAAGCTGTTTAATGGGATTCAAAATAATACGGTAGACATATTGATTACAATGTGGAATAATAGTACCATCTTTTTAATGGTTTTAATTTCAGCATACACACGTCAACACTGTTACGTCTAATATCAACATTTGTCGTACAGCCTCTGCTAGGCGGCAACATGTCCACTTTCTTGTATAATATAATAAATAAATTAACAATAATTCATCCCTTATTTAATCGCGAAACTAACATTAAATTAAAGAATTGGTTGCTTGACTATGACTAAACTGAAAAATTATTATTATAAAATAATAAAATTACAAAATTATAATTTCTTCGTGGAGAGCCATGCTTCGGCACGTTTGGGCCGGCTCGACCGGAGTGATACCACGGCCTCACAGAAACCGGCAGTGAAGCAATACTTTCATTGGTTTTCATCGAGTGAGTGAGGTTACCGGAAGTTCCAACCCTTTCCTCTTCCCCTCTTCCCCTACTCCCATCTTAAAGGCCGGTGACGCACTTGTGACTCTTGAGTTGCAGGTGCCCATGGGCGGCGGTAGTCACTTACATCAGGTGACCCGTCTGCTCGTTTGGTTTGCCCCCTATAACAGAAAAAATAAAGAATTTAAGACGTGTAAATAATAATATGCCGATATGCAATAAATAAGTAGGACACATAAACTGTCACACAACACAAGTGAGAGTGTTTATAGGCACCGGTAACCGCTTACCCTCAGTCTAGCCATGTGCTTGTCTGCCAACTTAGTTGTAGATGTCAACAAATATAGAAAATACATTTCGGTGGATAAGAACGTGTCACTAAAAATAGTAGTCAAAACAAGTATGAAAACTTACCATTTAAAAACCCGATTGCGTTTAAAATACTAACTGAAACATATATTTGTATATATTTTTGTCATCATATTTTAAAACCCTCAACTTTGATACCACTCGATAGGTTTGGGAGAAAACAAAAATTTTAAACATTCACACTAAAGACGAATCCAACGACATATTATTTATCGAAATCGGTTTAGCCGTTTAGTAGTTACATACTTACATGACAAACTTATAACCCTCCTTTTGGGCATCTGTGTTCCATCGTTGTTATGTGTCCTGTGTTTTGTTACAGCACTGAGCAATTCTTCCTTTCCGTATTTAGAAGTCTTCCGTATTTAGAGAATTAGAAGTTCTCTACGCGCGGTCTCTTTGTCGCAATATCTTTGTTGTTGACGCTCTAAGTTTAAGGCACAGAATATTATTATCCGTGTAAGGTAAGTAAGTAGCAAGTAAAGGTTTAGTACCTTTGATACATTTTATGCTTACAGGGTTGGCAACACCTGTATCGGGCGGATGGTACTTTAGTGTAATATAAAACATTAGTCAGTAAAACAAACACGGAAACTATTAACGTAAATGAAAAAAATATGTTTTTAGTTTTTGTTAAAAAAAATATAGTAGTACATAGTTGTTTGGCTCCGACACAAAATTAGCGACCCATATTACTTTGCAGCTTTGGGATCTCCCAAAACTAATAAGCATTTTTCGCATTTCAGTATCGTCTTTTGCGAAAATTATTAGTTTTGTTAAAAAAAAATTAAGTGTTTGTGAGTACTTTTTTTTTTCGTTTGGAAACCTCCACGGTTTGTGGGTACTTAGGAAAATAAATGACAGAAACATTAATCATAATTCAATCAATCAAAACCATTTATTTCAATTGAACTAATGATAGTGATCACACAAATGGATTTAGTTTGTTACTTTTTTTTTTTTTTTTTTAATTTCTTAACTAATTATTTAATATGTAATATTTTCACATACATACAGATAACAATATACAACTTACACATTAAAACTAATAAAAAAAGAAAAAGAACTGTATATGGGCTATTTACATGCATGCGTCATAAAATTCCTCCACATCGTCGCCTACTGGCAGTGTTCCCAGAAGGCTGGCAGCATTGCCACGTTGAAATGGCAAGGCTAATTCTCTGTGCAAGAAAAAGGCCCGCCTTCTGGTCACGAGAAGTGTCGATGATAGTTATTTTTGAATTGTCAGAATTATCCTAATGAATACTTAGTGATCGATCTTTCTTTAATTAAAAAAAAAGATATTATTGCCATATTTTCTCAATCCAAGTAATAATTTGTTTCTAATACCGGTCGTTTATGTTTCTGGTTTATTAATGGAGTACATTAATATTTTTATTATTATTGCCACAGATACAAAACCAAGCAAACCGCTCTCATTGGTTTCGGAGAGCACGTTATATTTTCTGTTTGAATTTATAGGCTTTGAATCTAGTTCACGACAGTAAATAATTCTCACATTTCTTTTACAAGCTCTCTTGACATACTATTTATCTTTGGTAAACTAAAATATTTTTGACAAATTGGTCCATCGACATGAAATATTGAGTCGCTGGTGGAGTGGGAGTAGAGTTTATGTAATGAAAATCACCTTAAACTATCCATAATAAGCTTTTTACCCGACTGAGCGACGCAAAAGAGGGTCTATGTACAACATGACATTACATGTTAAGACAGTAATCAAAAATACACCGCAGTGATAATTAGACGCCATATTGTCAATAAAATGAAATTCAGCTGGCAACAGCTTGCATCATGTTTACCTTTTATGTAACACTAATACCATTGTACCTGAAGATCTGACTTTTAACAAGAGTGGCCATGAGTTTCTTTGCCAGTATTCTTCTCATAAGGCTCTACGCATTTTGGAAACTGGAAGTTATAGATCGACACAAGCAGCTAGTAGATTTTGGTGTTTTCACCTAATTTCGCCTAACCTCGACAATCCAGTACATGCTGTGGCGTCTGTTTGCGTCGATCTATGATTTTTAACAGTAGCTTCAATTTAACGTTCATAAATGTCACTTAGTGTCTTAATTGAATAAATGATTTTGAATTTGAATTTGAATTCAAAATGAAAAAAAACGAACTATGTCAAGTAGGGTATTGTTGAATAGATATTTAAAAATAATTTTTAGGTTTCTGTCATAATTTTTCATGTTAAATATCAGTTTAGGATATATACTGATTTAAAGCCGGTTAACAATCATTCTCGCTAATTTTCCTACTTATTACACATACATACGTACATTATGCATATACCTTAGCATTTTAAAATATTAATAATTTAATTGATTATTATATTATTTAATGGGCGCGGGGCGAATAATCAGTAGTTTAGACCACCGCAAGTTACCTAATAATCCCCGCGATATTAATATGATGTATGCATCGATCATAAAACTATTTCAATTGTGTAGTTCTTCAGTATTACATAACAGAATTCTAAACTACTGTGCTTGTTTCTTTCTTTTTAGTTTATTTTTTTAATTAGTTTTTAAGTAGTAATTTTTTTTAACAGTCGGGTTCTTTTGTTTTTTAATTTATTTTATTTTACTTATGGTGTATTGACTATATTTCAACTGATGTTAAGCAGTTGCACCGTATTCTAAGGATACTTAGAATTTCAGATGAATCATTTGCTCGTTTTGGATCTTGTTGCACCTTTTTTATTTCATACATACATAGCGAAAAACCCCATGCTGTAATAAAATATCTTTGATTGTTTGCAACACTTTCATGGCTTAACCACTGAATTGATCATATGATCATCGTGAAATTCTGCTAACACGTTGTCAAGGGTACAGAAAAGGTACCTTTCATCTACAAAAGTAGTGCTATTCCCCATGGTATACAAAAATCACTTCTACGCCAGCAAAGTTGCGAGCAAAGGCTTGTCACTATTAAAAATAATTTCTAGCATTAGCAAGTGTCAGGATAACTGGATATTGAATTTGGATGATTAACTGTACTATCATCATTATAAGTGGGTATTCACCTTTGTCATACCGCTTTTACCTGGACTAAAGAGGTTATCATACTCTGCGGAGTAGCTGCAACACAAGTGGAAAAGACAGCTTTCTTGTTGATAGTACTTATTTACAGACATAGCAGACCATTCTTAACGCAGAAACACAGCATGAAGGTATTTTGGATATGATTTTCTCTATCCTAAAGGTAGTGTCTAGTCGATCTTATGTTTGTACAAAGTAAGATCTTCTGAAACGTAAATCGTAACCTAATTTTTCTGTAGACCTGAAGTATTGCCACATGTTTTATTCTACACGAGCTATTTAAATTTCAAGGAGCAATATGTTACTGTGTGTCCTCATTTACAATGTATTAACTACAACAAATGTTCCATTTATCTGCAAAGGACACTCTGAAGTGGGAGTTTGTACAATTATTTTCATGTTTAAAAGGGGTATTAGAATTTATCAGCTGTATGTGTTTAAACCTATCCTTTCGTTGTGTGAGAGGTGATGAAAGAGGTCAGGTGGAATAAACATACGCTTGGATATTGATGTATGTGAACTTATTCAAATTAAATTCGATCAACAATATTCTGTTTCAAAATCACAATTGACTGAAAATAGCGTATGAGCTTTGTGGTCTGGTAACAACAAGATTTGAGGCCAGTCATTTCATTAATTTTCTTTTAAAAATATTTACGGTATTTTTTATTTCAGGGAGTAGCTTTCCTCCTAGTTTATATTATGTATTGTACGCAGTATATACATATTGTATGCTACTAACGGAGGCCATGGGTTTGATTCATGACGCTATTTTAGATTCTCGAAGTTCTACAGTTTAAATCAAATTGATATAACTCTGCCTATCTCTGGACAAATGCACAGATAAATCCTCTACCTAAAAAAATAACTCTTCCTGTTTCTCTGACTACCGTCGTATTTCAATATTACCGTTTCTTTCTAAATACTCGGTTGACTTGTCCATAATCAGCTTAGTATGTTTCTTCACAAAAGAAACCTTCTGAATCTTTACCAGTCAGGTTTCTGGCCTAGACACAGTAGCGTTTACAGCCTTGGTGAATATTACGGATGACATCAGATACGGTGTGGAATGTGGAAGTCTAACTGTTTTAGCACTACTAGAATTTTCCAACGCTTTTAACACGATGGACTTCGACATTCTGATTAACATAGCTCGCTCACTTAAGATATCTCTGATGGTGATCGATTGGCTTCAAAGTTACAGTTTACACCGACAATGTACACGCATTGATAACACCCTCTTCTTGGTGTAATACATCTGTTGGTGTGCCCAAGGGTGGCGTTCTACCTTCTTTACTCTTCGTGTAATTTATAAATTCCATTAATGATCAACTTCTCATTTCTTACCACCTTTATGTAGATGATCTTCGAATATACTTCCAAGCACCAGTGGACAACATTGCTAACGCTATTGATATCGTCAATAGAGATCTGGCTAAGATACTCGTAAGTGCTTGTAACGCATCTTATGGACTTAAAGTGAACCCTTCAAAGACTTAGGTCATTATCGTTGGGAGCACTTGGAAAGTTTCAAAGATTGAGTGGTCTCATATTCCTCCGACTATTTTCAATGGCTCTATTTTACCCTTTAGTAATAAAGTTAAGGATTACTTATATATAACTGTATAATAAGGCTTAAGTTATTTGCTTCTGCAGGCTCCTTAAAACGATTGAAAATTTTCTACCAACTGCCACCAAGACTGCCCTTGCAAATTCACGTCTTCCAATTCTTGACTATATCCAGACTTCACTGAGAACCAATTACATAAACTGGAGCAACTTTAAAACTTTTGTACTAGATTCATATTTGGACTGCGTAAATATGTCATGTCTCTGAATTCCGAAAAAACTGAAGTGGTTACCCATTCGTCTTCGCCGGAACACTCATATTCTCTTTTTGCTATACAGTATACTTTTGAACCCTCATACACTTTCCTATTTAAAAGGACTATTTAAGTTTCTTCACGATACTCATATGAAGGTCTTACGATCATCGGAAAATCTGATATTAAAAGTGCCGGCGCATTCAACAACTTTCTTTGATATATCACCTATATTTCTGTCTGTTCGTTTGTGGAATGCATTACCGGTACAAATACGGTAAGCTGAAACCCTTCCAGCAACATTGTCTGTCACTATAATATTATTTATTCTATTCTATTCCATAACTAAGATCTAAATTGCTATCTATAATACTATATTATCCCTACTAAATAACTATAAATGTATGTATGTGTATATGTAAGTATGTACGTATTTGCCTATTTCCCGAATAAATGGCGTATTATTCGTTAACTACTATGTTTTTAATTAAATAATTTATTATCTCCATCCTAAGGTTGTCTGGTAGAGATCCTTTCTAGTGATGAGACCGCCAATTGTACTCTGATTTGTAAGATACCAATTTTTTCATTTTATTAATGCTGTACAATAAAATATATTCAATCTATCTATATATATATATCGCTTTAATGAATACATGACGGGATATCACGATGTATATATCCTAGTTCCAAAGAAGAGATTTTTGCGAAGGCTGCTAATTATACATTTAACTTGACTTATATAAACAAAACCTTGTTTGTCACTCACGATATTCTGTCGTTTGTTTAACGTTCATACTCAAAATGCCAAACGAGATAATCAAGTGAATAGAATAGTATAATTAAATAGTTTGCGGTCAAATTCTGACACACAGTAGAGATTGCCGCCAAAGAAATTGACAATGTTGCCAACAAATAATACTAACAGATTGACTGAATGCGTTTCGAAGTGAGAATGTGGTGTGATTTTAAATGTTTATTTTATCAATAATAAAATGGAATCCGTTGGAAACAGGATAGATATCCTGTTTTAATTATGCTTGACAAATCATTGTGTTTTGTTTCGTTTATTTGATTTAATAATTAAATAACAGTTGACGTCACTTCAAAGTTAAAAAAACATCTATGCAATAATTGTAATCACAAACTAAAACTGAGGACATGTCTCACTGATAATACTTTAATAACGTTAATACCCCAAGATCGTTAAACAATATATACAATTAATTACTAGTATTTATAAGTAAACAAAATACTAAAGTCCTTTATTTTTATTCTTTTTTTACCCTAGTAAACCAGAACATTTCGACTGATGATGCACATGGCACTACCCAATGTGTGACTTATGCGTTATAAACCCTATTCGTCCCTTGCGTTTTACCACAAATCTAACGGTATTACATTTATCAACAATATAAATTCAATACTACTGTTATTGGATCTATTATTTATTAAATGAATGCAACAGCCATTTTAATTTCAGCATAAGTATTGTCTGCTATTCTTCCAATCGCAATCAATAGCGTAGATTCGAAAATGATTATTTTTTATCAACATTTTAATGTCAGAATATCTGAGCTGGCTGTAAAATTTGTTGAAGAATTAGCGGATAGCCGGAAGTAGGCAGAACTATGTTGGATACCTTTGCGCAAAACGAATCCCTGCGGTTGGTATCACAGGCTAATGTTAAAAATAGACTGACTGAAAGATTTATGCTCGCCACACACTAAGTATTTGAGATGTGTATGATCGACGTGGATTCTGAGGATAGATCTTTGGCCGCCAGCTACATATCACTACCATTGTCATAAAGTGTGGCCACCAGAAATTTTATGGTAGACTCTAAAATAAAATTAATAAAAAATGTAAAGACCAGAAAAATCTGCCACAAGCCTTAACAACAACTTTTGGTTACAGCTTATACAGACATACCGCATAGCCGTTATTAATATACCAAACGTCATTCTAAAGTTTGGAGCAGATTAACGTTGCGGGATGCTAAACCTGCAAAATAATTTTGTCTAATAACCAACTATTATTATTAAAAGCGATTGCAGGAAAGTCTTTTTAATTTGCCGTGTTCGGATAAATACTGAATATAGATATATAAATATATATATATATATATATATATGGTATGGTATACGCCACTTTTATACGTTACTTTCAATTAAGGCTCGGCTTTCCAGTACGGGGATGTCATATGAGAACCTTTCTACACCAACAGTCATTGGCTTTCCGGAATATGTTTTTTTTTATGGTATGGGGCAAACGAGCAGACGGTTAACCATGCATGGCATGCCCATTACTATTTTAACTGCTCAATAGCAGGAGTTACATCGGTTACGGTCGGTTTCAGTTTTACTACGAATGTCTTTGTTCCGAGTTATATAGCTCGTTGAGAAATTTTTGCCTTTTTTGGACAAAGACATGGACGCTAGTCATTCGTGTTCAATTTTTGACCCACGAGCTCATTGAGATCAACTGCAAATATCTGTTAGCAATTCTGTCATCACAATTTTGCTATCACCAAATCGAAGACGGGTGACGTATTGACTAATTGATGCCAATGAAGAATCCTTTCTTTTGATTTAAATTTAAATCCTTATTAAGCGACTTTTTAATAGGGATATTAACAGCTTAATTAGGAACGGAATTAAATTCTAATAAAGTATTTGAATGTATCCATCGTGGCATATATATCTTCTAATACATAATTTTTTATATATATATTTGGTAAGTATAATAGGAATAGGAATAGGTCGTAGAATATTTTTCACCCTCTTGTCCCCACCCCCTTTTTTTCATTGTATATATTATAAAGATATGTGCCACCACGGTGGACCTATCCTATCTATCAAGTACCTATTTAGCTTGACACCGACTTCAAATAGACCAGTAGTTACCTGGATTAAGTTTGAAGTCAATTACTTTTCAATGCCATATCTTAGTGCTTTTTGACGTCGGTTTAGCTTTTTCTTAAAAGTGTTTTTATGTGACAATACGGCAACTGTCAGTTATCAACTTCATTAAACAACTTTTCCCAGTATATGAATTAAATATAGCCATTATTACAGTCGGTTTCTCTGCCTCAGGATCTGCCATATTCAACACAGTGGTGGTTAATATTATTTAGCAGAAATGCTATTCCGTACCTCAAAGAAAAGCTAAGAAGCCGTCAGTTCCGACTGTTATCAAATATTTACACTTAAATATTCTAACTGCTGGTTGAATAGAATATGAATTTGCCTTCCAGTGAAGGATATTAATGATAATTGTTGCTAACACGCAAAACCTAGTATTGCGTTTAAAATAAATTAAGATGCCATCTACCGTCTACAGTCTACCAATAGTAGATGCGTCTTAAATGTTACATTAAAACAGCATGGCCTGATTTCTTTTTTTTTCAATTCAATTCAAATCGTTAGGGAATTAAACTATTTTTAAACTCTCAATTATAATAATAATAATATATATATATATAAATGCCTATACGTCGTATCTCATTAAGTTAAATGAACAGAGAATAATGAAAGCTTTTATGAGAAGGAAGCTGGAGCGTGGCCGAGGAAGTTATTAAAACAAAGTTCAGTCATGGATTCCTTTTTACCGTTTGTACTGCATAAAGTAAAATTTGATATTGTATGTTAACAATGGACAATTGCAGTTATTAATTTTAGCCTAGGCTATTCTACTGTCTATCTGAAGTTGTAGAGAGGATAAAATTGTTCAAAGACTGTAATGTTCGCCCGCCGGAGCATACTCGAATCCAAGCGTCCCGAGTGCCTCTTACTTACTGTATTCACTCACGGATATAAGCTAGGAACACATTCGCATTCTTTTACGAGTGTATTGTTTTGTGTTACTCCCCGGGTACGGTTTTTCAATTCAATATAATAATGGATTTATTTGTATTGGCGCCTTACTTTGTATAAGATTCCTTTGAAGAGTTTTTGAATGTAATGATGGAGGCTGTAATTAGGTTGAACATAAAAGTTAAAGTTGAGGAGTTGTTCAGACTTTGTTTACCTTTATTTAAAGTAAATGCTTGAAGTGGAAAGGCGAGCACGGCAAAGGCACAACGTACCTTTTCATCAATCTGACCCCATGTTGTCGGATTTCCTCAAAATTTCTTACTTATTCAAATTTCATTTATCCTCTTTATTAGTCGAGTAGCGTTCAGAGCAAGATACTAGTAGCTACTTACGTTAAGTAAGAATACTTTTACACATGTATTTGACTTAACTTACTTGTGAAAACTGCGGATGTCATTGCGAGTAATGGCAAACTTACAACACTATAATGTAACCGTCATTTCAAGAATGGTTTTTCTCACATCACTAAGTATTTAGATAAAAATATTTTTTTTCTGAATTAATTATTTTTATAGGTTAGGTGCTAGCTGCACCCGCCATGTGTTGCAATGCCTTTTTTTTCTTTTTAACTATTAAAAAATGGGGGGTGGGGGCAGGAGGGTGAAAAATACTTTACGACCTATTCTCATACCTACCAAATATTAAAAAAACAATTTCATTAAAATCGGTCGAGCTGTTTCGGAGGAGTTCGACCACAAACACCGTGACACGAGGTTTTTATATATTAGTATATACACAAAATTGTTTTCAGCTCACTATCTGACATATTCTCATTCTCTAAAATAACCAATCAGGGACAAGAGCAGAGAGAGATGCAAAACCAAAACAGGCTTCTTTCTCTGGCTACAGACCGTATGCGATCACGGCTTGTTCGCTTCCTCTATTTCATATTATCGCTATGGAAATATTATATTGTTTCCCAAGGTTAAAGGTTATGCAAAAGCTTCGTGAGGAACCCCCGAAATTTAGAAAACATTTGGTTTTTGTGGACCAGACTTATGTGCACACATCATACTGGCCTTCAAAATGCTGGTAGAGTGAAAATGAACCTGGTCCATCATCAGACATTCCCTTTGGGGAATGTTATATAGTAGTTGACGCGCGAACTGAAGAAGGGTTTATACTTAACGCACTTCTAGTATATAAATCAAAAGATAACAACGCTGATTTCCATTATGACAAGAACAAAACATTTTTTAAGGAATGGCTAAACAAACCTAGTACCTAATCTACCGGGCCTAGTGTAGTGATTTTGGATAACGCATCTTACCATTCCACGCAAATAAATAAAGTACCTACAATTGCTAAAAGGAGAGACGATAAGACAAGGAATGGTCAATGGCTAATGGTGTTGAATTCACAAAAGACATGACAAAGTCTGTCTTATTGGAGCTTGTGAAAAAGCACAAACATGCCTGTCTATGATAGGATTCTTCAAGAACATGGTCATACAATACAAAGATTGCCTCCCTATCACTGCAACCTAAACTCCTTAGAGCCAATTTGTAATTTTAAGGGGAAAAAAAGAAATTCTAATATCAATATAAGAAGCATTTGAATTTATAACAAGTGTTGACTGTAAAAAAAGAATGTAATTATGTAAAAAATGTTGAAAATAAGTATGGGGCACAAGATCACATAGCAGAAAAGAATGAGAAAGAATTTATAAAACAACTTGGCGATGAAGATAGTAGTTCCGTATCAGATAGCGATTGTGAAAATGAACAACTAACAAGTGCTAGTGAAATGTCCGGAATGGAATAGTTTTTGGATTCAGACTTCGACTATGATTCGTAAGAACTACCTATAACGAAATATTGATGTACAAATAAAACTTAGATTTTATGTAGTTTTTTTAAATTCATACAAACATAATAAAAATAAATACACAAAGATCTTCGCGTCGCACCGGATTCCGCACGGGGTAAGCAGAGGCCCACAACCTCTCACGGTCCTAACGCATCATCCCGTCGGATCCACCCAATCATACATTCATTCCATGTTTTCGATTAAAGTGTACATATTTTTTTTATTAAAATCGGATTCCTTATTTATGTAAAGTATCCTAACTGTTTGATTCATCGATTATTATTTTACAGTGTTACTATAAACGATTTTTCAATTACCTTATAACTTATCAATGTAAACTGACTTAGTGAACAGACTATAGTCGTATAAATAATATAATCATTATATTAATACGCCAAGAGAATTCTTTATACCCGTTTTAAAAAAATTTCGTGAACGTAGTAACGTGAATTTTGTAATATTTACAGTTTACATATAGAAGAAATGCAGAAAGCTGAATTTTTTAAACAATATGTTTTACAACTCCAAAAATTACGTGAAAACGGCTTAATGAAATTACACGCGTCCAGTATATGTGATTACCTGTCATGGTAAGTAAGTCTATACAATGACAGCTCAAGTTATACTGGCCAACGAAAAAGCCATGGTCGAAATTCGACCACCGCGCGATCTCTAGTAATAATAAATACTTTATTGTACACCAAAAAAAAACAAAGAAATATACAAAAACGGGTGGCCTTATCGCAAGAAGCAAAGTCTAGCAGGTAACCTTTGGATAGACAAGAGTCAAACGATTTACGTGGGTGGTTTTGTACAAGGTACGTGTACAAAGGCCAAAGAAGAGCTGTATAGGGGTTTATGCAATCTGTGAATAGATTGATATGTTTAAAAGTATCGTATTCTCGTATCAATCAAGCTAATAGCGTGTTAAGGTAAAGAACTGCCTAATGTCGATGTTAGAGTGTGATTCTTTATTACAGGTCTAGACCTATTATAAATACTTATAGCTTGTATTATGAGTTCTGGATACATAAGGATGTACATACTTAGATAGATACTTTGCTTTGTAAATACGCACATACTATAAAAACTTTTTAAGAGAATTGAATCCGCGACAACCGACATTGCAATGTTCTTGAACTGCCACTACCACTTTAATATACGTAAATTTCTTTTTTTCATTATTAACATGAAATGTGGTGTAAACTGTTAGACTTTAATATTTAATTCTAACTTTGAAATTTTTTAGATGAACTAAAATCTCGCTGCGCATGGGTCAAAATGTTCTTGCTCCGTATTTTATTACCATGGTAACAGAATACGTGTTTTACTGAACGCTGGCGAACGGCGCGCCGCCGGAACAAGTTATAAAATAAGCCGCTAGAGGCATGTAGATGAACTGCTAGCCGTCCCGATGCCGACAGGGATGTTCGACCCAGTCAAACTGGAGCTCGGCCAAACCTTTCAACCGCTTGCAATATAAATACGACGTCCACGTGGTTGGACTATTCAACTGCGTCGATGCTTTATGCGCAATCATAAGCATAGATTTATTGTTTATTATCGGACATACCTATATTATAATAGGTATTTTAGTTATTTCTTAAATTTGGAAATGTGTAAAATTCTCAGTAAAAGGGACATATGAGCTGTTTTTTTTTGTTTCATTCATACTTTAACACTTATTGGGACTTGCGACTCGTACAAATCGATTAGTTGATTATTGATTTTTTTATGTTATTTGATAAACATGTTTGACTATTCATCAATATTTTTTTTTAATTTTATCTTTTTTTTTATGGTATAGGGGGCAAACGAGCAGACGGGTCACCTGATGGTAAATGACTACCGCCGCCCATGGGCACCTGCAACTCGAGAGTCACAAGTGCGTTGCCGCCCTTTAAGGTGAAGGAGAAGGAGAAGGGAGTAGGAGAAGAGGGGGAGGGGGGGAAGAGTGGGAAGATAGGGGAGAGGGGAAGGACGGGAATAAGGGAGAGGGAAGGGTTAGGGCCTCCGGTAACCTCACCCGGCGAAATGCAATGCAAGCACGGCCGGTTTTCTGTGAGGCCGTGGTAACGAGCGGAGTCGAGCCGGCCCATACGTGCCGAAGCATGGCTCTCCCACATAATCTATTTTATTTTAGCTTTACTTGAATTGTGAAAAATGTACTCTCCCCAAACCACGTGGTACAAGCCTTCGTAGTACCTATGAGGCTCATACCAAATGAAAAACATGCCGTGTGCTGTGTATTATATTTCACGCCTGGAACAAATTCTCCGAAGAAACAATGTCGACGGCAAGCCCAGCGCTTGCTTACCAGTTTCGAGTATTTTACGACTTTAAACAATGCATAGTTGTTTAAAAGTAACATATCTTATTACTTTAAACGAGCAATTCTTGAATGTATATATTTATTTATGTTTGTGTTTATATTTCGGGTATCTCTAACGATTTTGATGAAATTTTGTATACAGAGACAGTGTTGCATTTTAAGTTTAATTGCATAATAGACAGTTTTCCACATTATATATTTCCTGTAAAATCGCAATTTACAAAAAAAAAAATTAAAAAAGACGATTTTACAAAAAGCTACCGAGTGAAGCTCGGTCTCCCAGGTACTTATAATTATGAACCTAACGGGCCTGTATGATTTGAATCTTTTAGAGTTTTAGATAGGGAAATCAAATGCGGATGCCTATCTATTATTTAGCTATAATTTAGGTTAACATAGGATACTATACTATGCGGGTGGACGGGACGGGTTTTCCCCTCCACCCGCTGTAGTGGTCCCCCGCGAGGAGGTGGCGTCCGTGTGTGCCTGGACGTCACCTAACTGAGAGGTTGTTACCGGGAGGTGGTGCCCGCGCTTTTGCGGGCAGGTATAAAGCTGTTCCCGGATCCCTCCTATTTAAGGCGCAGTACGGCACACCGTGTGGTTTTAGGCGGTTCTATTCCGACACACCACCCGCACCCCACCGAAAACCCCGAAGGGGTGACGGCCCGAGGAGGTTTCCACACGCACAAAAAAAAATGATAGGTACTATACTATCTTAGACAGGTCAAAACAATATTGTTTTTAAACTGTTATGATGTTATAGTATATCATCATAAGTTGTACAATAAAATGATATGGTATTTAGAGAAAACAATATCATGAATATGACCTCCCTTGCAATACAGCAAACAATAGTGAAACACATTAGCATTTGAATATTATATTTGAGTTAGGGGAGTAAAGTAATAAGAGCTTTAAATGCTTAACAATGAACGTGAACGATCTGGGATAAAAGGTTGATATGTGGTGGAGACATTTTACTACATCCAGAAGCTTTTCATGTACTACTTATGAGTATTTATTATAGTTGATAACTTTCGGCTTATTTAAGGCCACTTTCAGATGAAAGACGTTGAACGTGCGTCTTGCTAACGCAAATTGACGCGCGTCAACAAGAACATGCATTTTGTGCAAGTCATTTACATGCTAACGCGCGTTTTGATCCAACGGCGTTTACGATTCGGCCATTTAAATAAAAGTCCGTATACCATTTTTTACATAGCATAAGTTTGGTGACTCTTCATTTCATATATTTCATGCAGTTTATTTTTGTATAAAATAAAAATATAAAGTACAAGAAATGAACACGAATGGATAGAGAAATAAGTCTTTTTGAAGTGAAGTGTGTTGTGCACTTTTTGGGATGGGTAAAAAATGTTAAACTCGCGTCAGGACACGTGACCTGATCGAAAATTCGTAAGACGGAGCCGAGTTTCTTATATTTAAAAAAATACAATATTCGAAATTCAAACATTTATGAGCGGCCAGGAGCGCAGAACTTCCAGTGTACCGTACCCTATGTATACATTAAGATATGTTATTCCCCACTTTTTATTTTAACCTAATTATATATATACAGATGTGTGTGTGTGTGTGTGTATGTATGTATATACAAATACATTGTGATATTATGTTTTCACTTCTGACGTGCAGTCGTACGACTGACTGTTTTTTTTACTTTTTAAGCCCATTTTCAACGAATACAGAACTGCAACAATGCGCGTTCAACGCCCGAGAAACACTATTAGTGAACACTATACAAAAGGCTAACACGCGTTCGTCGAGCGGCCAGCGCCCGTCGTCTGTACAGTTTTATCTGTAGTATAATATTAGAAATAGAAGATGGATAGATTTTGTGGTTTGAAGCACTGAAGTACATAACATATCAGTAGAGGGTTCTGTTTTCACATTTTGTTAAAACATCCGGACCTCTGCAAGCACCTATAGTAGTAGTCGTAGGGTAATGCCCTCAAAATCGCAGGCATAATCATACGATTCGAAATAGTTTTGAGAAGATTCGAAATAGAAGAAGAAAGGACAATCCTCTTGGAAGACTGATGTGACGGACGTCGTGTTGGATGCACGAATTGCTCAAGAAATATTAATTTATTTGATGTTAATCATCTGATTACAGTGTCAGTGGTGTCTGCCTAATCTTTTATTTATTCTCCTCTCAATATAAATCCTATCGACCCGGAAACCGAGGTTCCCAGGTCGTTGCAGTATGACGGCCGGTAGCGCGTAATCCTCCCCCATGACTGCAATGTACGGAGCCGAGATCTCAAGCAGGACTCAATTCCGAAGCAGCCGTGCCCGGAAAGAACCTGCAACAGACGGAAGGAAAAGGTCCCGTGCTGCCGCCCTGCCTACTCGACGATGACCGAAGATGTAACGGAATAGTTATACGCGCATACCTAAATTCTCACAGCCATATGTTAAGTCCGCCACAACAATTACTGAATGTCTTTTGATAAAAAATCAGATTGTAAGACAAAAGAAGGGACAAAAAAAATGTTAAGACTTGTTTTGATATACAACTAAGGCATCGCCTAGGGAAAACTTGGAGTCTTGACGTTGGCAGTATAACTGAGCGTCGATGGAACAGTTTTATAAGCATTGTGGATGTATTAATTTGCCCACCTGCATATTTGCTTACTGAATTTTTCTTCTTTCTTAATCTTTTTAATTTGTGTTTAAGTTAATATGTTTTTTTAAAGAGGCTTATCTGTTGAGTTTCTTGCAGCACTTCTTCTCAGCAGGCCATTTACGTCGAAGTGCACACATCAAAAACTGGTATTTATTTTATTAAAAACAGAAGTAAGCTATAGTAGATTATTAAACAATTCGCTATTTAATAAAAATAAGTTACTATACATTATTATGACTATTAGGACATTATTAGTTATACCGGTGACGACTCGCCATTAGTCCATCTGACAAATGGCGGACAATGGGGTGAAAAGGCTAGGCGTGCATTATAAGATATATAACGATTACTTGAATCCTGAGCCTGATCGAGCTACGAAAAACATCGTGGTTACGGTTATTTAGTGAATTTGATATTTTATAGCGTTAGTCGTGAGGTTGTTACTAACGCTTGAGCGTCCCAAACTGAAACAGGGTACGTTGGTCAAATCCTTTTAGTTAATTGTTTTTAAACTTTCGCGACTTTAATACAATCCTTTTAGTTACTAAATACTTAGAAAACCATAGTGAAAATGATCACATCTTATGTTCATGACAATTTCTGCTTCGTTTAATTAAATATCCTTCTAGCTTTATTACACCCGAGTATATTTACTTGAATTCTAGTATATTCTAGTGAGATATTTTGATATAAATTATAAGATTACAGCTTGACTTTTACGGCCAAAATTAAATAGTTCTCCTCCTAGAGGATAGGAGCGTGTAGTTATAAATATTGAAATCATTAAAGAGATCGAGAGTAGTATTACCCTTTTATTATGTTCTTTTTTAAAAAGGTGCGTTGGTAAATCAACAGTGACGACATATGTGAGACACTGATAACTGTTTTAAATTTCCTGTCTTACAGATTACCAGCCTTCCACCGTAAAGAGTGGCTAATGAACTTGTATAGTTTTGATTTTATTTAAGTTATCGAAATTTAGATATCTAATATATCTACAAAAAAGCAACAGAAAGCCATTAAAAATTCTACACAAATGGTAAGAAAATAGTCAAACATAGTTTATATCTAAAATAATAATACATATATATTACCTTCAAATTAACGTTTTGCTATTTGCATTATGAGAAGTATTTAAAAGAAAACCTAATTGGTTTTATATTTATCCAAAACATACTCGGTGGGTGTCTAGAAATGTAAATACCAGACCTTTTAAATACAAGATAACATAAACTGAAGTAACGTGGGCGTATCGTTCCTGCCTACCCTCTAGATAATACGTAGGCGTGATGTTAATGTGTGTAAACGGCAATCACGTCTTTGGTCAACCAGCGTACGTACACCACCTACTTCTATTGACTAATTTATTATCTTAAAAGCAGTGAAACACCCACAAAGCTTTAATCTTCTTCAGTAGATATTTTTATATGAATTTGTTTAAAATAATTATTAGAAATACCTCTGTCAAATTAAATCGGTTCCAAAAAAACCTTAGAATTAAGAAACTTTTTTTAAAGTCGGTTAAAAAATATTCTTTCAAAGCTCACGTTATACAATAATGTAATGCCATTGTAGCGTTTTGACCCACAAATGTCATTACATAAATGACATTTCCTGATCAATGTGGCCGAAAAATTACGCTTATTGACATATCGCCTCCCGGTAAATAAAGTGTCATAATACAAAAACAGCTATTTAGAGAAAACATGACTTTTATGCCTGTGAATTGAACAAAACAGCTGACAAATCCAACATTTGCTATTCAATGCTATAAAAATGTTAAAACGTACCTAACATGTAATATGACACTGTTTTTGTGATATGGCACTTTTTTTGCCGGGAGGCTATATATTAAGCTACTCAGCCCAGTCTTAAGTAGCCACTGTTAGAGTGTACGTAACCTACCTCCTTCCTCCTACTTATAACACAGTTGCTCATAGATATCTGTTCAGTTAGAATACAAATTAGTAGCAGTAAACAAAGTTTAAGTGAAGTTTTGAACTATGTCCAGGGGGAACGAAAACTGTTCCTTAAGATAACAGATATCTGTTATTGACGTCCTTCATAGTTTGCATACACCTTGTGTATACAGAACGGTAGGCCCATTAATATTCGGAATGGATCTCTCTTAAAAGCCGCCTCGGGCATCTTAATTTCTTATAATAGCGAAATGTTTTATCGTTCCGTTATGTAGAAGACTTGTTTACATTTTAAAGTGAGATATCTAGAAGCGGGGCTTTGTGTGAATTTGTAATACGGTGGCTCAGTATTTGGACTACATACTACTCGCAATTTTACTAAAACAACTTGTTCTGTATGTGTTCATATAAATACTATATTTTCTGTTTTTTTTTCTATGATAAAACATATTTTTGGTTCTAATGTGTCTTAATTTTGAAACGGCGAGCTTCTTCAAAGCTTGTACCCATATGGAAAAAAATATCATTAACCCATGCCCTCCACACGGCTAGGCTGTTTGAACTATTAATTCTGCCAGTTATGACGTTCTTATCAGATCAGTTTGACAAGGGAGCATCACACGGCTCCTTAAACAGCTATTGAATCTACCCTGTCGCTACTTCTAGGGAGCAGTATTGGAATGGAATGGATGACTGTATTAAAAGATTGCTAAAAGGAGCGTATAAAATAAGACCTACTTGCTTGCATTGCTTGGGATCTCAATTTTATCTCTAACTGGTCCCCAAACAAGGATCTGTCAGTGGAAAAACTTGCAAAAAAACTGTCTGCTTTTTCATTTTTTTTTTATTATTGTACGTCAGAATGACCTCAAACCGCCCGATAGAAAGCTAGAGTGAGGTCCAAAGACTGAGGACCATCATTATACTCAGCTTGACGGCCTCGAGAGATACTTTTTCACGCCCCGCTTAAAGGACCCGGGATTATATGACGAAGGGAACACGTGTGCTGGTAATGCATTCCACATTTTAATGGTGCGGCAAAGAAAGGAGGTGCTGAACGGTTTGGTTCTAGTTGGGATTGTTTGCACTGTAATTTTTTACTTTAAATTTGTTTCATTAGCCACTTGAGTGAGATTTTAGAGCTTTTGATAGAGTTCAAAAGCTTTTACTAATTAAGATCTCGAAAATAAAAATACCTTCTCGAGGTATCAAAATTATTATAACCTATAATTTAAAAACCTCGGCATCTAGTCGAGATCAGTCTATTTTATTCTTACCATATTTCATAGATAACCCGAGTATTTCACCTGCTACAGTCTTAGAAGATTATCTTCAAGTGAAAATCAAAATTAGACACATTTATAGATTAATAGGCCACAGTTAATTATCAATAAAATAAGGTATTTAAATAGCAAAACTTCATCTCTAAACATCTACGTTGTTAATATTATATTTGAAGAATGAAGCGACGAAATATAATATATGAACTTACGAGTGAAGTTCGATCGATATTATATGAGTCGCTTCATTCGGAGATATAAACACCCACCCTCGATACCCATTACGAAGTTTTGTTGATTTAATTTGTTACTCTAAAAGAATGAGGCAAAGTTTGCGCTAGAATAAAAAAGAGAAAAAATAAAACGAACGAAGGTAGTTTACTAAGAATTTTCGAAGTGGTTAAAGGAATACGTTGTTAATGTTGTATCTGAAGACTGAAGATACTCAAATAATATCGTTCGAACTTCACTTCATCACATATTATACAAACGAGTATGTGTGTCCCCCGCCGCGTCTGTCTGTCTATTCGCGATAAACTGAAAAACTACTGAACGGATTTTCATGCGGTTTTCACTAATAGACAGAGTGATTCATGAGGAACGTTTAGGTGTAGGTATAATTTGTTAAGATTTTATGTAAATTGATTGAAATATGTTGATGATTGTTGAAGATGTCTCTGCTACCCGTGGGAAGCCGGGGTGGGTTGCTAGTTGACTATAAATCTCTCCATCCTTATTAAAAAAAACAGAAGACAGATGGTTGGTTGATCTTCTCGTGGTTTCAAACAATAATTAAATTTATTTAGAAGTTTAAATTGTGTTAAACACGAATCAAGTGTCTCAAAAGTGGATACTAGACAGAAATAGCAGTAAAGATGATGAAAACAAATGATACGTTTTTGAGGATAAGTGTAGGTTTTTCAAAAATGGCGTATATTTTTAAACTCACAGTTTAAGAAGAGCTAATAATGTATACTTGACCATATTTTCGCGCCCGAATCATGGAATGATGTATGGGTAACATAATGTACCACATCTATTAAGGAGACTTATAATGTAACAGAAAGTGGATACTTTCCCTTGACAAGAAAGTGTTTTTTTTATAGAATCAAATGAACTTCGTTAATTAGTGACGAAATAAATCAAAAGTAATTGGTGTCCAGGCCTTGTGGAAATATTGATGTAGCAAAATTAAGTTGGTCTCGATGCCATATTTAACTGACAAGAATCGAGTTCAACGGGTTTTAATTAATAAAAAAATATTTTTATGTAATATTTTATTATGTAGAATTAAGAGCTCTGTAGTTTGTTTTTTGTATGATCACTCATATAAAATTTCTTGATATAAAATGTTAAGGCTCCAGTCTGGTTTATTCCAAACACATAATCACTTTTTCCATTTTTAATTACAATTATACTGAATGATGAACGGTGACCAACAACACTTCTGAAAAACTTGAAAATTTTTCTACTCGAGTTATACTGTAACCCCACGATTCATAATTTTTTTGTGTATATTATACTAGATGCTTTCTTTAACACAAAGTCATGTAACTTTTTGATAATGAAATATGTTAGCAATCAACACGCTTCTCTGTGGAAACCAGCAAAACAACGGTTATGTCGGACCTGAAATTGTAGAACCACATATTTTCTCTGACTCCATAACTATTACTGGAAGACGCGGCATACCAACCCCCGACAGGTTCTGCCGCATTATTGCTGTCAAACCTGTAAACTTGGAGGAAATTTCCATTTTTACAGATTTTTTTCCTTGCAGACCCAAAGAGTAACCGGTCTTGTCGGTTGCGCGAAAGGGTTACAAGGGGATAGAGGTCTGTACCAGACCATGTCCACTGCCTCCGAAAGAAGCTAAAGACAGCGAACCGACCCGCCGAACTAGGTAATATTTTCAAAAGTTTTCTTCTTTGGTTTTCGTCCATTACCAGTTAGGGCTTTTTGGCTTTGGCTTGGGTCAAACATTACTAAGAAAGGCAGCAAACGTAGACTAATCTGTAAAGTTTAACTACAGAAACCCGCTGTCAAGATTTTCATGAGTATGGTATTCGATTCATTCTAAAACTAAGCCATCAACCATCTGACATTTAAAAGACTTAAATTTAATGAGATTGTTATATAATGTTATTTACCTTGCCTAATAAAGCCTTGATTCAAACTATACACAAGTTAATAGCCTTTGAATTCAATGTTGTGGTGCGATGGTATCCTACAATGCCTTCGCGTAACAGCGTTATTTTATGCAAATCTTATCTTAACAGTAAACAGCTTCAATGATTTAAAAAAATCGGAGAAGTGCGAGTCTGACTCGCGCACCGAGGGTCCGTAAGCAAAACAAACTTGTATTTAGATAGCACACCCATCTCGGGAATCAATTCTCGAAGAGTTTTGCCCGTCTTTTCCGAAAGATAAACTAAACTTTGCGGTTCTAAAAATTCTATATAGATATATAGGTTTTGATTTACCTTCGAAATGTTATTTTTTTTTAAATCTAAGGCTTAATGGCCATATCTTTTGATTGCGTCAACATAAAAGCTTGTTTTTTTACATAAGTTGGATACTTTACATAACTGACATAAGTTGGAGGTGACTTACCCTTCGCTCAAAAAGGGGGGGAAGAATCTGGTATGTCGGAATGGCCACACGTGCGCTTGAATATCTTCTCAAATCCCCTTCTTCGCCGGTTCTTGAGTTGTATCACCACCAAGACGTTTTTATTGCTAACAGGGAACACTCGCGTGTGGTTTTATATAGATATATAGCGGTTTAATTAGTATTTAGGAGCTTTTAGCGGGAGCTCTGTGCGCGGGCGTCAGCAGGCTAAAGGGCGTGTTATGCGTTCGGAAATGTGTAATGAACGTTTAATACTTATGTAGTATAACTTTATCCTATAAATGTGTGAATTAAAAGTATGATATAATTATGGGATAAGCGGCGTTTACATAAGTATTTGATGTTAATTTCAACTTGATGCCTACACGGGTTCCTGAGGAAAAGGATCTTGACAGACACACAGACTGACAGACAGATATAACAACAAATTAACAACTTTCGGATTTTTTCCTTTATTTATGCTGTGACACCTTGCTTCTTACCAAATTTCATGATTCTAGGTCAGTGGGAAACACCTTATAGGTTTTGATTTACCTGCGAAATGTTTAAATTTGGTCAAATCCTATGCTTAAATGACCATATCTTTTGATTGCGTTGACTTAGGAGCTTGATTTTTTTACAGCTTTAAAGCAGTGCAAACATAAGTATTTGATAATAATTTCATATTGATGCGTCCAAGGGTTCCTGAGAAAAAGCGTCTTGACAGACAGACAGACAGGTGGACAACAAAGTGATCCTGTAAGGGTTTCTTTTTTCCTTTGAGGAACGGAACCTTAAAAACAGGTCTTTTCTTCAACTTTTTATATCAATTTAAAAATTGTAATCTGATAAATATTGTACAGATTATTATTTGCTGAGGATCTATAACCGACTTACTGACGCATATTTTAAATATTTTCCACGTTCTTTAAGGGGAAATATATGCACACATATGTCACACCGTTCGGCCCTAGGTGTGGGGAGCCTCTCGCTAGAGACCATGGTGCAAGCTATGGTACTCAGCGAGAGTGCGTGGGACTCCGCCGCCTCATTTTGCGAGGAGGTGATGTACGCCAAAAAGGCGGCGGAAAGGGAACGGGAGAGAACTAGCAGTCTCCCGTCCCTCAGAGGACGCACCAGGCGCCGTAGAGCACTTAATGACCTACGGCCTCCATGAGCGCTGGCCTTCAGCGCCGGAACCCGGTACCGAAAGCGGAAAAATTATGCCAAGACGGTGGCCGCGAAGTGATCCACGCGTACTTTGACATCTAAAGGGGACACGGCTCCCACTTACGTCTGCGAGACTACCTGGCTTTATGGGAAGGTAGTCAAGTCTGTCGGGGGTCCAGGGAGTTCCTTCCCAGGTTATACGGAACACCGTGTGGTTTTAGTCGGTTCGATTCCGACATACCCACTTCGCCGAGTATTAGCTCGGTACGGTGGCACCCGAGGGGGTTTCCACACCTTAAAAAAAGACACCGTTCGGTCGAAACCATATTGAGTGTCCACAGACAGGAACGGTGATTCTTTAGAAATGGTATAATGGATCTACATAGCTTGCTACGGAAGTGAAGGGCCGGAAATGTCCATCGGTGTAAAGATGATAACGGGCATGTCAATCTGATTTCGAAGAAGTCGCAAAATTCGTTGGGTCGATTCCAATATAATCACTTTGTCGTGTCGTAGTCGATGACGTATTGTACCATACCGCGATGACAACACCATTATGAGCAGTACCTGGGAGACCGAGCTTCGCTCGGTAGTTTTTTGTAAAATCGTAATTTTTTTTTTTTTAATTTCATTTTTACAGGAAATACAACTAACTATGCAGTTGAACTTAAAATGCAAAACTGTATCTGTATACAAAATTTCATCAAAATCGTTAGAGATGTATCCTAGATACCCGAAATATAAATACATACATAAATAAATACATACATACAAGAATTAAATTACTGAATATTTTGCATGCTTAGTTTAAGGCAGAATATACACGGCTTATTTATAACCACTTTACCTGTAATTTGTTGTACCTACATTCATTGCAAATAAACTTTGATTTGATTTGAATTGCTCGTTTAAAGTAACAAGATATAGAATAATAATTACACAGAAGGGAAAGATATTTCGAATTCAGTTAGGTGATACATAGTATTATGGACTAAGCAGTAAATCGACCTAGTCGTAGTTACTAATTTACAATATTATATCCACACAATATAAATAAATAAATAAAATAAAAAATAAAAAGCCTTTTATTTCTTGCCAATTAAATTCCATGTTTACCTACTTATATTAATTAAAATTTGATGGATTAAATTATATAAATAAATATTAACATTTTGTGAAATATTCAATTAATTGTAATTAGATTATTGTTTAGATTATTATTTAAAATTAAATGAATGCAAGAACCCCTCTCAGGTGAAGGCTTCCTCCAGAGATTGCCATGTGTCCCTGTTGCTTGCTACTGTTACCCAGTCTTCACCAGCTATGTGTGTAACGTCGTCTGCCCATCGCGTTCGCGGCCTGCCTCTCTTTCTGTAGCCGGCTGGTCCCGGCCATGTTGTGGCCCGTATAGTCCATCTGTCGTCAGTCATTCTGGCTATATGGCCCGCCCATCTCCATTTCAATTTCTGTGCTTAGCTTAGGGCATCAATAATGTTAGTCTTGTCACGGATTGTTTTGTGTGGTATTTTCCGGAATTTGCTTATTTTCATCATACTTCTCTCCATACTTCTTTGAGTTGATATTGATACTACTGATATCCACACAATATATGACAGTATTTAAGTCATCTTTAAAACAAAAAGAGAGCAGTACGTTAAAAGCATTATAAGTCGTTAAAATATTGCCAAGTTATTGCAAATGTTATACCTAATATTTCGAGGTAATATTTTGAGTGTGACGGGCAATAATGATACCAGTTATGGCGATGACGTTAACTGATATTACTTGTTAATATGTAAATGACAATATTTACACAATCAAAGTGTTCATTGTAGGTGGTTTTTCCTTTTTTCTAAAAGGCTACTTGTAACGTGGGTCACACATTACTAGTATTCTAGTTAACCCCCCTAGCTAAGCTAAATGCTTGTGTTAGGAGTGGGTTCACGTCGGTAGTGCACTGGCTGGGGTTCAAACCTGCAACCACTCGATCGCAAGTCCGACGCCTTAGCCGCTTAATTATTATCAAGTCAGTAACATGTTACTCAGTCACTAGTTACTAACTCTGACTTCGTCAAAATTGAGCTCGGACTACCCTACCCATCAGTAGAACCATAGCAATATGCATTTTACACGGCTCTTTGGTATTTAATTCGTAGTTTAATAATTGATCAAGCTCATTACATACACGCTTTAACACACACACACACACACACACACACACACACACGCGCTTTTATTAGCTCGAGGTGTAACTAAATATGTAAATAAATCTAAAGTAATACTACGTTATTACAATGTATGTACATGTTTATTAGAGATTATACGGTTTTACTCACGTTTGTATTTCGGGGATGCCCGACTAGTTTCGGACCCGACGGGGGCCCTTTTTCAAGGAGTGAAGCGTCCTGCCGCGACGGTGTCAGGCGTCATGTATGTACATATTTAAAAGAAGCGCATTAGTAGTGGTACACAGTGGTCTTGCACTGAGCTTGCTTTTATGGTTTTGTTTTATTGTATAAACTTTCTGCCTCTGTATACAAATATCTATATCCTCCATTTTAACAAATCCAATTACAAAAAACGATAAGATTGAATCGTGCTGTACCTAGCTGTAAATGATCACCTTTCCAATTATTGACTTTGGTGAACATTGCCGCTTCCAATCTGGCTTGCCTTATAAACTGTCTTTGAGAAAATGTAGACTTACCTAGAGCTGGTTTTTATACGAGACCTTACAATTTTTTTAGAGAACAATAATATTCTGACATTTTACTAGTAACTCGGTTCTCCTGGCTAGTGTAAACTTACGACTACTATTGTTACATAATGTATCCAAATGAAGAAATATTAGTAGGTCATAAAGAACGTGAACCATTACTACGAGTGCTATTAATTACAAGGGTAATTAATTATAGGGGCTTTTAATAATTGGGCTAATAATAATAATTAATTATGCAAAATGATTATAAGGTATCAAAGTAGGGGAGAAGTGGCATGAAGGAGCCAGGTTTTGAAAGAGCCACTTACATTATTATTGTAGTTTATGAACAGATCTAGTTGGTTATTTAATTTTTTAAGTGGGAACACTGATTTACGGTCACCCACAAACATTTGACACTCCACCGAAACCAACGGACGCCGACACATTCACGTCACAGTCAAAGTTTTTGTTACTAAAAAGTAAGTATTTTGCTTCATTTAATTTGTTTTTTGGTATTTTATTGTAAACAAATATAGGTAAATGGATTGTAGATTGGGTTTGTGTATATATTTGGCCTTGCAGCTGCGTAAAAACTGAGCAACAAAAGTTTTGATATTAGTGTATTTTTTTTAAGAATAAGTGATGAAAGAGCATGAAAGAGCGGTGAATGGGCCTTAAGAGAGCTGGCTCTTTCATAAACCTGCATTTGAATTTTGTAAATAAAATAATAATAAATATGCATTTTTTTATATATTATTAAATTATTTGCCTCAGATATTGCATTATGCGGTGGTAGCGTAATGACAAATGGAAGGAAATTAAAATTGTGAGTGATGATAGGCTTAAAGAGTTTATGGGCAGACACAAAGATTTAACTGTGAGAAAATCTGAAAACACTTCTCTATTCATTCAACAAGTTTTAATAAAACTAATCAAAACACATTTTTTGAGAAACTAAGCACTGTTTTACGCAAATACAATTTTCCTCCCCATATGATGCATGTTAGGCCATCAAAGGAGAATCCAGCATTGATATAAATGAATAATCACAGCTCTAATATGAACCTTAGAGTGGTTGAATTTGCCAGACAAAATTGTGTCATTGTCATTAGTTTTTAAAAAGGATTTATTACAATTATCTTATCGTTCTTTTTTAATGCTTTTATTATTATTTAACATAATTTTCACAATTACACTTTATGTTACAGATTGGCTCTTTCATAACTTTTAGTAGCTCTTTCAACACCGAAATGTTATGAAAGAGCCAATAGACACATTTTGTAAAAAATAATATTTCGTTAATTTTTTCATAGTGTTTAAGGTTTTTTGGTATGAAATTACCTACTTTAATAAATGAATAATAATTTTAAAGTAAAAAAATCATCATTTCTTTCATTAAAAGTGTATTTTTTTTGCTCCGTTTAGTAAACTGGCTCTTTCATGCCATTTCTCCCATACTCAATTTGATAACCTTGTACCCACATCGGCGTTTCGTAACCCAAATCGTTTTTCTTATCAGCTACGTAACGTAGCGCCTGTGTCGCTACAACCGTAGCATATTCTACGCCGGCTACAATCACTCCATGAAGTATCCATTACCTTTAGCTAACAGTAATATTATCTATGAAAGGCGATTGATTTGTTAGGATTTGTTTCTATAAATAGGCATCTTCTTTTGTTTATGGAATTTATTGGAAATATGTATGTATGTTAATGTATTAACATACAAATATAATATATAATATATATATAAGATAAAATAACTAGAGTCTAACGACTCTAGTTATTTTATCGATGTATTATATGTATACATGTACATTAGTTTGGTGCCTGATGATAATAATTCATCATACTTTATATATCTTGCACACATCACGTATTGTGAAGTAAGATCGAGGTAACCTGCTAGTGCGAGGAAATTGCCATGTATTAAGTATTTTTATATGGTTTGTGTAATGTTTATATATACGTTCAGCTCCATATGACGAAGGAAACCTCACCAATACCAGGTCGCTTATAACGGGACCAACGTGTTCAAACTTTTATATACTCAATTAAAACATCATACAAAAATAGTCCTACCAATATCTGTTCCATTCCTAATTTCCTACATTTGACACACTAATACTAGCCAACTATTATTCCTAGGGTGGGTGTAACTATTATAAATTAAACATACATACATCTCACGCGTATATCCCCGGAGGGGTATAATTTAGCCCACTTACGTAAGCGGGGGAAGCTATTACCGTCAACCGGGCACTTTGGAAATTAGATGGGGAAGTTTTGTGTATATTGAAAAGGAAAGGTAGGTAGTCCCTTCACGGGAAGGTAAGAAAAAAAAATGTTGAACTTGCTTATACGGATGGATTGGGGAGGGTACGCGGCAGCTCGAGCCGATCAGAGTCGCATACCTGTGATAAACTGGTGGTTGCCGGAAAGTCCGAGCTCTCCCCCCTCAAATAAAATTAATACTTTTATATTGGTTTTGTGATTTCGCTAATGTTATGTTGTTACGTATTGCACCTTATATTTCAGGACTGAACATAAATTACACCGAGTGTTCATTAGACAGTGATTCCGCGTTTTGGATGTAATTTTTATGAGTGAAAGTAATATTTAAAAATTTAAGTAATTGCTTTACAGACATTACGTGTTGTGGGTTGAAATTGTACAAAATTTAAATTTTGTTGCGCAGTTGAAAACATATACTTACCATTTATGATAGGATTTAAATGAACTTTGATTCCTTATTTCTTACACTGCGCTAGTATTGAAGACAGATTGTCTAGTACTGCTAAGTAAGATGATATAAACTGTTACTGTTAGATGCTGTTCAGAGCGTTAATCTCTTTACTTGACCATTGTTTTGAGTATTTTTATCAATTTTGTTAATTACTATTGTAGATATCAATGTTTTTATTCATACATTTCATGCTGATCATACTTTATTGTTCCCGTGCTCAAAATATTAAATTATTTTTGACTAGCTGTGTCCGCGACTTCGTTCGCGGTTATGTCGGAAAACAGCAATATGTTGACGTGTTATATGAGTAAATATATGAAAAACAAGCTACAGAGTTCTTATTTCTACATTGAAACCAAAATACTATTTCGAAACAATTTTTATTAATTTAAATACGTTGAACTCAATTCTTATCAGCTAAATATGGCATCGAGATCAAGTTAATTCTGCTACATGGATTTTCCCGCCAGGCCTGGACACTTTTGATTTATTTCGTCACTAATTAACGAAGTTCATCTGATTCTATAAAGAAACAAGTTTCGTGTTTACTTTCTTGTCAAGGGTACAAAGTATCCACTTACTGTTACATTATAGATGTAGTACATTTTGTTACCCGTACATCTTTCTATGATTCGACCTCAAGTATCCATAATTAAGTCTTCTTAAACTTTAAAAAATATATGCCATATTTATAAAACCCACAGTTATACTTAAAAAGTTATGATTTATTTTATTTGAAGGAATGTTTTTGTCTTCTGTAAAAATCTCCGAATGAAGCGACTCATATAATATCGATTGAACTTCACTCGTTAGTTCATATATTACACTAGCTGTACCCGCAACTTCGTTCGCGTTTATGTCACAGCAATATGTATATCTTCCTAAAAGAGAGGAATCCTCTAGGCAGAATTTTTATACTGTGTTGGCGGTGAAACAACCTGGAGCGTGTGCCCGAGTGTAACGGTTCCGCCTGGAAGTTTTCTTACCGGATCCACTCCGCAACTTCCGTGCGCGAGGTGTTCTCATCCCAGAACAACTGTGACGACCTAACGGAAGTTTTTTTACCGGATCCACTCCGCAACCTCCGTGCGCGAGGTGTTCTCATCCCAGAACAACTGTGACGACCTAACGCCTAGGTGACCTCATTGGTAGAATCTCGCTGTAATCAGTCAGTCAGTGCCGCTTCCTAGAAACTATGGCCTCCCTCGGTGTGCCTAACAGATTACTCCCAGCCAATACTCCTTAGTATCCATCCCGCAACAAAGAATAGCTGCGTGTTGAGCTTTATTTATTCACTGTGTAACATAATATTTCACACTAATGCCACCGAAAGGAAAATCAACAGTCTGAAATTTCACCGGCTATCTGTCAATATTTTTGCTTAGATGTAATTTTGTTGGAGATAGTGTGTGGGATCTTCTTGTTCTATAACCGTATTTATATATGTAGGTGTGTATATTCCTTACAACACCTTTAAACATATTTGAGAATTTATTGCTGGCGCTTGGTGGCTGGGAGGAGGCAAAATAGCTCGTTGGCATAGCCAAAAACCGGTTACCAATTACTCTGGGATCCCTAAACAACGAAAAAAAACTCACAACCACTTAAATTTTTACATGAAAACAATAAAAACAGGAACATAATATTGTAGACTAAAAAGAAAAAAAAAACGAAAAAGAAGTTGGGAGCATATCATTTCTGGTTACTGTACTCTGTGTTCCCCTATGATAGCATCTTCTATTTTCTTATTCTATCTTCGATAAAAAATCTGCCAATAAACCACCATGATAACAAATACAACATAACAACAGTGATAACAAATATGCAATATACACTCCCAATATTATAAAATATAAAAGTAATTTTTTGGTGCAATAGGGTTCACACATTTTATAAAATAGCTATTTCATTATGCGATATAATTGCGAGCGGAGATAAATCGTACGAAAAATGTTACTCGCTTGATTTACCTGCGCCATCTGTCTGCATTAAGTCCCGTTCACACCGGCCGCGGCAAGTGCGCGCCACCGCAATCTATAGCTTTGTACTTATCTTTGCAAGCTCCACTTTGTACCATTTGAATATTTTTGTACTAAAGCCTCAGAAGAGCAACGTGGTTTACTAGATAATGTTATATTCGACTACCATATTTTCAGTATTTATATGATGAACTATTAGACATTTCTGTTTACCCCTTTTTACTTCAAATGTAAAAATAACTGACCTAAACGAGTTTTTTTTACCATCTCATCGAGGGTACAAATAAATGTTTATCCCCGTGATGCATTCACTGTTTGGTTATAATTAAAAAAATTAAATCCAAACAGTGACTGCGACAAGAGCAGTGACATACCCGCGATGCGGAGGCTAAGCTACCAACCCAGGCAAACACCTACTAACCTTAGCGTTAGGGCAGTGAAAAAGGTGGTCACTTAAACCCCTGTACCATTCACGCCTATTAATATCAAGGTTGTTGATGGCTTAGCGCAATACAACGTAGAGGTGGCAGGTTCGAACCCCATCCAGAATACTATCGACGTGAACACATCTCTAACACTACGAAACTTTCGTGCTAACGGTGCTAGTATTCTTTTTAGAAATAAAACAAATCTTCAAATAATTTTTTATATTACTTATACTGAAAACAACGTCAACCCACTACACCTAGTACTAGCCAATACTTTATTTACTTTCGCTTAAGGAACCAAACATGTACAAGAACCCACAGTAAATACCGCAGCAGGTAATTCATTCTAGAGTTTGAACGTACGTGAGAAAATTATCGCCGTAAGCGTACCGTCTTACATTACCCGTTTGTTCCCTACAGTAGTAGGTACAAATAGTTATCGAACCTAATGCGAATCGAGTACAATATAAAATAATTTTCTGTGACATATAATATTGAATATTCTGAACAGAATGAATTGACACCAATGTTATTACTATTTATTATGATTAGTTCTGAAAATTCTTCCAGAAATTTCATGAACTAAATAACGTAGATTTTTAAATAGCCAAAAAATACACAAAAAGATTTTACAGGTTACGTATTTCCATCAACTATATTCGATTGGCACAGAATGATAAGAAGTACCTCAAGGTTTTGATAGTCATATAAAATTTAGGTGTACGTGTTGTTCGATATTCGGCTTCGTAATCAAAACGAATTAACATACTGTCGAATACATACCATGCCACGGTGCGGTCGTACAAGCTTATCCCCGGCTGCTCCACGTATAATAGTAATAATATTAATTTATATTAATTTTAGTACGTTACACAATGTGTAAAGCTTGGGGATATTTTATCATCGAGAGTCTACACAGTAAGAATATATTGTTACACTATATTACAACCGGAATTGTGCCCCACAAATATTGTGTATTAGCTGACCCGCGAAATTTCGTCCGCGTTTGTAATTTTTTCCCGTTTTTGCAACGTGTGTCGTTGATGCTCGGCTCCTATTGGTTGTAGCGTGATGTTATATAGCCTTTCTCGATAAATGGGCTATCCAACACTAAAAGAATTTTTCAATTCGAACCAGTAGTTCCTGAGATTAGCGCGTTCAACCAAACAAACAAACTCTTCAGTTTTATGATATTAGTATTGGTTATCATCGCAATAGGCTCACCGATTTGTTCGTCACCATCATCATACGAGATATATTCTATTAATATATACCTACAACAGTGCACAAAGGTACATAAAGTTGATTCTACTGAATTTTTACTAACCCTTGCCTCCGGTTTTGCTTGCATTAGTGTAGATTTTGTAAAAAAATTTTCTAAATTATTGGTACCGTATGTCCTTTTCTGTAACCCTGATAAAATGTATGCAAAGCTTCATGAAAATCTGTTGAGCATTTAAGGCCTGAAATAAACAAAAAAACTCACATTCTCATTTGTGATATTCTTTTTAAGTTGCTAATAATAATAACTTGACACATCTCACACACGGCCGTCTAATACCATACTAGGCAGAGCCTGTACTATGGTAACCAGACTGCTGATAAACATACTTATATATTTTTAAATACATACATATTATAGATAAATTACACTCAGACACAGACAGAACAAATAATCATGCTCATCACACAATTATTTGTTCTGGGTGGGAATCGAACCCAAAAATTTTGGCTGGCGTGTTGGCCTAGTGGTTAGTGACCCTGACTGCTATGCCATAGGTCGTGGGTTCGATTCCCACCCGAGTCTGAATGTTCTTTGTGTCCGTTGTTTGTATGTTTGTAAAGTCCCCCGCGACACAGGAGTAATTCCCAATGCGGGAGTTGTCTTTTTTTTAAATTAAAAAAAAAACTGGCTCAGCAATCGGGATCATTAACCACTAACCCAAGAGGCCAGTCAAAGTAAAGGGCTTTTTGGACTGAGGAACTACACCAGCTGCTGCATCGGTAACAACTGCGAAAATGTAGTAAACATGTTACGAGTAATTAAAAGGGAAAAAAATATCTTTTTAGAAAAAGGAATAGTAAATCTATATAAATAAAAATGAATATTTGTATATTTGTCCTCTATGCGTACCGAAAGCACTAATCGGATTTTAATATAAAATAAACTGACGTACGTGTTGGTCTATATTATATTACTAGCTTTTGTCCGCGACTTCGCTCGCGTAAATGGAGATTTTGTCAATTCTGGATGGAAGGTACCTTATGTCCTTTTCAGGATGGAAAGTACCTTATGTCCTTTTCAGGACGGAAGGTACCTTATGTCCTTTTCAGGACGGAAGGTACCTTATGTCCTTTTCAGGACGGAAGGTACCTTATGTCCTTTTCAGGACGGAAGGTACCTTATGTCCTTTTCAGGACGGAAGGTACCTTATGTCCTTTTCAGGACGGAAGGTACCTTATGTCCTTTTCAGGACGGAAGGTACCTTATGTCCTTTTCAGGATGGAAGGTACCTTATGTCCTTTTCAGGATGGAAGGTAACTTATGTCCTTTTTTGCACCCCTAACAACATGTGTGCAAAATTTTATGATTTAGGTTGAGTAGTTAAGACATAAAAACGTAACAAATAAACAAACAAACTCACTTTAGCATCACTACAAAGTATAAAACAAAGTCGCTTCCTGCTGTCCGTCTGTCCCTATGTATGCTTAGATTTTTAAAACTACGCAACAGAATTTGATGAGGTTTTTTTTAAAAGATAGAGTGATTCAAGAGGAAGGTTATATATATAATACATGCATAATATAGTAGAGAAACACTGATAACTTTAGAGGTTTCTAATGTGATGTCGTAAATAAACACATTTTTTTGCGTTTACATTGCAAACGCTGGCTGAACCCTACGAGATAGATCAAAATAATGTACCACAGTATTGTACACCTTAAAAAGTTCTACAAAAAAGTCCGCAATGGTATATGTCTATCTCTTAGGGATAACCCACAATAACCATTTTTTATCTTTTACTTTTTACGAGAAATAATGTCTTACTTACGAAGCGATTTTAAGCAATACAGCATTAATCCTTATCCAATTAAGTACCTTAAATACATTGTGCATTTAATAAAGATCAAAATGGCCCTTGACAGCATGTAATTTCAATGAATATTTTCGAAGATATTACAGATTTAAAATGCAGGGACATAGCGGTTGCGGCGGTTGCAGGCTTAGATTTGAGCGTTGAGTGTTTTTCACATGGCCAATTATATGTCGCTCTTTCAAGAGTAACCTCTGAAGAAAACATGTTTGTATTGTCTAATGACAAAAAAGCTGTGAATGTTGTATATAAAGACATTCTTTAGTATATTTAGTATCATCATTGCACCCGTGCGAAGCCGGGGCGGGTCGCTAGTTTATAGTATAAGGATATAGGATATCCTTCGTGGATGTCACCCGAGTACTAGACAAAGTCAGCGATGGCGGCGCTTCTTTTGTTCTCTAGTCGGGCGGTATTGCCAACGGCCATTACAATAAGAGGAATATGTGCATCTAAAACAAAAGAAATCAAACTGCTTGGGACACCCCAGATTTCTTTTCACTCTTAATTTGTTTCATTTTAACGCAGATATATCATATTTTTTTCACTGAATCTTACAAAACCAGTGTCACAAAAAGTAATCAGGGTCCATGCAAAGTAGCAAAGAGATTCGGACTTTTAAATGATTTATATACTTAAATTAAAATGCATTAACGTATCAATCGAATCAATCAAGTAATCTTTCAATGACATAGTTTAAAAAACTAAAGTACATAAACTAGTACAATTCTTATTCTGGATGAAACTGTCTGTTCTATGAAGTTATTTCTTATATCACACAAGAACTGATTCTGTGTCTTGCGTTTTCCGCAGTTAACTCTAACTTTTAATTAACTTTTTATTACATATGTTGATTCTCTATCTGCGGATGCAGATACACAAAAGAAAAAAACAAGTCGGTTCTAATTTTGTTTTGAACTCTGATATGTGTTGGAGTTAAAATAGGTTTAAGGATAACATAAAAAATACAAGGGATGATTTCTCAGCAAATAAATCCTTTCCAAACCAAAAACAAAGTAGGATACATTTTAATTAATAATATTGTAAGTCTGGAACTTGCAATAAACATTCATATTCTTAAAGTAATGTATCCAAGTTTCATTCAGTCAGATTATCATATTGAGAAACATTTATTGCAAGACAATTCAGTGCGCATAAAAGTATCAATTGATGCTTTGTTTTAAAAGAAATAAATGTCACGTTGAAAAAAAAATTGTAGTGTAATAATATGTATGTAATAAGTAAAAATTTATAGTGACCGTCACAGGGGCTTACATACATCTTGTACCTAAATATATGAAATTCATTTCATGTATTGACCTTTCATTTTACCAATATCTAATGGACATAGCCCATCACGTAAGTCGCTAAAGTCAATTTGGCGCCGTTTCCCCGCATATAAAAGCAACACGTGGCAGTCAACATATAAGTACACATATTCGTGGGGTGAAGAGACTCAGAGTAGTTAGCACGGAAACGGGAAACATCGCGTCAAAATAAAGCTCTGTACATGCGAGAACGACGAAGCGTAACTCCGGACGATTTACTCGTCTCAATATAATCGACAATATGTTAGGTGCTGCGGTATTTTCTTGTTAAGTGTACCGGAATGCGAAACCGCAACATTTGATACCGCGGCTAGATAGCTAAACCGCGCTGTTAATAAATGAGTAATAGACCACAACTTTGCTAATGTGTTCTGAATATGTATTCAGACGTTAAAGCTCAACGTTGACGAAGTATTCGCTTAGAGCGGTGCCAACCCGCTTGCATCCAATTTTGCAGTAAATTGTTGTTATACATTGTGTAAACTACCTACGTACCAAGAATTAGTTACGTAACGTAAAACTGTACAGTATATAATTACATGAAGGTAAAATTGAGAGTTTTGGCAGAGTCAAAAAGCAAGGAAACTGTCAATGTCGATTATCGTGTATAGATTTGTTACTTTGTACAAATGTATACAGAAATAATTTCAATACTTTCTTATAGTATACGTCTTTTAACCACATATACTTATTCAAATAATTGCATATCAAATATAAACAATGCACTGGCACACCTCTACACCTAACTCAATCTCAGAAAAGTTTAGAACTCAGAAAGTTACGAGTATGAACGTTAAACTTAAGTTCCCTTAGTTTACTGTTGTGTCTGAACAAATATCGCTCGTGGCTGAAACTTTAGGTATCTTTACCCCTTTCGTTCAAATCTCCGGCGTTTATAGATTACTTATCTTTGTGCTATAGAAAAGTATATTTTTGTAAGTAAATTTTTTATGCTGTAGATAATTGCAGCTATAATTTACATTAAGTACCTTAATGTATAAAATAAAGCACATCATTGGTATGGAACTGGCTAAAATAAGTTCGTCCAACAAACTTCGAAAATAAAGTAAGGAAATGGGTGCTTCTACTCCGTCTGCGGGCTTATTTGTAGCTTGTTAGTCGAAGAACACCTTAGTTACGAACAAATAATGAACTTATTTTGGTCAATCATTTGTTACGGGAGCTTCGTAGATTTTTATGTATAAAATAGCTTGAAAGGTATTTATTTAAAGAAAAATTATCCTATTTTGGGTAATATCTTTATAGAAACTGAGGTTAAACAACACTAATTATTTTTAAACCTTCGCGACTTGGATACACATCAGATTTGTAATTCGGGACTTACACTCGTGACCACGATTCAATTCGATCGAAACGTCGGGTAACCAAGAGGTAGGCTTCATCACCCTTGGCAATGTATAGAAATGTGATTGAAGCAGGTGTTTAAACTAAATACATATCTGCGTATATGGTAATTTTTTCACGATACACTTAAAAGATTCAATTTTTGTTTGTGGACTACTTATTGAAAAGTCTAAAAAATCTTATGCGAATGATATCGTTAGCTATTATTTTTGATAATGTAAAATTCTTCACTTCACTTTTTATTATAAGCAATATACAGCGATTTTACAGTTATTTGCTTGTTATTACAATATAGTTATAGTTATTGCTAGCAACCCGCCTCGGCTGCGCACGGGTAGCAAAGACATCTTCAATAATCACCATCATATTTCAACCAATTTACACAAAACCTTAACAAATTATACACCTAAACCTTTTTCATGAATCGCTCTATCTATTAGTCTATCTAGTAGTTTTTGAGTTTATCGCGAACAGACAGACGGCGGGAGAATTTGTTTTATAATATGTAGTGATAGTTTAGTTAAATTAAAATACACGCTTTAATGGCAAACGGAATTGTAAAAAAAAGAGTTCCACAATGCATCTCCTGGCTTCATTACAGACCATCGTTACTAAGCTCAATCTCTTGGACTTTTCAAACGAATAATATGGGCCCAAACTTGAGGGGTTTACTAGTTGCTACTGAAGAATTCCACTATCCACCTCCCGGCTCCAAGATGCCAAATTATAGTATTGTCATTCAAACTACATATACCAACAAAGTTTCATTTCGATACGATAATTAGAAGTAGGTTAAATTTGACTTCCAAGATTATATATAATTAGGTTAAAAATAAAAAGTAGGTAATAACATATCTAAATGTATACATAATGTACACTGGAATTTCGAATGTTATATTTTTTTAAATATGAGATACTCGGCTCCGTCTTACGAATATATAAATTATAGATAATGTAGTTTCCATTGTGAGAGCTGGTGCATGTTGGACATTTATTTAAACCTCTATAAGTTACCCGGTAGTTGCATACACTGTACACTTTAAATTTATTTGTCTACGTAACGTATTTGCAAGTGTCGTTATATATTAACCCTTACCATTAGACAGGCCGTGCGTGTGTTTTACCTTAGTATAATAAAAAAAAACGTAATTATTTCTATTCAGTGTGACATGATATATTACTTTATCATATACATAAATTCTGTTATATCACTCTTTTTTCTCGAAGTTGTCATGTGGAAAAATTATTTTACTAGGACAATACTTGGACGCTTTCCTCTTTTTCATGCGGCCAAATCACATACTATTATGGTTTACATGAATATTATGCGGTATGCGGGGCTCGGCGTAGAACAAACATTGGTAAACATTCACATTCATGCTCCTCCGTAGATGTGAGATGACGTCATCGGCGACGAGTACCCTAACAACAGTCCCATGGGAAATTTTTTCAGCGTTAACAGCAACCCTTATTTTATTTTCGCCTCAAGATTCGGTACTTTGTTGAACGAATTGATATTAATATTTTATTACAGGCAGCGTAATTAGTCTGAAATTATTACACAATAGACGATTGCCACCCCTTTGCTAAGAAAGTTATACGAGATACGTCAAATTGGCGGGGCATTATTAATGAAGAGGTCTTTAATTATAGAACCTAGTTAATTATTATTTTCAAAATCGGGAAATATTCGTACACGTGTTCATTTTTTAAAACATAAATAATAGTAGACTAACACATTCCAGAAGAAGCTATACGGTTGTATTGACATTTTTGTCACACTCAAGACTAAGTGGGTCACTGGAACCGTGTTTTCACAATATCTACGAATGACTGTCACGTGAAATCGGTACCACTCCTACCAAAACTGTGAAATGGATATAGAGATGGTGGGAAAGTTAAAAACTATCATGATAGGTTATGTGGAAGCCATGTTACTACAATTTTTTACAAACGAATTTATTAAAATGTATACAAGATAGTCCCTGCCATCGAACGGATAACACCACTCAGAGAAAAGTTATTTTTATTAAGTTTCAGTTCATACGTCAAACATTAAGATGGATCTATTGTTTTCGTTCTATTATGGTCCAACATAGCTGATGCTTATTTCGTTTTGAAGATTTTACACTATTTGATGCCAATGTTCATAAATATTTTAAGCATTTTCATATTTTCTACAAAGTTTTCATTGACGGCTTCAAATTTGGAATGCATAGATTAAGCTATGTATAGTTCAGCAGCTTGCAAGGTATGTCATATTCTATACGCCTACGGCTTAATATCAACTGCCCCTTAATTCTTGACTAAAATAAAAATATATTGAATTTCAAAAATGCAACGTTCCGACACTATACCTGACTCTAACCTAACAATGCGTGTCGCGAAACTGTACAATTGTTCAGTTTTGCAGCAGACATATGTCAGTGAACGTTGCTCCACTGAGAGACATGACATCGTAATCCCGACGTGCACCAAAACTGTTCGGATCGGACAGTCGCACTTATACTTTCTCATGAAGGAGAACTTTTGGTAACAGAACGTGGAAATATATCGCTTTGAAGGATTACACAGAAACAATGCACAAGTGAAATGTTTACTAACAGACGTAAGACCTTATAGTAATGTTATAATTCATAAAAGCATCAATCAATCAATCAATTAGCCTATTCTAGTCCACTGCTGGACATAAGCCTCTCCCAATGTGCGCCATAGTACTCGGTCCTCCGCTTTCCGCATCCAGTCCCTCCCAGTAAAAAGCATAGTAAGCGTTATTTATATTTAGTGTCTTCTTCCTTTATTAAATACTCTATGTGCTCAGACCATGGCTATCTGATTTGACATATTAATTAGGGAAACGTGTAAAAAGTAAAACCAAAATATTGAAAAGTTAGTCTAAGTTTACTTTCCATAGTCAGTACCACTGCTTTTGTCATAGGTTAAGGCATCCGTATATTTTTGGTCTATTTATACTGAAAATAATATCTTATTTATTAATTGTATTTTTTAAGAACTCATAAAAGACAACAATTTTGTAATTTCGTTTGGAATTGGATGTACTACCGAGTCTCATTCCTGATTAACTTTACTTTATATCTAGTTCCATTAAACCTGATTGCTTATCTATTGCGGTCTTTGTAAATCAAACAAAAGAGACATACGATTGTCCTACTTGTACGTACGTGTCTCTTTTGATATTGAGAGGATAGCTTAATAGGTAGGTATATAGAACATTCTTTATTGTATACCACAGTTGGTCAGAAATTAAACATAGTTAGTAACAGTTTATACTAAGCGGCAAATACAATGGGCGGTCTTATCGCTAAAAGCAATGTCTTTCAGACAACCTTTGTATGGAAACAACAGAGAAAAATAAGCGGTAGCTGGTGGCGTACTAAAAATATTTAGAATGGAAACAATGAAATAATACATATAGGTAAAACAAATGATATTATGACTTATATGAGTAAAAAAGGGAGTGAAAAGGAATACGTGAAGTATCTACACATTTAAATATATATATACACACACATAAACATACATAAATGTATAGAAAACACATACATATATGCAGTGAAATAAATATAATAATTAGTAAGACAGTTCGGTGGAGTAACAAAATATGGAGTCACAGGCAGGCACAACGTGAGTGAGTTGTACACCACTTATAGTGTTAGATATTGTTCTTTTACAAGTGCTTTAAAAGAGCTTAAGGTTTGAGCTCGTATAATTTTTACAGGTAATACGGAATGTATTACCTGTAAAAATTGCGGATTGCAGTTCCTGTAAAGATTTATCATAAAATACCGTAGAGTGTGCAGGCATGTTCAGTTGCAAATTTTCTGATGACCTTACAGATCGCGGATGTGTAAATTCTCTAAGTATGTGATATTTCTACATATCTTCAAGAATGCCATGGACAACTTGAAAATATTTCATTTAAACATTCGATAACTTTAACAAGAGATCATTAGTTTGGTAACTTGCTGTACAACAAGGTTTCGCCGACGCACGTCTTTCAAGTTTTCTGTGGGAATATGATAAGTTCGAACGGCATAACACTTATATGAATTTGTAATAAAAAATTAAGAAAAATCTGTCAGTCGTAGGACTACACGTCAGAAGTAAAAACATATATTTCATTTCTCACACACACCTGTGGAAATGTATCTAAGCGTGACCGTCACGCGAGTGCTTTTTCCCCATACCAAAAGTGACCAACGTGCCTAAAGAAGTTTTCACTTCAAAAACTGTATTAATAGATGTTTTCATTCGTTATTGCTTGTTCCTTTCCTGCTGTCTTTAACTTAACTATTCATTTAAACTTGTAACTCTTGTCTTATCTCGAATATTCTCCAGATACATATTATACCGTTTTCCAAATCAATCTTTGCCTTCTTTGTAGTTAAAATTGGTTACCGGTACTGGTAGGAAAACAAGAGCCAACGAATGAATGTTCCAGAAAACCGATATATGAATAATAGTCAGCCACAAAACATACCAATAAATCATACAACTATTTGTTTTCATAAATACGACTATTTTAAATTTATTTATCAGTCCACCAGCAGTCCATATTTTATAAATAAGATAAATAGTTTGACTCGGCAGTTTTTTTTTCTAAGATACGGCTGAAGGAAGACCTATGTCAGGATATTAAGGATATGGCGGCTCAATATACTAAGTCCTAATTGTTTGCTACCGACTATTTGCATCCTACTAATATTAAACGTGAAAGTTTGTGAGGATGTACGGATGTATGGATGTTTGTTGCTCTTTCACGCAAAAACTACTGAACCGATTCCAGTGAAACTTGGTATGTAGATAGCTGGAGATCTGGATTAACACATAAACTACTTTTTATTCCGATATTCTTACGGCATCGGGACTTACGCTAGTGAAACCGCGGAACTCATCAAGTTTAAAAAAAAAGTGTATATGCGCTTCAGTTATAGCTGTAATATCCATAGCATAAAGCTTACAAGCCTTATATCCGTGCAACATATTGTGACTGTTTTTCTTTTAGGAAAAAAGAAAGCGACGTTATAATGTCACTACACCACGAAATTCTGTTTTTGCCTTTCTATGTCAATATTTAATGAACCATGTGTCTACCCATGTACTATTTAATTAAGACCTACGTCTATTGTAAAGGTTAAGGATACATAATTATGCACGGCCTACGCTTTACTAGATCACGACCTTTTCTCCGTAGCTCGTGTGTACAAGAATTGAATAATAACTTGCTTATCGCTCTGTGTCAAAACTACGTAGCGAGATTTGCTTAAGCACCATATACGAATTTCCAGTTGTGATGTTGCATTCTAAATTTAAATTGCTAAGAGTGCAACTGAAAGATAGTATTAAACTAGTTAGAGGGTATTTGGTTTGTTCCAATTAAAACCTACGTAAGTACTGGAGCATACCGACCTCTTCGGTATGAGCGTCGTTTTGGCATGTGATTAGATAGCTGAATCGCTTTTGGCTACAGTTAAAATTTAAAAATTGGATAGGAAGGCAGAAACCATCTTCCAGATTGATCGACAGCCCGGTGTGGTCTCCGGGTTTTATATCAAGATTTAAAAATGATATTATAATTATTAAAATTATAAAAATAGTTCATGTGCACTCTCAATACAAATTGAATTTCAGTTACCGGAATTTTATTTGGATCAACACATACGTACACCACTTTCCATAGAATTGCATACCCGTAGCACAAAAGCGCTACAGTACCTACCAAACGCTTTTAATCATTTACAATGCTTTTATTTTCATCGAGATTCATTCACAAACAAGGGATTTTTCAAGTTCACAAAAGAGAGGTGGCCATTCAATATAAAAATTATTATGACTGTGAATCAATGGAGCCTGTTCGAACAGTACTACTGTTCGAACAGGCTCCATTGATTCACATATCCCTAATATGTCGCATTCATTGCATGTTTGTTTCATACCACTTTCACCTTATTTACACTGAAAATGAACAATATCTGTTACTCAAATATTAATATTGGCGTAAGGAAAAATATTCCTTTTAGAAATTAAAATCACGTCCACAAGTAATCTCGTAGCTCTTAGCTCTTTGTCTGGAAGTTGTTTAGTGTGAAAAACCATTTCTCTTCATGAATGTTATGGTACTTTGTTCGTGTCATTATGTTCTGAATCTGTAATTAGAGGGTTTTTAAGTATGTGTATATGTAATATAACCTTCCATTTAAATCTGTAATAAGTTTTCATTTGTATAAATTCATATAAATGTTTACATGTGACACTTTCTGGCCACACTACGGATGACGTTATTTAACACCAAGAGTACTGTATTGATTTGTCTTTCTACATCGTACATATCCCTTTACGAGGCCAACGCCAAAGTCATGTAGCCTGTCGATTACGCTAACGCTATACAAGATGGCTTGAACAGCTCTTGAATGCCCCTGCTTCTACAGCACTTAAATTCTAAATTTATAAAATTATCTAACTGTCTAATTCAGAAAAAGTTATTTGGATTATTAAATTATATTCTTGCCTTTGTGCTTTAACACATCGTTACCGCAGGAATGCTTGATTAAATTACGTGACGTCATTCCTTACAATTATGGTGCGGTATCCTATGACAGAAACATGTATCATTTAACAATATACTATGAACTAAGGAAAAGTTTGATTAAGTAAAATCTGATTAATAAAGTGCTGCACAAAATATGTCTGTTATCATTTAGCTCTACATCATGGCAACTTATTTTAGCAGCTCCAAAAGGTTTCAGTCGTATTACTTTCTAATCAATCGCTTAGGTAAATATGTGTTTTATTTTAAACGGGTATATAATATAAAATCTAATATTTTCACATTCCTTAGCCCAAATAAAAAAAAATTAAGAATGCTTTCTATTTTATTTTTTAATTATTCTGATCTTCAGTGTATGGAAATAGATCCCCCTCAAGCGTAAAACAAAAAACATAATTGCTGAAATGGGGGGTTTGCGATAAATCTTTGCATAACCCGACGGAATATCCAATGCGTGAGCAATATGACAAATAATCGATTTAGCTTTGAGGGCTATAGTAGGTGTTCTAAACAATACAAATTGAGAACGCGAGTACAACATTGCAAGGAAGCAGAGAAAACATATTTTGACATTCTATATTGACGATATAGAATGTATATGAAGAAGATAAGTAAGAACTCAAAATTTAAAATACAGCCTACAACACCTAATAAGTACTGAAATTCTTTACAGAAATATAAGAATCTCAAGAACTAGTGAGTCATCCTCCTTGCAGTCCCGACCTGACCTTGTGACTTTTATTTATTTCCAAAAATAAGACATAAACTTAGAGGAATTCGTTTTATGAACCCTGAAGATGCCGTGGCTGCGTTTGAAAAAGACGTGGAAGAGATCCCTTAAGAAGAGTGTGCTCACTACTTCAGTCAATGGTTCCATCGCATGTGACGGTGCTTAGAAAGGAACGGAGACTACTTGGAAAAGCAATAAAAATATTAACAGGCTTCTATATCATTCCGCGACCCCCGTGCTTCATATTTAGTACAATAAAAATAAAAAACAGGAGAGAGAGAGGCTTTAGAGAATACCTGTACTTAGACGAAATTCATTACGGTTTTATGGTACGGTAGCGGCTTCAGACTACAGTCACTACTGGTACTGTTATCTATTCTGCTGTGCTACAGTCTTTATTCCCCTTTCACTCTGTACAATTGCACGAGTTAATAGCCTATTCCCCACCCCACAGTTATTGGAACAATTTCAATTGACTAAGGACGACGACTACGCTACCATGAAAGTATCAAAACCTACTTAAATGGGCGGTACTGAAACTATTTTTACCCAACCCACGTAAAACATTCCGTATCTATACTAATATTACTAGGTAAAGTTTATATGTAGGGGATATCTCTAAAACTAATTGTCCGATTTTGAAAATTCTTTTATTAATTGGAATCTACATGATTGCCGCATGCTATAAGCTCTTTTTATTACTCCACATAAGGGAGGTCACCAATTTTATCAATACATCAATACTCAATACAAATAAATAAAATTGAAGTGTCTGTTTGTGATGTCAAAATAATAGTTTTTTTAAGCTCATACAGTTTTTCCACTATAACTATGTCTAATAATCAGTTTTTTTTTTAATTTTTATCTGTCTATCTGTCTGTGTGTTTGTTCCGGTTAATCTGCGGAACGGGTGGATCGATTTCCACGGGACTTTCACTGGCAGATAGCTGGTGTTATTACGAGTGACGAGTACGCTACTTTTATTTTGGAAAAAGAATTAGGGTTCCGCACAAAACATATAAATATGTACACTGGGAACTGCTAGATAATAAATAAAGTCACTCAAAATCACGCACACACGCACCACTTAGTTGATATCAAATAATGTATGTCTATTCAACTAAAATTAATGTCAGACTAATTGAGAAGTTGTTTTAATAACTAAGTTAGAAAATTAGAATATTAAACTTAGATAAATCATTAAACTTTAGATAATTCATAGACTCGGTTTGTACTAAATTAAATACTTTATTTTTTATAAAATATGCTTCCAAGGATAGCAAGTAAGTATTAGCCATTCCTCACAGACTATCATAATTATGTTGAGCATTGACTACGACGGCCTGGGTTGTAGTCGAGGGATGGGATAAATTGTTTTCTCTTTGTTTTTCCTTTTTTAGCAGCACGGTGTCTGAAAACTTGTGCGATAAACGGAAATAGTCTCGCCTTCTATTACGTCGGACCAAAATATACCCTTAGATCAAGTAGACCAATAGATACACGCTCTCCTACAAAAATCTTGATTTAGGCTTGGTAACGATGATCTGATGATCTGCTAATCTGATGATCTGATGATGAAGCCAGGAGGTGAATAACGGAACTAGTTTTCACTTTTTAATTGGGTTTGGTATTAAAGCGTGTTTTTTAATTTATCAACACAACAGTTTCTGCTACAAATTTAATTAATTTTATAAAGGAATAAAATTGTAGTACATTTTAAAAATTAAATTCTGCTAATATCACAAATTAATAATTTATAATACTGACAATAAATACTGCCGTAATAAGACCGTTGGGGTCTTTTTTTTACACTTACACTTTTTAAGAAAAATAAATGAAATAATTACAACAATGGACTATTGTGCTCCATAGATTAATTTTGGAAACATTTTAGCAGTTACCAATGTTTGGTAATTTATTTTTAATGTTGTTGTGTATCGTTCTGAGTATTAGGTGCGAATGCTTTTGTTGAGATTCATACCTACTTATATCAAAATGAAATATTAAAAAATGCAAGTCTCGCAACGCAGTTTTAGTACCGCTAAAAGTGATGATATTGTTATTGTATTTGTTACCTAATTAGCTAATTAGGTACAACATTTAGGTAACATTCCATTTATTTCAGAAAAAAAGATGTCTAACATTAATACGGTCACTATAAAATGTTGTTAGTTAACTAATTAGGTATTAGATTAATTAGGATTATATTAGATTAGTAGAAAAACTGCGTTGCGAGACTTGCATTTTTTTACATGTTAAGTTTTTAATGGGATCTCATTTCTTTTTGTAGATAGGTCATATTAATGGAAATATCTTTCGTCTGTGACTTACTGTACCTACCTATACCTACTACTTACTTACTATAGTTTTTAATTACATTAGTTATACTGTCCATTTGGGTTATGTTATGACCTACTAATATTATAAACGTGAAAGTTTGTGAGGATGTATGAATGTATGGATGTTTGTTGCTCTTTCACGCAAAAACTACTAAACTTAGCATGTAGATAGCTGGAGACCTGGATTAACACATAGGTTTCTTTTTATCCCGATATTACCACGGCACCGGGATATAAGCGGATGAAACCGCGGGGCGCAGCTAGTTTATATCATAATGTAACGCACTGCAGGTGGCATTTAATGCATAAAACGTTAATAGCAGTTACCGGTGCCATTAAGCTCTCGCATTACCAGGATTGTCTAACGTGCTTTGCCACCCACATCATCCTCCGCTAAAATCTCTTGCAACCCTACTCACCACCAAGAACATATTTTACTTAACTATCGTTTTGAACGAAAATTAATTGGTTTATAACCCCAGCACAAAAACGGTGACTCGAAATAATGCGATTACTCTTAAAATAGTCTTCTTAGAAATGTATTAAAATTAAAAACCTCTACGATTGGCACTATTGTCATACGACTGGCACGCCTTTTGTCTCCGAACTATTCTTTTTTATTTTTTATTATTATATATATATTTATTGATAATAGGAATAACACATATATTGTACATACTATTTAACGTAAAATTCGGTATACCTTTCGTTTGGCACACCTCTTTGGTATACCTAAGAAATCTCAGTATCCCTATATCAGTTTAATGGATTCTAAATTTAAATTACATTTTTTTTATATTTATTTGTCTTAGCGTAATAATTCAATTTTGAAATGCTCGTAAATCCAGTTGGTGCCGAATTTTTATTCGGAGTTTTATGCAGATATTTAATCCTACGACGCGAGGTCCGGACCGATCGACATCTGAATAATCACATGTCGGGGTAAATGGACGTCCGCTGGACACAAAGAGGTAAACCACGGGTTTTTGGCCTTACACAACCAGTGCACAATTAAAATTCATTACAGTAATGTATTTGGTAAATGCTGTTTTTCCGGTTGATGAAGGACGTGAAAATTTAGAAAGTTGGTAAACTGTTCCGGATTGTAATTTTGAAAGATTTAGGGTAAACGGTGTAATGTGGGATCTGATATAAATTATTTGGATTATATTACATTTTGGGTTGCGTCCTTACTTTAGCTTTTTTTAAGATTCAAAACAGTAACGAAACCGAAATTAGTTTGTTCTAATCCCTAACGAATCTAACTCCACGCTCAAGCGAGTCTCTTTGCATCTTTACGTGAAATATACTCATGAGTTGCAGGACGTCAGTCGCTTTGTCAGAAAACTTTACTGTTGATATTTTTGATTATGTAGAGGGAATTGTTTGAGCAGCGAATCGGTATTTTTTTGCAATAAAACTATAAAACCTATAATTAAAAAGCACAGTATGACTTTCAAAAAGCTGTATAAAATATAGCTTTTAACAGAATAAACTAATTTTTAACCTACTACTACTATGGATCAAACATCCTGAACTGAACTGACTAAACTATATTTTTACTATATTTTTTATTTATATGTATATTAATACTCGCACATACAATAAGAGTGGCATATGCTACAATTTTGTATGCATTACAGTAATTTTCTAGTTTTCACGGTCATGTGTCACGCTCTAAACTTTTGCCATGACCTATTAAGCTAAAAGGTCAAGGTGTTACAATACAATATCACTATTCATTTAAGTCATCGAGGCCAGGTGAAAGTTCGTCCTTAGAGTTAATAAAATTTGGCCAAATTGGTTAGTTGGTGAACTAACTGAGCCACGAATAATGAGCAGTTGATTTTGTTCAGCAAATAGTCTTTCTAGGTTTATTTCTTTCACAAAATTGTGTGACTCAGATGCAGAGCACAAACAAAATTAGAGACGGATACATTCCTTGTCGTCTAAAATGTTTCAAAGTCTATTTCTTGTAGCTATAAAAGTTTTTGTGTGACTTAAAAAAATGGACTGAAAAAATACCAGTTTTAATATCGCCCTTAGAAGTCCAGTCAATAAAAATCAAGTAACACGTTTTTTTACGAAACAGCAGTCAATATTCGATTTCAGACTAGGCTAACATTTATTTCGTACAATCTTATCTTATTTCATTAGATGTACTACTAAAAATCGGTAGGCTTTACTGAAAATTCTGGAAAAATTTCATTAGTGGTTCAGTTATGAAAGGACGTAAAAAAGTGTAGGTATTTTGTCTTCAGAATAATATTAAGACACAAAACAAATTGGCTGTGTTGCTTGTAAGTCTTCGTTCATGACAAATTTAAGTAAGTTTAGAAGACTAGAAAATTCAGAGAGTGTAGTAAGATGATAACAAACTCTAACAAGGCTTGCTAAATTCACTACTGTTGGAATACCGTCGTTGAGTATTTAACAACTACACAAAAGGCTCGCTTTTTTTAAACAAAGAGATGTGCAAACAAAGTTCCCGTTCGTTACGTTTATCATCACAAGGTGCAAAGCTCTTTTTGTTGTCCTTTTTGTCACGCTCTCATTTGTGTTGTCGGTGGGTAATTAAATATACATGAGACGGTTGGCAGTTATTTTTTCATCACTCAAAGGGTCGCGCGTACGCCTGCCTACCAAAGATAAATGGGAAGTAATTCGCCACTGTTACAATATTAACAGGGATTACTATAAAATATCTTAATAAACTTAATTTACACCTCGCTGAAATTTTAATAAAGACTTAATTAAGTTTGGGTTTGTTAGGACGTCAAAGATTCTTGCCACGTAGTCGGAGATTGCATTGCCTCTAAAGCTGTTTTAAAGTAATTATATTTATAGGTATTATATTTTTTATTATTGACGGATCAGTGACGATGATATAAAATCTGGCCGTGAGAATATTTTGAGGTTCCGATAATTTTCATTTATTTCAATGTCAAACGACCTATGGGTATAATTTGTCTTCGTCATTTCTTGTTTATTTAAAATAAAGAAAAATGAAAAATCTCATAGCGAAAAATTTTATACGCACGAACAATATTTTTATTTCCCATAGATACATAGATATTTTCTATACACAGTTACACTAGCTGTACTTTATACTATAAAATTTAATATTTTTTTTACAATAAAAAATGACAATCCAACGTACATAGATAAAATTACAACCTTCCTATTGTCATATTCTTTACAACATTTGCAACAAATCATTTATGCATGCCTTTGCTTGGATAGAGATAAAATCACATTTGCAAAAAACAAAGGAATGGTAGACACATTACTTTTGAGTTGGTTGAGATCGCGCCGAATATGCGACGTTCACAAGATCTCGGCACTCACTGGCTGGAACTGTTCCAATAACTCACCGAGATAAGCATTTTTAGGAATTTCATAAATTCGAGGATTTGAATTTCTCTTTCTTTTTATTCCATCCGTATGTAATCGATGATATCTTAAAAGGAATATCTCAAAACTGTCTAAGGTATCACACGTTATTAAATACCGATATTCATTATCTACCCCTTCCAATATATATCTTTTAATCTGGAACAGGTAATTCGTAGTATTCGGCATAAATAATGTTTCACCTATGTTACTGCCTGTTATAATAGCCTCAATCATATTTTTGTGTAAAGAAATTACTCGTAAGCTATTGCCATTACAAAGTTTTGGCGTTTCAAAGTTGATCGTCCTAATGGTGGTCTCTAGACTCGTTTGTCTCTTGACTCTTAACTAGTCGTACATGTGACCCCTACTATCAGCATGCACAGCGATCTAGAGTCATTAGACTTCTGACTTTGTGATGCTGCATGTTGAATACGATCTTGTTCTAAACGCTGCTACCTTACAACAACAGACTCTTGACTTATTAAGCCTAAAAAACTAAAAACTACGTAAAAACAGTTACAACTATATAATAGACAATTAGTAATAATATATATGTAATTAGTTTAAATGAATAATGAGTACTTATCCCTACTTATTAAAATAAGGAACCAAAAAAACGAAAAAATTACTCAACAAACAGGAAAGAGTTATGAAGTAATTTTGTTAAATCAAACTTTAACTTATTAATACACTATCTGTATGTGAATGTGTGTACAGTAACCAAAGAACAGCATTACCGAAATTGATTTTCTTTTTATATTTTAACCATAGCGCGGAAACATGTCCTTCAAACACATCACCATCGCCATCTATCGAAGGGAAGTGTCGTTGAGTGGGATGACAAAAAGAAATAAAACTTTTATTACAAAATTTTATTTCTTTATATTTTTTTATTCTAGTAAACATTTCTCGAGTTATGCGCTTCTAATACTAAATAATAAGACACAGCACAGCAATCTGCGACAATGGCTGACGCAGGTACCTTATTTGGTCTTCAATACCGAGTGTTAAGTATGTTTTATTGTGTGAAGTACCTTGTTGAAGACACAAATTAAATATATTTCTTTCTAATTTGACACTAACGTCATCTGTTGAATTAACGGGCAAACTTTAAGTAATTTTTACAGTTTGGCATTTTACGTGGGAATCCTAAATATTACCGACTATAAAAGTACCTACAATATACTCTTAAAAGTCCTGAATCGGCTAGTGAAAGTCCCAGAAAAATCGGCCTAGCCATTTCGGAGATTAACCAGGACAAACAGACACAAACAAAAAAATTTAAAGACGTGTTTTGGCCTTGGTATTATGAAAATAACAGTTTAAGAAAAAACCTATATTTTAAGACCACAGACAGACACTTCGGTTTTATTTATATGTATGTATCTATAGATGTACGTATCTATAGATTACAAAACTTCCCCAAAGGACGTTTGTTTTTTTTTAGATTAAGCGTATTAAAGAGCTTTAATAATTTCAAAAGGACTGACATGTTGAAATCTAGATTCCCTGTCACTGTCATTAACATTTTCTTTTAAAATTGCACTGCTTTGTTATTAATATTCAAGATAAATTCGATATCGCAGTTTTGCTGTTGCCCAGTTTCGCTATAAATAATATTTCATGTGGTCTTAACATTATTATCATTACTTTTAACCTTTAAACTCAGAAAACGAGACGTGGCTTATTTACAAAGTTTCCTAAATAAATAATTTTGAATGTTGTTTGTATGTTAAATTATATATTATACTAGCTGCGCCCCGCGGTTTCACCCGCGTAAGTCCCTCGTTAAGTTTTCTTTTTTGTGCAAACTTCACATAAACCATTTACTAAATAGTCCAAACAAAGCCTAAACATTTGGTTTGTATAGGTGATCCCGTTCTTGGGTTATAAAATTACAACGAAAAGTGGCATTGATTTTTATATATATGGATTATAACCTATTGACTTGTAACAATCCGCCTGATGATGACGTTGAAATTCAATTAATTATGTTCACGAATTCATCAATAACAGGCGATTAGCCTTTTTTGACTTACGGCTGATAAAAGCTTCTCTCACCTGAACTTGAGAAAAAATTACCTAGATCGTGGAACATATTTTACATTTATTACATTTTGCATTGTTTGTGTGGGCCTAATAATATTCAGGTACTTAAATGTATAAATATTAATCTTTTTAATTCCTGTAAAACATAAGAAAGTGTAGGCTCCAAATATGCCGACCCTACAATCTACCGCCCTGGGCTCCAGCCTACTTCGCCTGTTGGTAAATCCGCTACTGGTTTTGGTCATAAGATTAACAAGTAATTTGTTCTAGTATTAACTAAAAAATATCCCTCGTAACAGCACCACATAATTTGCATTATTATTATAGCAAAATTATTTGTTTGAAGAAGAATATATATATATATATTGATTACAAATATGATTTCAGTTTTGAATACTTTCTATTAACACTACATATCAAAGTTAACTAATATAGCCGGTCTTTGTTTTTAGGACATCGGCGGCGACTCATCAAGTTACTGTCCACAGATGTCAACAAATATTTACGACAGTAAGTGATGACTTAGTATTATTGATATCTTCTGACATGTGTTTTCCTCAAAAGCCAACAACATCTTTATCACGTTTCTGACGATGCTTATCGCTGTCTACGGTCTGTACAACCCGTACAACCCTCTTTCAGACCTCTAGAGACCGTACTCGTATAACGTAACAAAACTTTTTACAAGGTTGTTTGGTTTTCATTTTGGAGAAGCGGATGTTAAGTCCCTCCAACACAAAAGGCAGATCCCCGACCGAAGACATCTAAAATAGAAGCGATTTTCTAATTGACTAAGGGATTGCCTCGGACGCTTTGAGTTTGCAGTAAATCTCTAAGTACCTTGGATCTGAATATGTCTTCACTACTCAAACATTTTTAAACACACAATTTCCTAATGAAATATACAACAGGGGCACAACAAAAAACTTCGAGTCTAGAGACAACACCAAACTTGTACAGAAACACATTGTAAGGTACAAAGCACAGTAACCTCTTCAGTTGCAAATGTTATCCAAAAAGAAAGAGCCTAGCACATCTATATAAGACAGATTTTCTTACCAGAAAAATATCTATGACGTTTTAGATCTACATAGTAACTCCTGACGTCAACTATGTTAGTGACGATATCCAGATACGTACGTAAAGATAGGAGCGTCTCAGAACACGATAAGTGCTCCAATGAGTGGATCAATTTATCACGGTGTCACCGCAGCGCAGCTAACATAAGTACTTACACACACATACAGCAATCTTGCAGCAAACGAATGTAAATATATATGCATATACTCTGTACTCGGATAAAGTGTCACACTTAATAATATGACATTACCTACGGGCAACAGGTTTTTGAAATGTGTATAACTTCAGATTTTAAATTTTTAAAATTAGAAAATAGTGTCGTGTAATGTAGACAAGACTATAGACTAAGAGTGTAATAGAGGGAGACAAATATGTAAGTTGTAAAGACCAGAACTACTAAAAATCACTATTATATTTTAGAAACTAATATAAAATAAATATAAAATAGTGATCTCTGACATAATATGAATACATTTACTTAAATAATACATTAATTGTAAACTGTACTGTACTGTACTGTTATAAATACCAACTTTTTTTTATAAATTTTAAATAAGTAGGTAGGTACAATTGTAATCTTGGCATAGCAGATTTCTATTCGAATCGGACCTACATGGCATTACCGGTAGGTATGCCTAAGTGCTGCAAAAAGCTTATGTCTTCAAGACAAGAAAATCTTACCTGCTACAAAGCTTTATGACCTTCTTCGGCTTTAACTTCTTATGTTTCAGTAAATGTATTTGCTTACGCTGTGTGTACCTTTGATTAATTTAATGTAGTTGGGACTAAGCTCGTTAAGAAACCCATGCAAGTAAAAACTATTTCGTCGGCCAGACATCCCAGTGTAAAGGCATGAGTAGCCGCCACTAATTGCTCACTTAAATGTGATGGAGAACTCTTATTACTTAGATACGTACTTAATTACTTAGATGTATACATACGTTGGTGTTTCGACAAAAGTACTTAATGTGGAGGTTGAGTAATTCGTGACTCGCTCGTAGTAATTACGTCAGCTGTGCACAAAGTGTTAATTTACACCTCTACTTACTACATTTTACACTTGAATAGCTAATGATGTTTATATACTGGTACATAACAACATACTACACAGGCTTCGGTTAGAACTCATTTACTTTGAAAATAATTTATTATTTTATAATGTAGACGGAGCTACACGGTTGATTTGATTTGGTACATGTGAAAAGCTATTTATTATTTCGATGTTGTTTTACCTCATGCCATGAATGAGGGTTGAAAATCTAGGCGTTTCTGGATGCTTTGACCCTTGTTGTTACGTAATATTACAAATTATTATTATGCGAATAACTTTACTTGACACACGAAGGATATTGCGTTGTTTTCGTCCTTCATTTAGTACGAACAGTCTTGATTTTAAGAGCTGAATAGAGGAGGGACCTCCCTCTACTCTCTACTCTGGTCAGGATATAGCGGGTGTTAGGGAACGATTTTTTTTCTGACCCATCATCAAAGGTATCATTAGTATTATCGTCTGTCTTCGTTTTCGGGCGCGTTTCCCTAACGACCTGTATACTGGACGACGCTTTGTAAGAAAGATTACGCTACATAGTCCTAACACTAAAGCACGTTTAGGTACTCGGAGCAACCTATTAAGAAGTTTTTTAAATATATATAATTAGTCTAAAGTGTAGTTTTAAGCCCATATTCTGATACTACGTACGTACATACTATCTTCTTCCAACTGAGCCTGAAGCCATATAGTCCTGACCTTGCACCCTCAGATTTTTACCGGTTTCGGTCTCTTCAGAATTCTTTGGGTTTCAAGATTTCTACAGCAACGGGATTATGTCACTACTTACCAGATCGCAATAAGTTATCGAACAAAATGGCACATATATACTGCAATTAAATTTAATTAAATTTTGAAAAAAAATCATCAAACTTTTCCCCGCCTTTAAATACACACTAGCCGTGGGGATATCGGGATAAAAAGTAGCCTATGTGTTAATCCAGGTCTCATGCTATCTACATACCAAGTTTCATCGCAATCGGTTCAGTAGTTTTTGGGTGAAAGAGTAACAAACATCCATACATCCTCACATTTTTTACAACATGACAAGCAGTAAAATATCCTAGGTATTCGTAACGTTTACCAATGTTCGGCGCTCTACTTTAGACAGTAACATCAATATGAAATTATAGAGCATGGAACACACCAAAAGATATCTCGTCGTTATAGACTCAGAGTGTTTATTAAATAAACTGCGCCTGCTGTATTTCCTACAAAGGCGAAACGAACGTCGTGGTACGTAAAAGTGTAAAAGTTATTATTGTAGATAAATTTTCTAGTATTATTATTTGAAATAACAGGAACCAAATACAATGGGTATTTTACAATTTTTTTACAATTACATTTATCATTTTACAATTTCAATGGGCCGAAGGAGTATGCTTGCCTTATGTTAGATCCCATGTAAGAGGTGGCGAGAATACTAATAAACTCTGGATTAAAAAAATAGGGTGACCCGTAAAATATGGGGCACCCTTGCCAATCCTAATCGGCCATCGCTGTCAATTAGTTAAAAGACGGATAACATATGTATTAGACCGTTTATTAAACGGTGAATAACATAATTTATCTATTTTCACCATGTTTTCTTCCAGCACTGTTGCGAATAAATATTTTTCTCAAGTAAAAGTGTATTACGTAATATTAAGTTACTTGGGGCTGACTTTTTAGTTAAGTATAATTCTTTATGATTTGTATTTGTTATGTTCAAGTTTTATTATAAGACTCGTTTGAATTATATTTTAGTGTTATTGAAATGTACCGTATGTAATGTATGTAATATAAACACGTTATGACAAAAAAACAGTAACTTGTCTGAATTCTGTAGGTTTACATTTATTAAAATTTCACCATAGAAAGAACGTGAAATTTGGTATACTTAAAATTTACATGCGTCCATTATATATTTTGACCTGCCATGGTGTGGAAACCTTTATAATGACAGTTTAAATTATATTGGTAATGAAATAAAACAAAATATTCAAAGCTGAATATAGTAATGAATTATGGTCGAAATTCAGTCAAACGACATAGTCCAACACCCTAAAGCTTAAATTAACAGCATAGATTTAGACACAAGCTATAGCATATTTAGGAAAGCTTTCCAGGCTTTCGATTGTGTAAAATATTACATATTATTATAATATATAATCAAACTTATGATATTGAAATAAGAGGTAGAATCACGGAGCAGATACAGGTAGAATTCTAAGTGCGTTAATTGCTTGCAAATATGCCTTATGCCTTATAAATGTGAAAATTTTGTTCAATCACAATCACACCCTAATTAAATGGGTTAAGTTGAAATTTGTCATTGTCGTTGTTTAAAATTTGGCATATATATATTGTGTTGTAGATTAACACGAGATCGTATCTCATGTTAATATGGCTCGATGCGAACGAAGCTATAAAACTATATATTATATGTCTTTTGTCGACCTCATCTCGCCGAGATTAATCCCATAGTTTATCTATTACAACTATAACTTAATTGGAATGTACTTTGATTTTCCACTTTTGGTAGCTACAGTTTGAAGAAATACTGATTCATTTTTAATTTAACACAACAAATGTTCTGCTTCATTCGATTATTTAAGTTAATTTCTAATGCACAGAAACTTTTGTAATTACATGGGCCAAATGCGGCAGATTATAACGACCACTTACACCGCAAATGATATTTCAGGGGGCAAACTATTTCGACACCAAGTATTTTGTTCGAGGGTATAATTAAATTGACTTAGTTTACTTTTACACATTTATTAAAACTAATGTTCGACCACTGGTCAACATTTGACCATTATCATTAATATTATCGGTCGGAGTCCTTCTTCTATATGGCCTGCCATTGCCATTTTATCTAATTATTACGTACCCACATGAGCTAAGACAGTTACTGTAGTTCCCTTGGGGATTATAGCACATTACAGCTAGAGGCGTTTTTCATCAAGTATGTATTTTTTTAACCTATGTATATAACAAATGTGGTCGATTACCTAACATGCCACGTAAAGCGACAGATATGTCACCTCAAAACCATTGCCTTGAGTTTGAGTGTCGTATGACTAAATGGAACTTAGTAAAGCCAGAATGAGCAAAACCTATATGACGCTTATAATGAGCTTCCAGAGCTCAATAAATACTGTATGCAACCGGCATGCGTTGATAAAAATTAATCGATTTTCCTCTACTTTTTTTTTTTAAGGACATAGGATAAAAGGTTTTGGAAGTATGACGGATACTTGAAAAATGTCTAGCGCCACTAATTATTTTTGCCATTGGCATCTTGACCAGTTGTCATCTGAATAAACCTGAGTAAAGTGTTAATTTTGTCTCTTCAGTTGCCCAAAACACTTAACTTATCCGTATGATTTAACGTATGTCGGCCCAACGGTTTACTTATTTCAGATTAACTCTTTAGTAACCATTACGAGCTTAAAAGTTACTGGTGATAAGCACTTTCATTTTGTAAAACAATTGCAACATGCGTTATTATTGACCTTTGTAATTTAGTAGCTGAGTCATAATGTTTGTTAGCCTTCTATTTATTTTACAGGTTTCATGTGATCTGAAGGACCATCTGTGGCACTAGGCTATAGAGTATTAGACATTAATAAAGAAGAAGAGCATGGGTTTGATTTCCGCCAAAAAAAATATCTATTTATGTTTATCCGTATTCTAAAACACATGTTATAAGCTATGCTTAGATGGGGTCTAGATAGCGCTGTGTAATAAGTCCCAAATATTGTAATTATTCATCATCATCATCAGCCTTTCATCGTCCAGTGGCGTCCATAGGCCTCTCCTAATATACGCCACTGAGCTCCACAAAATTCTTATCAAAGATCATAAACCTTATTTTATAATCGAAATAATCACATAATTATGATTTTCCTATTTTTACATATCATATCATATCAATAAAAGAATCTCGTTCACCTGGTCGATCATCAATATAACAGAAGTGTGCACAGCATGATATGTCCCGGTCATTCATTACGCCTGTGCCAGTCTAGGAACGCATGGCGCAATTTGATTTATCGATTGAAAGAACGGCGGAACAGACTCCATAAATAAAACGGAACAAATAAATAAAACGTAACAAACGGTGGAGGAGGTACCGACACGAGAACTGAAACCGTACTTCTCTTTTTTCAATTTACAAATGCGAATGTAGAAAACTTTTTTAGTATGGTGTGGTAAATATTTTTTTTACAAAATAACTTGTGATTGTGTATTTGAATGAACTGTGTGTATGAATGTAAGGTTATTTCAATTCTCAATTTTCATTCACATCCAGAAATAATAATGTATTTGAGAATTTTCTCATATGCTATAGTTACAGAAAAGGTGATCATATTTGAGGTTCTTATAGTAGACCCGTTAATGACGTAAAGCAGTAACAATTTTAGAAAAAATTGAAACTGACATAAAAATTAATAATAAGCTGTAAAATTTGCACCTACACCAGGATTTTCTGAAGAGAAAATTTTTACAAAGATATATTTTTTTTTTCAGAATCTTTTTTTTTACAGACTAACAAAGTGTACACACTTTTTGTTACACCTTGTATAAGGGAACGATGACAATAATAAAATTACTTGAAAAAAAAATCAAATATTTTCACGTATAAAGGACGCGATCTTCAGTTTATAAAAAGGAACTTAATATAAAATCTCCCACGCTCCAGCACTCTGGGACACGTGATGCCTTTGGTCTCGTTTATCACAAATACTTGGCTTTCTTGATACAGTGCCGTCGGCCGGCAAAGTGGGTTAATTATAGACCTTGTATTTGTAAAGCCTGAGGGTAGTCAAGTAGGACCTTTTTAAATTAAAAATTAAATTGAATACTTTGGGTATAAAAGGAACAATGGTTTGATTACAACCTGGAGTTGGACCAATGAGATATGGCCACACTGTCGCTCTCTATTATTATTACTACAGACCGATTTAAGTAAACACAAAGTAAAAAAACACCGATTCTTAAGAAGAATAATTATAAGTTACCCCTGGCACAGAGTATCCAGGTTTTACCCGGACAGTTTTTGAAAACCCCACCCGGATGCTCCCCACACTAAACTAGGACAAATCCGGGGAAACCCGGATGGATGGCAGCCCTATGTAAGTAGCAAGTGCTTCTAAGCAAGAACAAGAGAACTATCTTCGTCTCGCGGTGAAAGTAGCGACTGCCAAATTTTGTTAAGGTATAAAATAAATAGCAAATTTGCCTCCCTCAAATTTTCAATTTATTTGATATAGTATTTCATTCTTTAACCTAGTTCTCCGAACATATCATTTGATTTTATAAATAATCGTTTTTATATTTCTTTAAACTTTTTCAAGATTCCCCTTCCCAAGATTCCAAGATTCCCAAGATTTTTCAAGATTAGTAAACACATTTAGATTACCCACTAAAAATAAACGATCCGCTTATCAACCAACTGTCCATGTACAGTGTAATAGTAATAATTATAATTAAAATACACATATAGGTATACAAACAAAGTCAGCTTTAAACTAGAACACTTGTCTTGTAATAGACCATGTGGTCTTAATTAAATACCACATAACACTGAGTTATTCGTTCATGAGATGAAATAAGCCATGCGATCATGCAGCAACACTACGAGTACATTCCTGTCGTTGCTTCGTGGCTGACTAGAACACTCTTGCTCGAGTATCATGAAACAATTTAGATACTAATCCACAACAAACATTAACGTTACGTTGTTTGAATTTCAGACAGAGCACTGCGTTTATCTCTTTATTTAATGTCTGTCATTTTTCTATTCTTTGGGGTTCCCGGACAGAGAAAAACTGAACACGGTGTAATATATACCGACGCTGGAACCAGCTTTTAGGGATGTCATACAAAACAATGACGAGACAAATTTCGTGTGGAGTACTTTATCCTTCTTTGTGTTATGCTTATTCACAAAATACAACTGTTGTTTTGATATATTGAAGAGCGTGTTTCACAATAGTCTTCATGCTTAAGTCATTTGTTTATGCCCAAGCAGTCTGTAAAATTTGATAGTGCAGATAATGTATGTAGGTTCGAGTATAATTTACAGTCAGTCACGTCGCCAGTAAACGAACAGTGCTACGTTACACGTTTTAAACTAAAATATGTAAATTTATCACATGGGATTTCGGGAGTGTGTTAATCCATACTAATATTATAAATGCGAAAGTAACTCTGTTTGTTTGTTACCTTTCCACGACTAAATGCCTAAACGAATCGTAATGAAGTTGTAAAAAATATATATATTTTATCAATACAAATAAATAAAATTATTATTACTACAGACCGATTTAAGTAAACACAAGCTAACATCATTCATATCTACGATTTGCGAATGAGCCGCCAACATGTCAGCTCCATCAATTTTGTTCTGTAAAATATTTGACCTCATCTATTTCACAATATATACGTACATATTTCGTTGACGTCACAATACGGAATTGAATTTGACGTTGAATCTCAACGCTAAAACGCTTCATGACGATCAATGCATATCGCAGATAATAGACAGCTTTCATTATAGATGTCTGATCTTAGAACTGTAGAACCATATGTAGACAAGTACTTCACAATAACATTCCAAAACAAGCTAAAATTCTAATACTGGCATTACGGTATGTCTCATTTAGCAATTCATATCTAGTACTTGTATCTTATAACGTCGTATTTCGTTCTTTAGTGTAAGTATAGGCCTGACATCACTTAAATTGAGGACGCCGGAGAAGCTCTTCAAAAATCCCGCACACACATGTGTGAAATCGGGATTCCTTCCCGGACACCTTAAAAAAAACACCGATTCTTAAGAAGAATAATTATAAGTTACCCCTGGCACAGAGTATCCAGGTTTTACCCGGACAGTTTTTGAAAAGTCCACCCGGATGCTGATATTATATTATTATGTTAATTTATCACATGGGATTTCGTGAGTGTGTTAATCCATACTAATATTATAAATGCGAAAGTAACTCTGTTTGTTTGTTACCTTTCCACAACTAAATGCCTAAACGAATCGTAATGAAGTTGTGAAAAATATAAATTTTTTATCAATACAAATAAACAAAATGGAAGTGTCTGATCGTAATGTCAAAATAGTAGTTTTTTTTTTTACTCAAACAGTTATTTGCACGATACCTAAGCCTAAAAATCAGTTCTTTTTTTTAATTTTTGTCTGTCTGTCTGTTTGTTCCAGCTAATCTCCGAAACGGGTTGCTTTACCGATTTATACGGGCCTATCACTGGCAGATAGCTGGTGTTATAAAAAGTAACTAAGGCTACTTTTATTTTGGAAAAATAATTAGAGTGCCGCTCAAAATATATGTATGTACACGCGAGCAAAGCCGCGCGGGAACTGCAAGTCTTTTATAAAGATATATTAGAAGTAGATAGAAGATTATATCCTGGGGAAGGACATAGGTTACTTTTTATCCCGGAAAATGTACGGTTCCTGTGGAATAAATTTGAATGTCCACGCGAACGAAGTCGCGGGCAACAGCTAGTGTGTTATATAATTTAAAAGGTAGTTTCATTCTGTTTTTGTGTAGCATTAAAAATATTTTTGTGTTCAATGTCTTCATGATCATTAATGATTAAATACTAAATTTATTCTGTGCTTAAAAATGTGTGTAGGTTATAGATATACTATATACCTACCTACTTCTAGAGTCTAGACACACAGCCGCAATGACTGGCCTGTTGGTCAGGATGGAGTCGTGTGTTCGATTCCCATCCAGGACAAATATTTGTGTGATGACCATGATCATTTGTTCTGTGTTTGGGTGTAATTTATCTATAATACGTAGAAATATATAAATATGTTTATCAGCAATCTGGTTACCATAGTATAGGCTCTGCCTAGTGTGGGATCAGACGGCCGTGTGTGAGATGTGTAAGCTAAGGCATGAACTCATAACAAAGAAACAAACTCACATCGCATTTATAATATTAGTTAGAATGAAAGTATCTTAAGTATGTTGCTTTCCAGGTTACTAATTAACTCTGCTAAATTTTATTTTGACAGCTTCACAGTTTTAAATGTAAAAAGGAAGGAAATAACAATGTCCATTAGATATGAGACAGGGTTATATACATTCAAATTTCCAATACTATTTTATATAAATAGCATACGTGTAAAAGAAGAAACTTTATTTTCAAACATTTCAAAGGTAGTGACATCGTGTTTGTGGCACATAATGCTTGTATATATGGGTGTAAAGATTATGTTTATATAGTTTCAGTTGAATATCAGATCGAGCTAAACGCGTTGCGCTAACAATACTTCATATCACCTGTGGACGGCGTAACCTATATTTTAACAACTACCTTCTTTGATTATATACATGTCTCTAGCTATGAGCTACAAATATTGTAATATGGTATACTATTTTCTCAGAAAATAGTATAAATTAAAACAAAACCTACCAATGAGAAGTAATCTTAGTGTTCTTATAAGTTTTTTTGCATAGTTTCGACACAATTTAATAGCACAAACCGGCATGATTAATAGTTTTTCGTAAGCACGTCGTCGCTTAGATATTCAACTGACAATGTCGTCTGTCACACGCGAGTCTACGAAATATAGTCGACTTTATTAGCGCCGTTCTGTACGAATGTGTCATCTAGACAAGTATATAATCAAATACTACCTTACCACAGACGCCGCATTCAAAACATTTCAGAACGTTCATCCAAAATGTAATTCGGAATCCATACTGAATACATATAGTTCTCATAACAGTTTTGTCATTCCGTGTTGACAGCACAAGTGTGAACAAAGCGCTCATCACCCTCAAACAATGGGGCCGAACTTTGAATACCGAAGCAAATACGCTATTGCTTAATGTGTTTTGCGGACCATCCATTACTAATAAACTGCAGCGGTGCAGAGCGGCTAGCGAATTAGAGCCACCGCACACTGCAATCTTTTTTTGGCATGAGTTCATTGAAGCATAACTTTGTTGAGTTTATTCAATGTGTAACCGTCTATGCTTGCATTTTTTAAACAAAAATCGGACAACTTAAATATCGCTGCATTTACAAGTGCTACACTAACCGAATGGTTGTTACTTGTTAATTTGTTTTCAAATGTTATTTGACTGAAATCTACATAAATAAAATCAAAGTTAACCGTTGATCAGATTGTGATGAAACTTTGACATGGTCTTCTGAGCACGCCTGCGAAGATTTCTGGCCCAAAAGTGTTTAGAAAAAAGAATTTGCAACGTGTGCCGTTTTTATAAAATAAACGCTGATTAAATACTTTTTAAGTGAACTCATCTTAATATTTTACGTCCCCCTTGCCGATGATTTGGAAATAGTAGTAAATTTCTAACTCATCACCCACTCAAGAAGTGAGAAGAGTCTGGTGACCAAGACCTGCTAAAAGCTGTTACTTCCGCAACGCGACAAAACGGACTCTGTGGAAACGATTTATATAGAAGACGTGTTACTTTAGTCAGTTTCGACTACGTGATGAATTATTATTTATATATATTATCGAATACATGATATTTTGATGCAAATTAAAGAAGAACCTCATTGTGTTGTATGTATAGTATCGATTGTATGTTTTTTGACTTTCAAATGTTGTTAAAAAGGTCGTATGATACGTGTACTGATTAATTATTCCAATGTGTGTCCATTATCCTGGCTCGTTATAAAATATTGGGTACCCAGACCTGGCCTACAGACCTTTTTCTTTTCTTTTTTTTTGTTTTTTTTTTAATGTTTGGAAACCCCCACGGGTCATTACCTCATCGGGGCCAAACGGCGAGGTGGTACGTCGGACTCGAACCGACTAAAACCACACAGTGTTCCATCACCGGGTCTTATAGCCGGGGCCTCAGGTGTACCCTAGAAAGGAAATCCCTGTGAACCCCGGCAGACTTGGCTGCCTGTTAAATCAGGCGACCCCACTATGAGGTGCAGATGGTTCTATCCCCTCTAGCTTTGAGAGGCGCGCGCGGAACACGTCGCGCCACCGTCTCGGGCCTGCTTCTGCTAGTGTGACAGATAGCCCCTTCTGTCGACCCCAGGCAAGCGCTCATGGAGGCCGGAGATCGTTTTGCACTCTCCGGCGCCTGGTCGGCCTGGTGCGTCTTCTGCGGGACGGAAGAGTACTTATTCTCTCCCGTTCCCTCTCCGCCGCTTCTTTGGCCATCACTACCTCACAGAAAGAGGCGGCGGAATCCCACGCACTCTCGCTCTGGACCATGGACATAATCATGGTCTCCAGCGAGAGGCTACCCACACCAATGGCCGCCGTGAGGTCAGCATGCTGCTGCGCCCACGCAGAGCACTCCACTAGAGTGTGGAGTGCGGTATCCTCGCGGCGGCCCCCGCAGTGGTGGCACACAGACGTTGGCTCCCGGCCTATGTGACACAGGTACTTCCCGAAGCAGCCGTGTCCGGTGAGTACCTGCGTCATCCGGTAGGAGAGAGCGCCATGTCGCCTCTCCAGCCAATCCTCCATGCCGGGCCTTACCGCCACAATCGTAGCGTGCCCCGTGACCTACAGACCTAGCCTACAGCTCAGGTTTGCAAATAACATTACTGCAACACTACTATCAACTTTTTATACTTGTATTATAATTAACTATTACCAAACAGCAGCTAAAAATTTCAAGTCATTTTGCTATTTTCGATCATACCGCCCGATAGCTTATTAAACGTGAAAAGGCCCTATTTCAATTGACAGTTATTCTACTGGAGGCTGAGGTCGTCATCATTGCGTGCCCTGATTATTTCCACTCAGAAAAATATTCTAATTAAAAAAAAAATCGTAGTGTTATTTTATATTGCGCACTTTTACTTTGTTCTACCTAATTTTAAACTGTCTGAACTACTATTTATAGTACCGATATGCTTTTTATAAAAACGTTTTTGTACTTATCAAATCGCCATCTATCAACAGACGAATGAAGGGAGGTAGGGCACAGAAATCGAACCACTCAATTTTCAAAGGTCTTCTACCCTACAGACAACCGTCCTTAAAGTATACTTATAGCATAATGTTTTGTTTCCATGAGTTATAGCTCTAAAAGAAGGCAGCAGGCATCAGTAAATCCTCGCGTGCTCTTGTTCGCCGCCTTTGAAAATAAAATATATTGGAAAGTACAAGTAATATAAAAATAACAATAAAGTATAATATGTATAGGTAACTAATCCGGTAATCGTAAAGATATACCTAAATCGTAAAAAAAAAATATTGTTACGACGCCAACAATCGGTTATCTTCTGTCTTTATCTTTGTTTCTGCTATCTTTAGATAAACACAATTATCGTGTAAGGACCTCCTTACACGATAATTGTGTTTGATGTACCTACATATACTGCTAGAATTTGATCGTTATAGTCAATTTCAAATTCGTGTTATGGGGTTTTCTAATTATTTTACGGGAACCCACAACACTTTAATGAGACCATGGGCCAGATCTGGAATGTGATTAGGTAAGCCCAGTTTGGGGTGGTAAGACCCGTCCTACGAGAGTGGCTGGAGAGAGGGCACGTGGCCCTCACCTTCCGGTGGACCCAGGTGCTTTCCGGACACGGTTGCTGCGTCAAGTATCTGTGTCGGATCGGCCGGGAGCCGAGCGACGTCACGGTGTCACCATTGTGGTGATTGCCCCTACGACACGGCACTACACACACTGGCGGACAGCCCAGCTTGGGCTAGCCAGCGCCAGGCGACGGATCGGGGGAGAGAGCAGAGTACGACACTCTCTCTCTCTCTGCCCGCAGCAGTATCTCGAGAAATTTTGATTTTTTTAATAAAACATAATGTTTTTTTTAAGTTTTTGGTTTATAACAGTTTAGACTGATATATGTGATCAATTAAATGACATGGTAAATTTTTAGATACCCTAAATAGCACTTATTAATTATCAAATCAACAACAAACAATAAATTAAACAAACTATACCTACTTGCCTGGTTTATATAAAAAGTAAAGAGTAAGGTGATCGCTTAACTTTTTTAATAATTATTGGGTCCCTACCAGTTCCCAAATGCACAACAGTCTTTAATTGAATAAAAATTAATTAGTAAAATTAAATTAAAAAATTACTCATAACATATTTAGATAACTATAAAACTTCTAAAACTATTAAATCTTTAACACAACAAACATTTGATACCAACTTAAACTAAAAACGCTTTTTATCCTTGTCTTTCGATTAAACAAATCATAATTAACTTTCAATACTATTTTTTTGAATTTAAGCATAGTAAATTAAACCAGTACTCCACAAAATAATCAACAAAAGAATCAAATTTTAATTAAACATATTTTCCTAATAAAATAGACTTTCAGAAATACAAGAGCATTAACGGCATCGGTTTTTTTTAGCTAGCGCACGGATTTAATACCTCGAGTTCTCGAGGCGGTGAGTTTTTTTTCCGTTTCTACTAAAGACACGTTTCTCGAGAATTCTCGCCTCAAGAATTCTCGAGCAGAAACCCTACACGGAACCCTAAAGATGTTACTAGGCATTAAAAACCTACTACATGAAAATTGAGAGTTTTCTTGATAGACCTATTTACATGTTGACTCTTAAACTTCTTTAAAACAAACTTATCTATCGATCACTATCAACGTTTGAATTCTTTTCATTCCCAATGTATGTAATGAATAATGTATTTTGTATTTATATTTTTTTTATTGAACATGAGTCCTATTTGTTGTTCTAAGGAAACCTAACAATACAGTATAAGGTTTCATACACTGACTTTTAGGTAGATTTCGAAGAAAGTCTACCTATTGGTTTTGTACCAGTTGTCGAGTTTTCCAAAAATTTCTTCACAGGAGGTCTAGTTATGATCCCTAGACCCCAAAACAACGCCAAACACGCCAGTTAAAAAGTTTATATTTATATATGTATGTATATATGTATGTATGTATATATGTATGTATGTACCTCAATTTTACCGGCACGATAGAGGTCGCAATTATGCACCGATTGCTTTCAAACTTGGACGAAAAATCAACAGGGCAAAAATGAAGGTTAAGTTCGTGATTGGGGGATATTCCCCCAAAGGGGGGACAGATGGGTGGGTGGCAGATTTTCAAAAAAATTGAAAAAACACGAAGTCTACCTCTGCGGGCCTGCTGTGGGCCTGCTGCGGGCCTGGATTTTTTTTTGTGCATGTCGCTCACCAAAACTTTATCTTTAATAATAGCAACGCTAATAACTTTAAAATTAAAGAAAAATAGTACTATTGATTTCCGGAAAGAAATCGATATTTTATCACATATGTTTCTCTCCTTCAACTTTATGCTAATACAGCCTATATATTATTACCGAAACCCAAGTTAGCCTAACGAAGCGCAATGTTCACATTTTTTGGTCTGGGTATAACTTAATTGGGACGTCTTACATGATCTTTCAGTTTAGTAAATAACTGGTATTACCTATATTCCTTATATTATATTATAAGAAAGTTGTTTTTACCTGTCTATCAAATGGAATAACCTTCAATCATAAATTTATAACTAAAATGGCCAAATGCTGAACGTACATATCTCTGAGTAAGACAGCTTAATGACTTCAATTAAATCAAGGCATTGCTTAGTAGACAGTTTGGTGTTCGTTACAAGATGCCCCGTGTTATTTAGCGCCTTACCCTACCTGTGGGACGTTTTGATTGGTCTATTTTAACAGAGAACTAGAATGCAGAAGGATTGAAATTCCTATTTCGTATGTTTATGGTCAAATAAAACTAAAATCCTACAGTCGATGTAATTATCAAAGTTAGGCTAACGAAAAAGCACAAACAATATTTATTATTAACAATAGTTACTTCGACTTTACAGAATCTTTTACCATGAGCACAAACTTTTAAACTTTAGCGTTCCATGATATAATTGTGTATGTACAGGGTCTTTTTGAAAATAAAATACTCACTAAATCACTGAAATGACTCTAGCAAGCAGTTACAATAAGATTTTTTTTAAATACTATCCGTTTACAAGTTATGACCGTTTGAATTTCCAGGTATTTTTGCCTCCGTTTTTCATAAAAGTAGGTGGAATGTGTAAAGTTAAAGATTTAAATTGGTACATTTTTTTTAATGAGAAACCGAGGTAAAAGTACCTGGAAATTCGACGGTTATAACTTGTAAACGGATAGATTTTTTTCAATTTTTTTAATTGTAATTGCATGCTAATCATACCCTTTCAGTGATTTAAGTAAGTGTTCTATTTTCAAATACGCCCTGCATACGGGAATTAACGTGATCACGAAATAGGTATTACATACCTTTCAATTACATGATGTTTGCACTGGTTGTCAGCCTGTGACCACGGCCAGTACAACTTGGTTGAAACGTCAATTCAATTCAGGCGTCTTTCGTAGTCGAAGTCGGGTAGGCAGATCTGGCCTAATCATTCTTTACACTTAAATTCTCCTAATTCTGCTGAAGAACAATACAATTACGAGCTTAATTTAATTGAACCTTATACTCTTAAATACAATATAACATAAAACTTTAACTGAAAATTTTTAGCATAAATATTAACAAAATTACTAATAAAATGATTCCCTTGGTTCGATGAGCAATGTTTGGGCAGGATCAGGGATTACTGAAAAGTTTTTATAAATAAGACCACGTAAAGCTCTGGTTAACTTTCTGAATAACTCACTCACAACTTAACGCCAAAACGTAATAATCGTTTCCACTATACAGTTTTATATATCTTGAATACGAAGAAGCCCAATCGAAGAGATGGAATACCTATGTATTAACATGGAGTGTACTTCATGTACAAATACCGAGAACTCCGTGCACAGCAAGGGTTTTTAAAAAAAATAGTAATGTACGTCCTTGTAGACATTGAAAAAATAACGGTAACTTCATTTTACCTTGCTCGTCTTTCGTTCATTCATTCTATTTAAAGAATATAATAAAAGATTATTAGTATTATATACTTCATACGGGATTATAAAACAAAATCATTCAATTTGATGGCTACAGCTTCATTTTGCACTCATTAAAATTCTCTAAATGTTGGCTTTGAGTCTCTGGCGTTTTTCCAAACGATGCAGAGGCTAACCGCGACAGAAGATGAAGATAATGAAATAATTAAACAAAAAATCCTAGTTAATTAGACTCGAGATTTTCTTTATTTTTGCCTATTTACATTTAAGATCGATGTTTTTAAGATGCTCCAACTAAATCAAAGAGATTTGGTATATTTTGTATTTATAGATGAGGAAGGGCATAGCAGATTTCTGATTAAATTGAGAAGCACTTTTGTTCTTCAAAAGACCACGGTTAGACAGCACTACCTGTGTAGTGCAGCTTTTTGGCCTTCGCTAGAACGGTCTTATCCCAAGAAATATCTACCATCAGTGCAACGAAAGATTTCAAAGCACCAATAACCGCTAATATTATGCTCCCCGTGTGTTTGTTTTTATGTATAAAAAAACATTTATGGAAACCTGATGTTAGAGGGCTCGAATAACATGGCAGTAGTCGGTTCGAGTAACAGGTATGCGACCCTGACTTGCTGGAGCTATTTCTCTCGAGCTATTTCTTGCACTCCCCAATTCATTTGTGTAAGCAATATCCCTTTCCTTACATTACCTACCTTTCCCTTTCAATATCCGTGGGTCACACTGAAAGTTTTTAGAATAGGCCAGTAAGAAAAGCAGCCGATGAAAATTTTATTTAAATTTCGAATTAGGAACTCTTTAGGAATGTGTAGATGTTTAATGATTTCTTATGTCATTTGTTTTTACAAATTGGTGGCAATTTAAAAAGTGTCTGTCCTGCATCGAAATGGATTTGACTAGAGAAAATTTTCACTCAATTATTTATTACGACTTTCGTTGCGGTCTTACTCAACAACAATGTTACGATAGACTTTGCTTGGATTTCATTACGTGAGCTATGCGGCTAATGATAGAAGCTGATAGAAGGGTGACATATCAACAGATTCAGGCAGCTTTAGGCATTGGTATAAGTCAAATACAAAAACTTTTACATGAACATTTAGGCGTCAGAAAACTTTGTACTAGATGCCATCGTTTGGATTGATGCCGCTCAATGCTTGAAAAGTATGACGGAGGTGCCTCGATTGCTGTATATGACATCGTCACAGGTGATGAAAGCTGGATATATTGTTACGAACCTGATACCAAAAGATAATCTGCGGAATGGATGTTTCCATTCAAAGATTTGCCAATGAAAGTAAAGGAGGGCAGAAGTCAAGGGAAAGAGATGATTGCCTCATTCTTTGGACGGACGGGTCATTTCGCAACAATCATTCTAGAAGATGAAAGGACTGTCACTACAAATTAGTAGGTATGTCAGTCATTGTCTACCAGCTGACTTGGAAAATTTTAGACAGCAGCGCCCAAGATGCCGGATCCTCCTCCACCACGACAACGCTCCAGCTCACTCCGCCACACGGACTATCGAATATTTGTCTATTGAAAGTGTGGAGCTCGTGAGTCATTCTTCTAACAGTCCCGACCTGGCACCTTGTGACTTTTATTTATTTCCAAAAATAAAAGATAAACTTAGAAGAATTCGTTTTATGAACCCTGAAGATGCCGTGACTGCGTTTGAAAAAGGCGTGGAAGAGATTCGTAAAGAAGAGTAGGCTCACTGCTTCAGTCAATAGTTCCATAGCATGTGACGGTGCTTAGAAAGGAACGGAGACTACTTCGAAAAGCAATAAAAATATTAAATGGCTTCTATATCATACCGTTTTTTATTTTCTAAAAACTTTCAGTGAGTAATCCCAGCTTTTCCATTTCTTTTTTTTTTCTTTTTTTTAGTGTCCAGTTGACGTCAATAGGCTTGCCCTCTATTATGTGGAATTAAATTATATGTAGTTGGCAGAATGTGGGGGGGGTTACTACGCTTCTGTCTACTCTTTTAGGAATACGGGCGTGAGTGTATGTATTTATAGAAGCCTAGACAGTGCTTACAGTCGCTAAGTCGTTTCGTCGTCGTGGTCGAAGTATGTAGTGGTACATAATTCGTTATTGATAATTAGAATTAAAGTAATAGGATACCTACCTAAATTCTAATTTTAATTTTAATTGTAAATGCATACATAGTGTAGCTGCATTTAATAGGAATACTTGAAGCGTACATACTTAGAAATGTGGGAAACATGAGTAACTACCTATTAGGCTTGGCTTACAATAACTCGGCGCTGAATAGTTTGGTACATTGGTATTGTTTTATTATACCGGCTAACAATCATGAGTTTATTTGCATGAAATCAATTAAACATTTCCGTGCTGTAAAGTCGTAATAAACTCCTTTTGAAACTGTAGTTGTAACTTACTGGTTAATAATATAGTTTAAAAAGAATTTTTATTTCATATAAATGGATGCGTAATTATTAAAACAATACCGTTTTGTGCTGTTTTCAACCTATGGATATAGCAAACAAAGTTGATTATTAAATACATGACCCAGAATAAGTGATATTAAAGGTCTGATTTCGTTGGGTCAGTTACAAAGGAGAAGGAAATTACTTTCTATTATCCATTTCTAATGGAATAAAATTTTAGAGATATATATTGATTTTAAATAATTTTTTAATAGTGAGAGACTTCGTATTGATAAAGGTTGTCCACTTCCGTATTCTGGATTCTACTGTAAAGTATCGTAAATGCCTTTTTGGATATACCTACTTCTCATCCCCAGACTCACACTGCAGTAGTCGCAATAAAATATAGGTACCATAAACCAAATGACTCATTCACTCAGTAAATAAAACTATGAATAGTTAAGGAGCTTGATGCCACAACAAAGGTCTCGTTAGAGATACAAGTAAGAAAAAAAATCAGAGGTCGAATTACGTTAGAGCACGGATGCCATTTTATATCAAAATCAAAACCATTTATTCCAATTAAACTAATTATAGGTATTTTTAATTGACAGGAGTAGGAGTAAGTCAGACAAAGTCAGTCGTAAAGCTATTTCGATACGTAGATCCTATGAGAAGAACAGGCAAGAAACTCCATTCTTCTTTAACATGTTTTTTACAATTTTTGGTACCATTGCTTGTAAGCGTAAATGAAATGTGAGGACAGTAAAATATAAACAGACGCGGAGGTGACAACCCCGGCCAACGGCACTCGTACAGATCAACCGTATTGAAGGGAGCCGAACGACCCGATACATAAGCCACCATAAGTAGGACTTCTAGGCGAGCATGACATACTAACTTTTAAACTTTCGCGTTCCATGATATAATTATGTATTTTTACGGGAATTAACGCGATCACGAAAAGGTATTACATACCTCTGAATTGCCTGACGTTTCGACCAGGTTGCACTGGCCGTGGTCACAGGCTGACAGTCAGCTTGTGACCACGGCCGTGATCGCGTTAATTCCCGTGGAAATACATAATTAGAGCATGACATGTTGAGAACTGCTTAGCAACATATCTTCTTCTTCTTCTTTATTCAATGGCTCCATCGTTTTTCGATGATTCTGCCAACGTCAAGGTGGAAGGTAGATTTATTAGTTAATAGGTTGAAGTTGAAGGACTATGAGGGAATAGCAGTGATTTTAACGGTTTGTGTTTGTGGTTCTGTGGGAGGGGAGGCAAAGTTTTAAAATGGATCAAAGTATCAGTCAACATTTAAATATAGAAATGAATTTGTAAAGGATTTTGACAAACGGGGAATGTACTAGAGTTAAGAGATAAGCCAAATTTACGGGTCGGGATGTTTGTTAACATATGAAATTTAACTAAATAAGTGACAGTGACAGCTTGCAGTGCAGCCAGCAAAAAAAAAGCTTTAAGTTATCTTTGTGAAAGGAAATAAATCATTTATTATTTATTATTTGCTAAAATATAATCAAAATTGGACGTGAAAAAGTGTATTTTCATATATTGCGAGATGCAAATTTAAGCAAAAAGTTGTGTAACCTGTGTCACATTTCCTTCCATCGCTTAGCGTTGCGTTTTAGAAATTAGCGAAGAAGATTTAAAATATCAATATTACATTATATATTATATTATATTTCTATAGCAACAAAAAATTAAGAAATATGCATATTCCCTATTGAACAAAAGATTTATTTTCTTTATCTACTGTATATCTAGACACGCGGAAGCGTGTCAAGCCAAGTTCAAGAAAAAGAATAGGCGACGCAATACCCGTGTGTTATATTACACGAACCATTTGGAGCCACATTTGACCGCTTAATAACTCATAATCTGTTTAAGATAAATACTTGAATTTTTGTTTATTTATTAAAACCCCTTAGATTAACTAGAACTCCAAATTTCATAAATACAGCTTAAACAGTCATCGAGATATTATCGTGTAAAAATGAGCATTTTTATCACTGACTGACTAACATATAGATCAAAAACCTAACCCACTTCCCGATGAACTAGAAAGTTGAAATTTGTTGTCCGTACCCAGTAATTGTGTGTATGCACAGAAAAAAATCTGAAAATTGTGAATTTTTACGATTTAAAATATTTTAAAAACAATTAACTTTTATTAATACCGTGAATTTTCCGATTTAAAATATTTTATAAACAATTAACTTTTATTAATACCCAGCGCCTTTCAAAATTATAATAGCAATTTATTTTTGCAGGAGAATAGGTTCCATGATGAAAGGCTATCTGACATCATTGCTAACAAATTGTAAGAATTCTATTACGAAAGAAATATACACACACGTTCTTACACAATATTACTATTTATATTTGAAAAGAGTAAAAGCCTGAGATTTACCAGAGGCCAAATTTGATTCCTGTTATCTATAAACTATTAATAGACACTTGGAAAATGTACACAATCACTACCAAAAATGTAGTAGGCACGTAAAGAAGGATTTATCAATGAATGGGCGAATGCGCTCCAATATTTCTAAAGTTCAAGAAAATGTACAAAATAGCCCAAAAAAGAACGAAGCGAAGAGAGAGATACAGCGTAAATGCAGGAAAAATGTTAATTTTACAGATCACCTAGGAATGATGAAAAGTAATAATTTATTTCAAAAAGATTACTTTTTACCCCATCAAAAACATAAATGTGAATATTCCATCCAAGTTCAAAAATATAAGTCAAATGTTCAGGATTGTATACAGAACTTGTCAAACATTTCGATCTTAATTCTTTTGTCGGTGAAGTCGATAACCACGTATATTCTTAATATTGAACTTGGCTCCCATTTTCGAAAACATTTATATTTTTGATGGCATAATATATACAGTAATGATATGGCATATTATTCATATAGCCCGGTCAATTTGCTTATTTCAATCGCTTTTATTATATTGACTACCCATATTGTACATTTTTAAACGGTCTGGACATTATACATAATGCTTTATTAATCACTTGGGTGGATCAACGCATACATCAAAATAAAATCCTTATACCCATAGCTACCAGCGGAGCATAAAGCTGACTGAGCACAACATCACTCTTCAACGATGTTTAATTAAATCATCAATTAAATTAATTCATTAAACAGTATATGGTTTCGATTGAAAAATTAGGATTTTTTTCAATTTTTCTTGATAACTGTTAGGCTCAGTGGCCCGCATTTATATTCAGTTACAGATAATATGCATCATTAACGCCAACAAAAACAAAATCCGGGCCCGCAGCAGGCCCGCAGAGGACTTCGTGTTTTTTAATTTTTTTTGAAAATCTGCCCCCCAGTTCCCCCTTTGGGGGAATATCCCCCATTCACGAACTTAACCTTCATTTTTGGCCTGTTGATTTTTCGTCCAAGTTTGAAAGCAATCGGTGCATAATTGCGACCTCTATCGTGCCGGTAAAATTGAGGATATATATTTCTAAACTTTTTAACGGTTGTTTTGGGGTCTAGGGATCATAACTAGATAAACTAGACCTGTGAAGAAATTTTTGATAAACTCGACAACTGGTACAAAACCAATAGGTAGACTTTCTTCGAAATCGACCTAATACTAAAGCATGCTGTACTCATACTGAACTTTTTGTAAGGCATATTTATTTATTATATGTTGGCAAAGTAACCATCTAAGTGCAGAGGGAAGCTCGGCGATGCGGAAAAGTTTAACTCTTAGAATTAATGATCAATGCGCTATTTCATCTACAAAAATCGCTCGGTTTTGTTAAGATTGAACCGCATCGTTATGAAAGTAATTAATGGATTAGTATCTATCCTAATTTCGTTACTTATTAATCACTGTTCCTTAACAGTTGATCATTAATAACGTTATAGGTATAGCTCTCGTAAACTCCTAAGAGTTTATAATTACATAATACCAATTCCTCTGAGACTAAGTTTGGGGATACTTCAAGTCACGCTTCTGAAATATTATCTCCTACTTGTATGTGGGTTGCACACGAGTAGTGTGTATACACAAGTGGATATGTGAAGACTTAGAGTTCCCGCAAACATTTAGATTTAAAACCTTATTAAGATTAAACCTTCTGTCGCGACTTCCACATACAGCAAAAAATTTAAATACATCAACATCATCTAGCAAAGACGACTTGAACTACGTAGTAACTACTGATCCTGCATCGGACAGTTCAGTATTAGAACTTCCAAACATCAACCGTTGGGCCGCAAGACCCGCCAAGTTGTTGAACTGAAATTAAAAAAAAAATTGTAAGCTTAACTCCCGCTCTTAGCTGACTTGTCTTTTCTCTACCCATAATTGCCCATAAACTACGTGAGTGTCAAATACCAGGTTTTGATTTATAAAAAAACAAACAATCTCGGTACTCACTACATCCATCTCGGGAATCAATTCTCGGTGATTTTTGCCCGTTGGTGGTTCTAAAAAATACTCTCCCATACATCGATGTACGACAAAGTCAACTTTCCAACCACAAAATATAAGTTTGTAATCACAAAAAATATTGTTTTATTTGCTACTAGCTTTTGCCCGCGGTTTCGCTCGCGCTGGGAAGTTTTTTTGTGGATTTTGATGCAGTAGGAAACAGAAATATTCAATTAAAATATCTATTTATATACGACATTAGAGGTTTTCCCAAGAGGTGCGAGCAGCGAGAGGAGCGAGAGAAGCAGTTGCGCGAAGCGCTTAATTTATTGTCATTGCGAAACACACCTTAAAGGGGAACTGCAGTCTTTTAAACTCGAATATATACTCTGACGGTATAAGCGGTATCCGTGGTATATACATTGACTCACCTTGAGCACAGCCGGTAAAAAAAGTGGTATCTACCGCGTTTTTATGTAAGTTTTTCACACACAACCTGGTACCATTACGCAGCTTTGCCGGATTAAGATTTCGCAGTAGCATTACTGAAGTCATCTGTCGAAACAACTAAAGCAAGATGCAGTGGAATCTTAATGGATTATCTCTGTCTGGTTGTAATCTTGTCCACAGTTTCAGAGTATTCACCATTCCCTATTTAAAGAAGAAGATCGGAGAATCGTCCAGCAAAAATGTCCCCCTTCAAGTGCACTCCCGTGTTTGTCATGAGGTGGAGTTTTTTAAAGGCCAAAGAGTACAGGTGTTAATGCAAGCCTTAACTTCATCAGCGCGAGTTCCCCTCGGCATCACGGGCAGAGTCTGATGGAAGTCTCCAGCCAACAGGACAGTAATATCCCCCATCATGTCATCGTTTGATCTTATATCTTTTAGAGTCCTGTTTAGTGCTTCGAAACCCCCTTTGTGCGCAATTGTGCTTTCATCCCAAACTATAAGTTTACAATCGCGCAGCATTTGAGCTGCATTATTCTGCTTTGAGATGTTACAGACTGGAGTTTTAACATGGATGATGATTTAACGGCAGCAGAAAATTCTTGTGCCTTAGAGAAACCTGATAGTTGCGTATTTATGTTGATAGTTTTAATTGGCACATATATGTATTGCACCACAGAATTGCTCAAATTTCATCTGCCCTCGTTACTCTGGGTATAACTGAAAGCATCTGCTTAAAATATTTACTGATTAGTACCGTTATGCCACCCATTGACCGTTCGTTTATGCCAAATTGATCTCGGTCGTTTTCAAATAGTTGTTTTCGGTATTTCCTTCCGAAGATCTGTTGTTTAGGGATCCTGTCGCATGGGGCAGCTATTAGTGGTTGATATGCTTTCAGTGATTTAACTAAGTACTCCACTGTCATATACGCCCTGTATACTTGGTGACTGTAACGCTTTTAAATTCATATACCTATTCAAACAATGTTACGTTAACGAAACATAATGTTACGTTAGAGCGACAAAGTTCATAAGAAATTTTTTTCTTTAAAAAATAAGTTTGTGAAGTATGATGCTAATCGTGCTAACCGACTGTATGCGTCGTATCTCAGGTTAGGAGCCAGGCCCCCCCTTGGCAAAATCTCTAGATACGAAAATGGTTATAGTCACACACACAGCCAGCGATAACTCTCGTAAGCAACCACGCAATGTGATTGGTTGCCTACTTGTAAATATAGTTTAAGTTGTCTAATTGACGAGTATTATACGGATTATGATGTATACAACTTGTATGACCAAAATTGTAAATATAACTAGTGTAGATTTTAGCAAATGTCGCCTGGACGTTCGAGCGGATAAGTTTGATTCCAACCTTTCCTGGTGTTTCACTTCCTTTACTTCCTTCCTTTACTTGTGCTGTAAGACCTTACTTCTTACCAAATTTCATGATTTTAAGTCAATGGGAAGTACCCTATAGGTTTTGATTTACCTACGAAATGTTCAAATTTGGTCAAATCTAAGTGTTTTATTACACAACAAAAAGAAATCTTTTTAGAAGTTATTTAAAAACTTCAGATATTTGTTCTATTAGTTTTTTACAAACTTTGCAAATCATTTTAAACACAATAAAATCACTTTACCACTAGTACTAATAAACAAAGAAATTCACTGAGAGTAACAGGTTACAGACATAAAACAAAGAAATCAAAACAAAAAGTTGCAGGTTCAAACTTATATTATTAGGCGTCACTTCATTGCTTAAGTAAACAGAGATCGAGAATGAGCGAATCAACCTAACTCGAATAGTAGACTCGAGTCAGTTGGAAGCAATTGGTATTCGAGTAGGCGAGTCCACAGCAGGAATCAAGCCTGACTCGAGTCAAGCCGTACTCGGCACATCGCTACAACAAAGTGATCTTATAAGGGTTCCTTTTTTCTTTTGAGGAACGGAACTAAAAAAGGAATAAACGTATACAATGATATATATGATAATGATAAATACTTATTTTAAAAATACTGGTAAGTACTTATACATGTTACATAAATCCTACCACATTAGTCGATTTTGTACATGCCACAGAGTATATAAACGAGTTAAGAACTAGATTAGTTAACACATACATAGACTTATTTTTGATCATTCATTCGTTCGGTATTGTTCACTCATAATATCGTGGTTATGGCGTAAATTGGTGAATGTGAAGAAAAATATATAAAAACAGATTGTTCTAGAAAATAAATTATGGCTACACGTGGAGAAAGAGGAGTTGGGAGAGTGCTTGATAAATTAGAAGCGTCTGTTAATTCTGGTCAATATTATGAGGCACACCAAATGTATAGAACACTTTATTTCAGGTACCTACTTTTACTCGGATCATTCGTATTATTTTGATGGATTTGCCTATATTCATAATCATTAATTACAATTTTTCAGATATTTAAGTCAGAAAAAATATGCTGATTTATTAAATTTATTATATAAAGGCTCTACATTATTGCTGCAGCGCGATCAACAGGGTAGTGGTGCAGATTTAGCTATATTACTCGTAGACGTATTGAATAAATCGGAAACTAAGCCATGTCACGAATGGATTGACAAAATAGCTAAGTTATTCGAATTAATGAACTCTAGTTTACCGGAAAGAGAATCATTCCTCACAAATTCAGTGAAATGGTCCATGGACAATAACAAAAAGGGTCATCCCTTATTACACAAGGTAAACAATTTAATTAAATATGGGCGCTCGTTTATCCAATAGTAAATAAACAACCTCTTTATAGTACACCTTGCTAGTCACAAGTGCCCATTAAACTGCAGATGTAACATTGTTAACAACAAACAAACATTGTTAATGTTAAATAAGAATTCCCCTAAACTCACCAATACTTTTTAAATGAACTTAGTGAACTATAGTACTGCTTTGTTTCTCTGGTAAAAATTGAGGGTAAGATTGATATCTATCCTTATCCATCATCATTGTTACAACTACTTTAATCAGATTGCATAAAGTCTATTAGTTTTTTATGGATATGTCTCATTATATAATTGAAAAGTACATATGACTTCTAGAATCTTATTTTTCCTTCTAGTATCAGTCTAGTCATTGCCATGTTCATGTCAAAATTACCTAATTAATTAATATATGAGTACTTTCAGAGAATTGCCGAAGTTTATTGGAAAGAAAAGAAATACACAGCTGCTCACAGGCACTTTTTACACTCTAGTGATGGTTCTGCATATGCAAACATGCTTGTTGAACTACATACATCTAAAGGACTTAAATCTGAAATAGATTTATTTATTGCCCAGCCTGTTTTGCAAATTCTTTGTTTGCGAAATATACAAATGGCTACAGAAACCTTTGCGAAATACACAGGCTCTCATCCCACAATCAATAATGATAAAGGACCTCCATACATATTTCCTTTATTAAATTTTTTGTGGTTTCTATTACGTGCAGTTGAGCAGTAAGTATGAATTTATGTAAATTATATACAAAATGATAAAAATACCACAGGAATATAAAAAACTGAGAATTGAAACCAAATAATTATTATATTGTGTGCTTATTTCCACAATAGGTTTTACATGCTACCAACTCCTCTTTCTTTGATTGAATTAATTTTGGGTTCTTAAACATTTAATTCCCTGTGATATAAACGATAAAAATTCTGTGATCAGTTTTGTCTACAAATAGTATCAGATACTATTAAGTCAGATAAATTTAAAATGCCATATATTATGAATATTCAATTCTATTAAACACTTGTGTTCATGGTATTTGTATTTCTTTTATAAATCGCAGATATAACAAATAATAATATTAGTTATGTTCCATTTTAAGTTAGGTGATTAATACTCATAAGGTGTAAATACCATATTAAAAAATTTCATGTCAATTTCACAGAGTTTACTTTTTATCTGGCCATATCCATTGTATTAAAGTTCTCCGTATTCACTACTTATAATTAATAGTCTTAGTAGGAATCATACCTCATAATCATTATCTATAATATTAACTTTAATATCAAAATTTCAAGTCGATTCTTTAGTTTGAACATAATGTTTTTATTAGTACAATGGACATTTTTTCAAAACAAATTGTAGCTGTACATTATTTATGAGGTTTATTGAAAAATAATACACCTTTTCTCTTACATATTTTACAAAGGAGCCATTCATTACCTACATTTAATAAAATAGTGAGCTTAATTTTTTGATATACCTGCTATTTCAATAATATGGTATGACTCTTAAGTGTGGAAGTTGTAAAATAAGTATATTTTATGCAAATAAAGAATCAAGACAAATATACTAATAGAAATTATAACTTATCTCCCATAAACTGAATAAAACATTGATTAAATAATGTTCATAATGCTGCAAGTTAAGGTAAAAGTTTGAATCATTCTTTTTAATAATGTCAATATATTTTTTTTGTTTTTTTTTAGGAGACATGCAAATCAGTTTAAAATATTAAGGAATTGGTACGCAATAAGTATTAAAAGGGATCCCAACTACTCAGTGTATTTAGACAACATTGGTCGTATTTGGTTTGGTATAGAAATACCACCTGATAATAAAAACCCTGGCTCAGTGTTTGGAGGGCTGCTGAAATCTATAATAGGTGATGCTGATAGTTCAGATGACGATGGAGACTACTTAGGCAGAAGTGCTGCAGCTCCAGACTTAGATTAAACAATGGAAAGCAAATCACTAGACATAGTATTTGTTTTTATTAACATTTAATCGATGACTGGCATTAATTTTATTACACAATACATGCATAATTCTTTATATACAAAGTTTATTGATATTGTTTTACACAAGCCTCAACCCATTTTCACTTATTGAATAATATTTTTGATATGTAATATCAGCAATGTTCAATATTTATGATCAGTTTTACTGTTTTTATCTCTTGGTGATATTAAAATGGTTATAAAGTAGAAATTCATTTTTTATGGTAAATTGTCAATCATACAATTAATGATGGATTAAAATAATTAGAAATTAACTACAACCATGTATTCAATATATGTAAATGTAATGCAAACTGTCGTTAGTGTATCTCTTGGCTGTGCATTAAAGTCTTGTATCACAGCTGTTCAAATTACTGAGCACACTACAGTTGTAAATTTAATTAAGAATGATACCATTTCAATATTAAAAATATTTTTATTAGGTGAGTTTGTAAACATTTTAGAAAAGGAGTGTGGTGGATTTTTTTGTAATTTTTAATAACAAAGTCAAAGACCAGGCTGAAGTTATTTTTTTTTAAGTTTGAATTTTGAATGCCAAAGTTTACTAAGTACGCTCAGCAGTCATATATGACTGCTGAGTGTACTTAGTAAACTTTGTCAATTCCTAAAATTAGTAAGCACTTTAATAACCCCCCTGGTTTCATGTGTTTCGTCAATTCCAAACTTGCAAATATCTTCTCAAAACTAGGTCATCAGTTTGGCTGTTTTAAGTTGTGTAACACCAGTTAAAATTTCTAAATTGACAACTAGGTAGGTATACACTGCAACTATATAATAGTAGTAGGTTTACTATATATCATAAACCATTGTTTCATTGTCTTCATTTTCGAAACATGCTCTTCCTATCCACACACTAGTAATACAATTTGACAATAGACTATAAACAATGTAAAAGGTCACTTTATTGAACTTGCTATTTACCCAAATAATAATATGGAATCTTGCTTTGTCACTTTAAATAGTTTTTAGGTTATATTTAGTTGAAAGATTATAAAAATGTTTTTATTTAGTCATACATAATTAAAGTCATAAATAAATATATAAATTATCTACATTTTAGTTAACAATGTTTACACCTAAGGTTTACTAAAATATATTGTTGTACATAAAATATTTTTGAACTTCCATAACTGATAAAACAGAACTAATTTATAATCATTATAATGTCAGTTTAGTGTTAATAAAATTGTGCTTATTTGCAACTATGTCAAGAAATTATTCTTCCGTATTCTTCATATACCTACTTAACGTTTTATAGTTATCATAGCAACATGGTTTTCAGCATCTTACAATAGCAATCAAGATAGAATGAATTAAAAACATTCAAAGTAATCACTTATATTTGGTTCAACCAGTGGCAACAGGGAATCCAGGGCTGTTGTAGTATATTCATATATTTCTGTTTTTCAGATCTATGGATATCCCAGGAAATAATTGTGTATTGGATGTTTTGGGTACTGAATGTTTCAAGACTTTGACATTATGATAATTGGGCTGTTGAAACCTTTGTATAGCAAAGAAGAGTTCAGAAGCTGTTCTTTTTCTACCCTTTTAAGTTAATGATAGACCTGTCTCACTGCTGTCATCACCGACAGCTTCTCGGGCAAATCAGTTGTAACAATTACACCTACGCATACACTGTCAGAACAGGCTAGCAATCCCTTCTCTAAAGTTTTTTTAAATATGGATTGATTATTATTTTCGAGGTTAACTGCACTTCATGGTGTAGATTCAATATTATCTATACTAAGGTTAATGAAACCTTTCTACTATTTTTTTGTATTTAACAGCCCATAGCAATAGAGAAATGATGTTGAATCTCATTAAATGACTTAAGTATCTTCATCATTAAATATCTGAAAATATTATTATCAATACTGTATTAATAGAGCCTCCATTTCTTCAAGATATTAAAGAGATTATGTCCAGTTCATGAAACATTCAACTTCCCAAAAGTCCAGTTTCCAAACTGCTGCTGCAAAAGGAATTCCTGCAACATCCAATCTTGCAAAGAACTTCCAAAGAAATATGTATCAATATTATTCCCATATGAAATGAGAAAATAAGAAATTGTTAATTAAGTACATTTTGAGTTCCAGTTTTGTGATAGGCAACAGCCAATTGCAAAACTTGAACATAACTTAGCTGCCAGAGGTAAACCAATATGTTAACAGCTCAAGAAAACGAAGTTGAAATATTTTTTTGTGAGTGGGTTTTCGTTTAGGTTTTCTAGTTGAGCTCATACCTATTACATAAGTTGAAAATTTGTATATTTGGTTGTTGTATTTGTATGTTGAATTGTGTATATTTGGTAGTCTAGTACTAAATACTGGAACTCATTATCATTTTAGATAATTTATCACATTGCTCCATCATATGGACTTGAACATTTTCTGTCACATTATGACATTATAGATCTTCTAAAACAAGAGCTGTAATAACTCTGGAAAATTTGGATATATTTATTGCTTCTTTGTTGAGTGCAAGCTTTAACTGCCTGGCTTTTAAATCAAAAGCTTGTTTAACTATAAATCTATTAAAGTCATGGACATGTGGGTGCTTTAAATATTCTTCCACATCCATCCACTGGCATGCTTTGATTTCTGTGTCGGACTTAAAAATTGTCTCTGTTTTGGCTTTAAGCATTACTATGACATATATATCTGAATTACCAAACATCATGTTATGTGTATGCCTTAAGGTTACCATAGATTCAAAAGAAGTATCAATTCCTGTTTCTTCTTTGACTTCCCTCATTGCTGCATCTTTAATGTCTTCTCCTGTAATTATGCAGATATGATTTATAAATACAGTAGAATATAATAATGGATTACATTTAAGTCTACTCATACTCATAGGTTACCTCTCTCTACATAACCACCAGGAAGCTTCCAATGAGGATATTCTATGTCTTTCTCAGACACCACCAATATTTGATTTTTTTCATTAATGACTATTCCTCCAACTCCAAGATTAGTGTGGCATGCAGGTGGCAAGTTTGCAGAACTATCAGCAGGCAGCCATTTATACATCATCACAAAATTATCTCTAGAATGGTGAAAATTGAAGCCTTCCTGCACAGTTAAAGGGTTAAGTTTTTTTATTATATTTTTACAAAAGTAAAATTATTATGAATTACAGTGAATGATAGAAAATACTTGAGAAACTATTTACATTTGCAAGCACAGGGACCCAACCTGCATCTTTTATATTAACTTTAAACCATATGCATCGTCTGTTCTCGTCAGACCATTTAATTAATGAATCTGAAAACCAATATGACACATTAAATTACCATAAAAATATATTGTTAGCACAACCATGTAATATTTCTGTAAACTCACCAATTAACTGATTAGGAAATTGGTTTGGATCACAAGGCTCTTCCAGTGAATCGACAGTAATACCGTTATATCTATCTTGCACACCTTGAAATATTTTAGAGCTCATCGTTAATGCGTCAATTATTATAATTTTTTTATCCTTTTACGATATAAGTTGTCAGCAACTACAACTGTTTAAAGAAACTGCACTCGCAATACGGCAATTACAAGATTGTCACGACAAAGATTATCTCAACTAACTTCAACTTTTGGTTTGTGGCTTTGTGAGATTATCTCAAATTCCTTTAGCCAGAGTATACAAACACTACCTACGTTAAACTTATAATTATGTATTATCCGAAGAGGTATTCAACTATATATGCCTATTATAACCGCGTGGATGACAGACATTGACTTTTGACAATCAGACGTTGGTCGAGTATAGTGATCTCAACTCGAGTTGGATTTTCTTTAACTCGGGTTTGGGCTTGATGTACACAAACGATCTTACAATATATTATCTTTCGTTTTACGACCGTAACTTTTTAACTAACTTAAAAAAGCAGAAGGTTCTCAATTCCTGTGTTTCATTGTTGACTAATTTCAATCAAATATTAATATGTGGAAAAGCCATGCTTCGGCACGTATGGGCCGGCTCGACTCCGCTCGTTACGACGGCCTCACAGAAAACCGACCGTGAAGCAATGCTTGCATTGCATTTCGCCGCGTGAGTGAGGTGACCGGAGGCCCTAACCCTTCCCTCTCCCTTATTCCTGTCCTTCCCCTCTCCCCCCTCCTCCCACTCTCCCTCTTCTACTCCCACCTTAAAGGGCGGCAACGCACTTGTGACTCTCGAGTTGCAGATGCCCATAGGCGGCGGTAGTCATTTACCATCAGGTGACCCGTCTGCTCGTTTGCCCCCTATACCATAAAAAAAAATCTTTTTTAAAAATAATTTGTTGGAACCGAAGTTGGTCCCATTTAAATTTGAAGAAAACATTCTACCTAGAGTGGAAAAATAAGGGATGTCACCATTATTAGGAAACTATCGATACCTCATTCATCAAAATAGGTTCAGTAGTTTAGGCGCTAAGGTGGAATACACGTAAATAAAAACATACATACAGAGACTCATCATTACCCTTCGGTAGTCGGTAAAAAAGATCTATGATCTTTTGTAACTGTTGCATATTGTATAGTTAGTTTAACCAGTTTTAAGTTAATATAATGTAATGAGAAGTGCTACCTAACCTTCAAAATATTTAAAGCGCTCAGACGCATTCAAGTTATTTCAAAGCACTGACTGTCACAGAGTCGTTTGTTACAATCTAGATGAAGGATTTCAAATGCTTCGTGTTTCAATTTAAATACAATTGTTAAAGCTTATTTTAGTGTCGTGTTTTTAAATATTTCTTCTTCGTCTATGAATTTTAGTATAACTATGTCCCTTCTAAAATAATTTAAAATAATAACTTGTCACATCTCACACACGGCCTTCTGATCCCAAACTATGCAGAGCCTGTAAATATATACATGTTGTAGATAAATTACACCAAGAACAGAACAAATGATCGTGGTCATCACACAATTATTTATTCCGAGTGGGAATCGCACCCACGACCTCTGGCTCAGCAGTCCGGATCACTAACCATTAGACCAACAGGCCAGTCAATGAATTATTATCTTTCTTAAATCCCAAAGCGCCCGATTGACGGAAATAATCTTGCTTTGTCGTGTTGTCGGTGTTTAATAGGAAGTTATCTACCCCTTCGGGGTAGACGCGTGAGTGTATGTAACAATGTTTAATATATATTTCAGTATTCATTATAAAAACTAAACGTCCTTGTAAAAGCCAACGTTCAGGTAATTGAATACTTATGAGTGTTCACTATTGAGACGATGATGATTCTTGATGAGTCTTTTAATTATTCAGAAAATACTTGATAAAAATACTTTGTAACAATGTGGACCTTCCTATCTCTTGTTAATACGCTAAACAATATTTTAATATCATTCTCTAGTTGTTCCTATTGCAACGCATCGATCAAATCCAAAAATTACGAAAGTCAACAAAGAGTATCTACTAACAGAACAATATTGTCCCAACATAGAGTTAGACGGAAGCAAAATATAGTATAAAAAAGTAACTCGAGTTCAAATCGAAATACGAAAATTTCAACTCGAGCTAACTCGCGACGTGTTTTTTCTGAGTTGGCACATCTATAGTCAAGTACGATTCCGACTTACTATGGATAAAAAAAAGAGTAGATGAGAAATATAGTCACGTGACGTAAGTCAATTATTTTTCAAATTTCGTACCTCCGCCATAAAAGAACTTCGTCATTTTTTTTTTTCTCATGGCTCACGGTTCGTATCGCCACTAACCACACGTTCTTCGTCATGTTGCGTAAAACAAATGGAATTTATTTTTTTAATGGCAAGAGTAATTTTAAAACGTCATTAACCGTAGACAGAAGAAATTGATAGCTTTTGTAGCACTCGCGCAAGAAAAAGAGCACCTTATGCTGATGTCGTGTAAAGAAATGAGCAAACAAACAAACTCTCCGGTTTTATAATATTAGTATAGATTCGAATAAATACCCGTTGGGTTCGAAATTAGTTGGGCATCCCCAAAATACACACATGAGTAAAGCCGTCCTTAAACTTTTCGTAACATAATTATCTTTAAAAAAAAGTATCACTGACTTCAGTACGCCTCAAAATACTCAAATCGCTTTAAGTGTGCCCTTATAGTTTGAAAATTTCCCTTGATTTCTCGAGGATCCCATCATCAGATTCTGACCAGGGTTTACTTAAGGGATTAGGGGAATAAAAACCGCCCTCGTATCCCGGAAGCTTTGACGCTACGGTGTGGATGTCGCTGCTCTCAGTGAGACACATCTGGCTGACGAGGGGGAGAGGGTGGAGTTCTAGGGTGGACATACTTTCTTTTGGAAAGGTTTTGTCTTCCAAGCGCAGTAGATCCGGTGTCGGCTTCGCCATCAAAAACCACATAGCATCTAAATTAGAGGAGTGTTCTGTGCACATCTCGGACTGCGTCACCACGATGCGCGGTGCTGCGTAAATGAGAATTACCTCTATGACATCAGCGTATATGCGCCAACGATGGACAAAGATGACGAAATCGAGGCCAAGTTTTATGAGGAGGTCACGCAAGCCCTCTCCAGGGTTTGGCCTCGGGAGCAAGTACTATTGATGGGTGACTTTAACGCTAGAGTCGGGCGTGACTTCGAGGCTTGGCCTAAGGTCTTGAGTAGACATGGTGTTGGAAACATGAATAGTAGTGGACAACTCCTCCTGTTCTTATATGCCCAGTTTGAGCTGGCTATCACAAACACTATGTTCAGACTCCCGGCAAAATATAATCAAGGTCTAATCACTGGCACCTGATTGATTATGTAATTGTCAGACAAGCAAATATTTCCCAATTACAGATCACACACATTATGAGCGATGCCAATATCATCTGCTCCTCGGACCACCTGCTTGTCATCACAAAACTGAGCCTCCGCCTACATCCTCCTCGCAGACTACAACGTAAACGTCTGGACATAGGGAAGCTACAAAGTCTAGATATGCGTAACACCTACGCCCAGGCAGTTAGTGATGCAGTTCAAAAGATAGACGTTGAGAATGTTGATGCTGTGGTCAACTGGCAAACACTCTCGTCCACTCTAGTCTCCACTGCCTCGGAAACTATGGGTATCAAACCCAGTAGACACGAGGGTTGGTTCGATGACAATGACGAAATTTTGACTAAAGCCATCCCGTAGCATCGTTCTCTCTTGCGTCAGCACTGTGATGATCACCAGGCGGAGCAAGTCAAGCGTAGTGGTGCCGAACAACAGAAATATGTCCGGGAAATAAAGGAAAAAGGGTGGCTAGACAAAGCCGAGTGCATACAGTGGCTTGCAAACACCAAACAGCCGGCTGCAATTTATGATAAAGTCCGCAAACTTGTTGGTACTGCCGACTAAATCGAGGCACGTGTGAGGCTATCTTCTCTGCGTCAGCTACAAGAGAAAAATCGAGAACAGGCTCAACCTCTGTATCTATGTTTTGTTGACCTAGAAAAAGCTTTCAACTGCGTGTCTCGTAAGGCCCTATGCCTTGCGAGACACGCAGTTGAAAGCTTTTATGGTCCTGAAGAACTTGGATGCACGGATAAATTTGTAAGAATGATCCGACTCCTGCATCATGACATGCGATGCTGTGTCAGTGTGCAGGGTGAAGATTCAGAGTTCTTCTCAGTGAGTTGCGGTGTAAAGCAAGGCTGCGTGCTCGCTCCAACTCTCATCACTCTGTACTTTGCAGTAGTAGTAACAGAGGCCTTGCAGAATTTGTCCGACGGCATTTGTACTCGTTTTCTGACCGATGGCGGTGGAGTCTTTAACCTATCTAGACTTAAAGCTCACACCAAAGTGTCTCACGCAACCATTACCGAGATGATGTGTGCAGACGACTTATATTTTGTGGCGTAATCCCCAGAGGGTATTACAAAGGCTTATGACGAGTCTTGATAAGTCATGTCGTAGATTTGGTCTCAAAATCAGTGTGAAAAAGACCGAATTGATGATCCAAGATAAGTACACTGAATAATACCCCAGTCGACATTAAACTCCGTGACTGTGAAATATGAGGGCACGGGATAACTAACAGTAAAACACGTCCGTTCGTTACTGCTTTATTATAAGACTGGCGGTACAATTGTAAACGTACACCTACAATAATATTATACAAACATTACACCTCCGCCCTTATTTACTAATTAACCTGCTTATTAGTAATAACTAAAACTATTCTAATCCATCTCTTCGAAACCGTATCTACGTACAGGTTTCTTTGCTCTTTTAGGGCGGTTCACCGGAAATTCCAACTGTGGATTTTCCGTTAATTCCTCAACTCGTCCTGGTTCCTGTGTGCTTGACTCGCTCGGATAAGCCTCGGTCAACCCATTGTCTGGGTTTAGTTCATTTAAGGTTTCAGATACTGAATTGTCGCTGATCAGCCTATCACTTGCAATTTCCGATACCAAATCCTCCCCGACCAATCTAGTATCCGGTGGCGCCATGTCCTCTTCAGATGGCACCCCGTAACTACTTCTACTTCTTTTAATTTGGTTTACATGTCTCTTTAAGAAGGGACCACGTTCCTTGCCGACAACATAATTACGGGACCCCACTTTTTCCATAACAGTGCCGTCTAGCCACTTATCCCCCGTATAGCTACGGGCCCACACAGAGTCGCCCACATTAAAAGTTCTATCTGTTCCGCCTGCATTATTTATTTGTCTACGTTGTGCATCGTGCACTCTAGCTTCTACTTCCGTATCCTCTCCTAATAAATCTAACCTAGTTCTTAAGTTCCTTCGCTGTAATAACATTCCCGGCGATACACCAGTAGAACTATGTGCTACATTTCTATACATCATAAGTTAAGCTTGTAAAGCCTCATCTAATTCAATCCCGTCCTTTAACGACTTCTTGATCGCCCGTTTGCAAAGTTTGACTGCGTTTTCCGCTGCACCATTAGAAGATGGATGATAGGCAGCTGTGTGAATTACTTCAATACCATTATTGTTCATGAACGTCTGATACTCTTTACTATTAAATGGTAGACCGTTGTCTGAAACAATTTCTTTTGGGCAGCCCAAAACGTGCAAATGTCGTGCGAAGCACTTTTACAACCGCACTAGCCGTAGTTCTGGGCCTTAAAAATACTTCTAGCCATTTACTTGTGGAATCTACGAGCACTAAAAACGTTTTACCGTGGAATAGCCCTAGGAAATCTACATGTAAGCGTGACCACGGCGATGTTATATAAGGCCATGGTTGTGGTGGCACTTTCGGTGGTGCTGTCCCTTCTAGACAACATGTTATGCACTGTTTACAAGTAGATTCTATGTCGCTATCAATACCAGGCCACCACACGATACCCTGCGCGAGACTTTTCATTTTGACTATACCTAGATGTCACACGTGCAATTCTTTTAACACTGACTCTCTTAGTCTACTCGGTACCACTAAACGATAAGCCCATACTACGCATCCTCTACCTATATATAGCTCATTACGTCTTGTAAAATATGGTTTCAAATCTTCCTCCAAACATTCGCTAGGCCACCCTGTTTTAATAAAATTTATTTTTTTATTTAATATGTCATCCTTGTTCGTATTTTCTCGCATGTGTTGCCTTGTGATTGGTAAAAAATGCTGAACGAAATTTAAGTACGTATGTATAGTCTTCATTCACACGTTTCTCTTTATCTACTGGTAACCTGGACAAGGCATCCGCGGCGTTATTATTACTACGCACATATTCTATGGTATAATCGTACCCGGCTAAAATCACCGCCCAACGTTGCATTCTACTTGCAGCCATGACTGGAATACCCGTTTTATCTCCAAAAATTGTAACTAGCGGTTTATGATCCGTCCTCAGTATAAATTTTCGCCCATATAAATATTGATGAAATTTACGTACCCCGTATATTATAGCCAAAGCTTCGCGTTCAATCTGTGAGTATGCCCTTTCCGCTGTATTGAGCGCCCGTGATGCATAAGCTACTGGTCGCTCCTGTCCTTCCGAGAAGACATGCGAGATGACGGCGCCGACCCCCACGCTACTCGCGTCCGTTGTTAATACTAGCGGTAGGTTAGCGGAGTAGTGAGCTAACACTTCGCTAGATACTAACTAGACGTTTCACTTTATTAAAAGCCTGCATACATTCTTCATTCCATTCGTACTTCACCTCTTTTTTTAATAATCTATATAATGGCGCTAGAATGGTGCTTACATTTGGTACAAATTTGGCATAATACATCACAAGTCCTAAAAACGACCGTAACTCCATAAGATTTGTGGGCACCGGTGCCTTTTTGATTGCGTTTACTTTTTTTGTTCACGTGTGTACGCCTTGCCTGCTAATCACGAAACCTAAATACGTTACCGTATCCGCGAAAAACGTAGGTACACTTTTCTTTCTTAACTCTCAACCTGTATTAACGTAATCTTTCAAAGACTTCATGCAGTGTGGCTAAATATGACGGGGTCTCTACCCCTGTTACAATTAAATCATCCAAAAATACCCCTACTCGCGGCATATCGCCGAAAAGTTGTTCAAATTTTCGTTGAAAAATGCCTGGACTTGATGATAACCCATAAATAAGCCTGTTATACCTAAATAACCCGTTGTGAGTGTTTATAACGGCGTATTTTTTTTAATCGTCGAGCTCAAACTGCGCGTACGCTTGCGATAAATCCAATTTCGTAAATTTTTCTCCCCCGTGTAGTTTAGTAAGCAAGTTTTCAACTTTAGGCAAAGGATGGTCCACCTCTAAACATTTATTCAATGTCATTTTAAAGTCCGCATATACCCTTATGGTGCCATCTTTTTTCATCACTGGTACAATAGGTGTAACCCAGTCGGTCGTGGATATTGGTGTTAGGATGCCATCTCGTACCATCTGATAAAGCGCTCGCTCCACTGGTTCGCGTAAGGCATAGGCAAGCGATCGCGCACGCAGGAAAACAGGCCGTGCCCCTTCCCGCAGGCGGAATCCCACTTGCCCACCGGTGAACCGTCCTAGCCCTTCCTTGAACACTTCAGAATACCTGGAACTAAATTCCCTTACATCCATCAACTCGTTCGAATAATTTATTTTACACATTTTACTTGTAGGTACAGTTACACCTAACTCGCTAAGCCAACATTTACCTAATAAGTTAACTTGCCCACTTTGTACAATATATAGGTCTAACACTTTTGTCATTATTTTATACTTTACTGTGACCTTAATTTTGCCTACGGGGTTTGTTATTTCACCTGTATAATAATAATAACGTAATGATAAATCACTCGGTCTTAATTTACAATCAGCAGAGTTGTTTTTATAACAGTCGTAACTAATACTAGATATAGCACTGCCGGTGTCTATTTCCATGTTTATTAAAACCCCTTCAACATAAACCTCTACAGTGTATGGTCCAAGTAATTGTGATTGCGGGCTGTTCGTGGTTAAAGAATAATTATTTTCGAACTTTACCTCATCACTGTCACTATCTTGATTTGCGTCCCTAATCTTCATGTCACGCAAATTATGCAAAGTGTGGTTTCGCGTCTTAGGAGACATTTTCTTTAAATGCCCTTCCTGGTTGCATACTCTACATACGTTCAACTTAAATTTGCAACTATTTTCTTCGTGAGTACAAACACAAATGTTACATTTTTGATTTTTATTAGTTAAACGACTGGTATTGCCTCTATTTTTACCGCTTCCCGCTCCGCTTGTGCTACTTGCACCGCCGCCGCTGCCGGTCGGAGCATTACGCGTAGACATAGTGTGTGTGATGCCGCTTTGTTTTGCTTTTTTGCTCCGCCCCATGGAATGCAGTGCTATGTCCGCACTTGGTGCACTTTCACCTGTACTTCTGCCCCTGGTATAGCCTTCCACCTATGCCGCATTAGTCTCCGCCGCTTCCATAGACGTGGCCATTGTAAGGGCCTTATCAAACGATATTTTATCGTCTTCTGTAAATAATTTTTGTCGTATGTCCTCGTTTAATAACCCGCACACGAACTGGTCTCGAAGATTTTCCCCCAAGTTCTGAAAGCCACAATTTTTGCTCAGTTTTTTTAGCTCTGCCACATACGTAGCTATATTTTCGTCCTTCCTTTGTATGCGTTGACGAAATTTGAATCTCTCCGCCAACTGACTAGGTTTTGGGTTTAGGTGGCTTTTCATCAACGTTACCAAGTCGGCGTAATTTTTGCTGGCTGGTTTCTCCGGTGTGCATAAATTTACTATTAACTCGTAGGCTTCACTCCCAATTACGGTTATTAATGTAGCCACTTGTATCTCTTTTTTACTTCATTAGCAACAAAATATTGTTCAAGACGGTCGATATACGCCTCCCAATTGTCCTTCTCAAGGTCAAATGGGCCTATTTTACCGATCGTCATTTTTACACACTACACTTTTTTTTTTGCTAGGATACACTGTTCATATGTAGCTCGACACACGTGAAAGTCCTTTTTGAGTCCTCGTCGCCACTGTGAAATATGAGGGCACGGGATAACTAACAGTAAAACACGTCCGTTCGTTACTGCTTTATTATAAGACTGGCGGTACAATTGTAAACGTACACCTACAATAATATTATACAAACATCACAGTGACGTCTTACTTAAGCAGGTAGACAAATTCAAATATCTGGGCAGCACTCTAACATCGAAGTGCCTCCTTGATAGCGAAGTCAACAACAGAATTGGAGGAAACTTCGCTTCAAGTTGTTCCGTTCACATGACATAAAGTTCCGCCCAAAAAAGCTGTGTACATGGCAATCGTCCTGCCAACTCTTCTATGCGGCTCCGAAACGTGGTGCCTATACCGGAAACATATACGCACATTAGATATATTCCACCTTAAATGTCTACACGATAATATATTATAAACATCCACTGGTTGGACCGTGTATGAAACACGAAAGTTCTACGATGAGCAAATGGCGGTGGAATGGAGGCATATCTAATGCAACGGCAGCTGCGGTGGAGCGGCCATGTCTCACGGATATCTGACAACAGAGTGGCGTGTATTTTCTATTCAGAGCAACAAGATGACAGGCGAAAACAAGGTGGCCAATTCCTGTGCCATAAAGATGGGCTCAAGCGTCACATGAAGCGTTGCCACCTTGACCCGTCGCATCAGTGGTGGCGGAAAGGCCACTGTGGAGGCGTACTGTGCTCACTAAGTACTGTTCGAGTTCGAAAGACGACGGAAAGAAGAGCTTGATGCCAAACGGGATGAGCTCAAGGCAGCGGCCATACATTACAATTATGTCGCGGGGATACTGACTTACAGTGAATGTGAACGCACGTTCACGGTAAAAATCGGGTATGTCAGTCACCTGAGAGCCCATCAACGAAGCCCTCAATAATTACTTCCAGGTGACCGTGACCGAATACGGTCCGGTTGACCGTACTTCGTTTTTTGAAAAAATAATCACTTTCAAAGTTCTTTTTCCTTACTCGATCTTCTGTATTTTAACCGACTTTAAAAAGGAGGAGGTTCTATGTTCCACTGTATACTTTTTTCTTTTTATGTATGTTCACCGATTACTCGAAGACGCCTGGACTGATTTGGAAAATTCTTCTTTTGTTTGAAAGGGTATACTTCCCAGGTGGTCCCATGGTCATCAGATCAGGATATTAGATCCTGGAGAAATCGAGGGAACTATTCAAATTTTATAGGCACACTTGAAGCAATTTGGATATTTTGAGGTGCGTTGAAGTAGGTGATACTTTTTTTTAAAAGATAATTCAAATTATATCAGATTTTAATATAAATATTTATAAACCACTTTCTAAATTTCTTGTAAATAATAGCATACAAATTTAAGTATATTCCTTTTAAATAATTACCTACATAATATTAAATTATGTGTAAATATTTTTCCATGTCTATCCTACTTCCTAGTTTTCTATAATAAATAAGTCTGTAATATAATATTATCTATATCTGTAGATGTTTCTTTTCATTAATCCACGCTTTAAAAAGGCGTGGATTAATGAAACAAACCCAATTGATCCTATGATCCTATCCCAAATTCCGTACCTTAATTTTCTCCGTGTAGGTGTTTCCCTTACTTTATATTTAATTTATGGCAAAGGCACAAGCCGTGCAATGCCAAGTCATTAAAAAAAAAAAGTAACCTATTATGAGATTTTTATATGTCATGTCATTGTTATTGAGATTGAGATTTTCACGTAACGTGTGCTGAAGATTAAAATGAACAAATTACTTTACTATTGTACACGCTCAAACACCAAAACAAAAATCTTCCGGTAATTTTTTTAAGTGCTTCGATCGGTATACAAACAATATAAAAGTTGCGATAAGATAGTATTTTGCTACAAATTATATCATGCTTTGTTAATATTTAAAGGTTAAATATATTATTTTTTTAGTATAGCTTCCGTCTGTGCTTTCTACAGCAATGGTTCAAAAGTCACGTTTGAAGGGGTTATAGACCGGTACAAGGGGGTCACTGTTGATCTCTTACAGGAGAAATGTGACCATCTCAAGTTCTTGGACATCCTTGAAGGTTTTTATTTTTCATTTAAATAACTAGAGCAAGTAATACTTTAAGTAAATTACACGAAGCCATCGTAACAGGTCCTCTATTTTTTGTAGTAAGTACCTTTGTTGTTATTGATTAATAAAAATCTGAATAGTACTAATTTGTTTTTAAACCATTGCTTGCTGCCAAAATATCAATTTATTGTGAGATATTTAGAATGAATGCTTTACATACATAACCTTTGCCATGTCCTGGTTATATTCTTAAGACTTTGTGATGTTAGAAATTGTATTTATTTCAGAATCTCTAACAAAGTGGACGTCTATTGGGAGTAGATGTATATGGTTTAAAGTAAACATTCAAGATGCCTACTCTGTACCTATTTTGGCACAAGTAAGTTAGTCATATTTAAGTGCAAGCTATATTTATTTGAATTTTGAGCTGAGTTGTTGACATATTTGTTTTTTAATAAAGGCTTGGTGTTCTTAGAAAGGCTTTACTTTCCATCATGCCAGAGATGACTTTGTGATGATGTACAAATGGCTGCCAAAAGATTCTGAGCCAAACCTCCCTCCATCATGCCATACAAATCTTGGGGTCGGTGCTATGGTGTTCAATAATAACAATCAATTATTGGCAATATCGGAGAAACATTATGAATATCCTCACTGGAAGCTACCTGGAGGGTATGTTGAAAGAGGTAAGTAATATGATTATATTTTCTCAGTGAAACAGATATTTTGGTAAGTTTATTATGCAAACATTGTGTGGTTATAAAATCAATGTACTTTTGATTTTCTTTCCTGTTCAGCTGCTACAGCATACCTATGATATTACCACACCAATAAAGGAGCACATAGTTGGTAGCACGATTTCTGATGCATTACATTTAGAGTTTGGTACTCTACTCAAAGCTGTGTAGTGTACTAGATGACACTATTATCCACTACCATAACCATTCCTACTGCAGGTCTGTGGCTTAATTGAAGGGCTATGAGAATGAGTGAGTTTCTTTATTCTGCCAAAATGTCTTAATACCTGGACAGATTTGGATGTATGGGGCCTTACATCATCCCAAGTAACACTGGCTATAATTTTTTTGGCTCAAAATATGGTGGCTGTATTTCTCTTTGTGGCAAGGCAGTTGTTTTTTTATACTTTTAATAAGTAACCTATTAAAATTAGTTGAAGTAACCTTGCCCTGCCATCAATATCAGCATTAGCTGATAATGATGACAAGGTTAGTACATATTAAGGTTAGTCATACTGTAAAACAGAAAATAATAGCCATATTATTGAATGTAGGAACTGGTGGTCACTGCTTTTGACAGGAAAAAAGGCTGTTGAAAAGTATGGTATCAACCATTTTACTTACTAAAACTATTTAATATCAGGTGCAGGATGGCACCTATTCCTTGTCCATAGACTAATCTAGCACATGTTACAATATAGACAATGTGTCCTAATAGTGGCAACCTTAGATAATTGGTAGATTACAAATTATGGTTTAAAGGTGTGTAAAACTACACATTTTATGGGCATTTTGCTTATACCTATTGGCTTGGTGCAGAATATCTTGCTCCAAGTCTTGTGATACTGGTGCATATCCATAGGTTTCATATGTGTGGCACAACAACAACCACATAGCTTATGCTATATAGTATAATGTGTTAATTGGTTGTAGGTTTTGGTGGTGTTAAACAGTTTATGTTTTAATGTGTTAATTAATTTTAATAATGTGTAGAAAATGCCTATATCATTGAGCCCCATTTGTGAAATGTAATGACAGGAAGTGTAAATAAATAAACATGTAGCAGGAATAACAAAATATTTTATAAAAACTGATATTAACTGAAAGCCGATCCCAACTTAGTTAAAAAAGGCACGGAGGATGATGACATTATTTCATACAGGAATCGCTTTTTTGTGCAAGTTTTTAAAGCTGTAGCTTAATGGCTAAGTTGTCAGACTTACAATCAAGTAGTTGCAGGTTTTAATCCCACCCAACACAGTACAAAGTGATGTAAACCAACCACTCTAACATAAACCCATGTTACTAGCCTTCCTTAGTATAAAAAGTTCACCGGTGCATTTTTGAGTCAAATATGTTTTTTTTTTGTAGGAGAAGATATTATAAAAGCAGCCATTAGAGAGGTCAAAGAAGAAACTGGGGTTGATGCTTCATTTCAATCATTAGTTACATTTAGACACAACCACGATATGATGTTTGGTAATTCGGATATCTATGTAGTACTAATGATGGATGCTCTCTCAGAGCAAATTAAACCGTCGGAACGAGAGGTTAATAATTGTCAGTGGATGGATGTTAAGGAGTACTGTGAGCACCCCCATGTACACGAGTACAACAGGTTTATTGTAAGAAAAGCTCTAGAGTATAAAAGCCAAAATTTAAAACTAGATATAGAGAAACAATTATTGAAGTGGGGAAAATATACAAGGGATATGAATTATTTAGTTATTAAAAATTATGATTGAATAATAGTACAAAAATGAAGTTATTTCTTTATTACATAATAAATAATTTGCAAATATGTATTTACAGAAAAATATCTCCTATTCATAGTTTGTATCAGTGTTGGTTATTGCTAGAGACATCACACAATCAGTTAAAATCTATTTAATAAAATGGTTTTAACTAATATTTTAAAATTGCATTGAAATTTATATTTGCAATAATGTTTATACATGTTTTTATTTTTCTTCTTTCTATCTCTTTATTCTATGTATATGACAAACCTAGAGAGATTAAGATTTCTATAAAAATATATTAATGTACATAAAATACTAATATAAGGTGAGGGTTGTAAACAGTTTGTAATAGTGTATATATTATTAAAAAATATTTGACATTTATAAATATTTTTAATTCAGTAGCCTTATAAATGGACGAGGGAATAAAACACTCGAAAATTTTAAAAAATCATCACTATTTTGTTTAATTAATATATACATTTTTGATCATGTTTTATTTTGACAATCTTTACTACTGTTGTTGGGACAATATAGAAACTTTGGCATAAAGATGCGCGGGATTTGCTTCCAGGCCAAAAACAAAGACTTGCTACTTCTATCGTTCTTCATAGTTGTCTGAAAAAAAAAGAATATTATTATGTTCATAACCATTATTGTTGAAATTTAATTATTTTATTTTATTAAGATGGTAACATTAATTTATATCATTAACTCGACAATAAACATCTTATAATTAAAAAAACCTTTTCTTGTTTTTAAGCTATATCGTTATATTATTAGTCAATAAGGCATTTTTCATAATTTTTTTCAAAATCTTCATTTTGATGTGCTCGAAATATATACGCGATGGATTTTTTTTAATAGGAACCTTTAAAGATAACGATCTACCTACAGCTATGCCAGTTATTTTTTTCTGTTCTTATTTGTAGTAGTGTAATTAGATATACCCATTCTTATTTTTCTGTTTAATAATTATAAATCTATTATTATGTATGTACAGAAAATGGCTTAACACTAGAATTAGTACACGCCCTACGGAGTCAATTCCACTCACATGCCCATTACTGTAAATTCTGGCCATGAGGTTTAAAAGTGATTTCATAAAATAATGAAATGATCTAAGAACACTGAGTCCCAGGAAATTTTTACACTGTCTTGCCACCCGCAACAAATTTAATAAAAAGTACATGTCGAGAGTTGGAAATGAATAACCCACCTTCCTCTCTAGCAAGACAGAGAAACAGAAATGGATTAGAGTATGGGTCGGCTCTAGCGGATCCGTATATACTCAGTACACACCAAGTATACATAGTGTATGTGTCGAATTCACCCTGAATATACACCGGATTTTTTTTTAAAGTCCCGTGAGCTGAAATATTTTAAGGTCCAAAAGTTGAAATTTTTTATAAGTGACCAAAAAGACGTGAGATATTATCGCGTTACAGACGCCATAACCGGCTAAATATAGCGCTGAAAAGCCAAAAGAACGAAGACCGCCTGGGGACCGCTTTTCCTTGGGATCGCCAAGGTTGAAGACGGGTCCTCATGTGTTAAAGTTGTAATAAAAATGAAGTATGACAGTGACTGGCTTGATATAATGGTAAATTTGCGTATTACATTAATTAAGTACTTAGAAACGCATGCGCGTCTAGTTGGTCTTGAGATATTTTGGTGAATGTGCGTTCGCCACCGCCGGCTAGCGGCCAGTGAGTGTGCGCCTGAGGCCGTGTGCGCTCCCCTCTCGTCTCTTCCGTCCCCGCGGCGCCCCGCGGAGTAGTGATGTGATTCGCAACAGTAGGTAGTGAAAACTACGTGTGTGCTTAGTGTACTCGTGGTGTATTTTAAGTGTAAACTTGGAGAGTATTAATTCATTTACATTTGATCTACACTAAGATCTATACTATCACCGGAGTATATTCACACATAGTCATACGAAATTACACCACACATAGTTATACGAAATTACACCACGCATAGTGCCACAGCGGGTTTACGCTAAGTTATATGATATCGTCAAGCTTACGAGGTGTATACTTATTTTTTATTTCAATATATTCAAATAACCCAAGTAAAAACTTAAGAATTTAAGAATAATTTTCGTAGATTGAATCAAATTTTCTGCAGGTATAAAGTTGGATTGTTTCACACTTATTAAATACAAAAAACTTAAAACTTCGAAATTAATCGAAAAACTTAATTTCACAATTTATGAACTGATTGACACTTTTCTAGTCTCAGAACCGTTATAAGTACCCAATCCAAAATGAGTCCCAATGTTGACTTAAAAACTTTCCTATAATACCTAGGTATAACGTCCTACTAGCTATGTTCGCGGCTTCTAGACAAAGTGGCTTTCTAACGGCGAACAGTAGTTTAAGAGTTTATCGACTACAAATAAACAAATATTTTCTCTTTATAATATTAGTATAGCTTCTACATAATGTATTCATATCATGTAGGTGCTTGTATTACACCCCTTTTTATTTAAACTGGAAGATATGTTAATATTAATTATATTTTTAAAATCTGTTATTATTTTACAATTCTGCTTAAGTCAATGCAAATTCTATATAAAAAAAAAATAAGAATAGGAACGTCAATGACATCTGTCAACTGTTACTTGAAGAGTACGGTTGGCATAGAAAACTAATTTGAAATTAAATACCTGTATGTTTTAAAAATATAAGGCAGTTTGAAAGCGCAATTGAGACCCTTCTTACAGTAGAAGTAATTGCTGGCAGAAAAAAGTAATTCACGTAAAACCTATAAAAAATGAATAACTCCGCTTCGCTCGCGTGTATACATTTATATTTTTTGCGCGGAACAATAATGCTTTTTTCAAAATAAAAGTAGCTTAAATTACTCCTTATAACACCAGCTATCTGCCAGTGAAAGTCCCGTGGTAATCGGTCCACCCGTTCCGGAGATTACCAGATAAACAAATAGACAGAAAGACAGACAGACAAAAATTAAAAAAATTGAGAACCCTGTAAACGTTCAGGTGGTAAAAAGCCGTTATTATGATATTACAAACAGACACTTCAATTTTATTTATTTGTATTGATGATTGATAATGACCATATTAATAGATGTGTTGCGTAATTTTATATATAGAAGTACAGTGAAGTAATTGCCTCCTAATGTTTATATACCTACTAGCAACCCGCCCCGGCTTCGCACGGGTACAAATTATACACCTAAACCTTCCTCATGAATCACTCTGTCTATTAGTGAAAACCGCATGAAAATCAGTTCAGTAGTTTTTCAGTTTATCGCGAGCAGACAGACACGCGGCGGGGGACTTTGTTTTATAATATGTAGTGATAGCAAAAATATCGATTGCAAAAATTATCTCTACTACGTAGGTACGTTCTAGTTATTAAGGCCAATGTTACTAATTGCTTGCGATTGACTGAGATGATTATACATTTTAATTATCATTTAAATGCTGCTGCTGCTGTGCTATTATACTTATCGAAGGGACCTAATAGATAGGTTATAGTGTCTCACCGAACCTTCCGCTAAGGCTACTTTCGGCCAAAAATACCACCTTCGGCTTAGACCAACATGGGTCGAAGTTTTGGTCGAAGCCGAAGGTTTCTAGCAAGCACCGAAATTGAACGATTTATTACGATTTACAACTGAGTACTTACAGATTTGAGACAGGGCGCCGGAATAGACGACGCTCTAGGTACAGTGCAGGGGTCGCATTGCCTTGCGTCCGCCGGCCGTCATTGCTAGTAAATAACCAAATCAAAACGAAACAAGTTCGTACGGGCATTTCGATTATCTACTTTGGTGTTTTGTGTTTATTTTTATCATACGATTGTGAAAATTATTATTTGATTGAAAAGAAGATAAGATTGAGACTGAAAGCATAATTATGTGATCTCATAAAAGTAAGTATAACAACACTTAGGTTAAGTACCTATTTCCCAATAGTACTTAAAGTGTTAATAATGATCACCAAATTATTTTATTTCATGGCATAATTTTAAAGCCCGGTACACCGGTATTTGTTAGGTATCTATTGTGATTGTTAAATTACTTAGTCAATATTATTATTTCAGTGTTGTTTGTTTTAACCACTTGCAGGTAATTTTAATGATCTTAAGTTAATATAGTCAACAACCCTTTTTTTTAACTAATCCGATCGTGAACCAAATTTCTTAGGGTTATTAACCGTTGGCTGCGGCGATGGCCTATTAATTGACTTCGGCTTCGGCCAAAAATCGACCTTCGATCAGACACTAGTTATAGTGAAGACAATACAACACATTTTGGAATAAACTAGTACCTACCTACGTAGAAAATCACTTCAAGAGGGTGGTTTGCTAAGAAACTTTAAACCTTGGCGGATACCAAACTAACTTCACAAAGATAAAAGCTATTAAAGGGAAAGAGAAATGATAGCTACGACAGATATTCCAATTTAAGCAAATACTGGTGCTGTTTGTGTCTACATTTCATATTTAAGCAACCACTGGAGGGGCTGAATATCTAAGCCTTCATTTTAAAACTATTGTGCCCACATTACCACTGTTTAAATCACACTAATATTATAAAGGCGAAAGTTTGTGAGTATGTGTATGTGTATGTTTGTTAATTCTTCACGCGCAAACGGCTGGACCGATTTCGATAAAACTTGGTATGTACATAGCTGATATTCCCACGGGATCGAGACTTACGCGGATAAAACCGCGGGGCGCTGCTAGTTTTCTATAAGTCCTCTTTTAGCGACGAGTGAAATTTTAGTGTATTTATGCTGAACGTTATGCAACTCGGTGGCAACAGCTTCATTGTACTACAGTAGGTAGGTACTCTTCACTACCAAAGTGTCGCACCTTAAACGTAAAGCACTGGCGTGTACCGTGTATTATTTCTTTACTATATAAAGCTCTTCTTACATTTTGCTCTTGCGTGTCTTAGATACTATGATTAATTTGAATAAATTCTGTTTCTTCGAGGCCCTACTGTGAAGTTCTTGATTTTTTTTAAGTTCATTTAAAAAAGTATTAAGTAAAGAATGCTTAGGTAGGTATACCTAAACGACTGGAAAGGGTGAAGAACGTGTAATTTGTTCGTTACCTCAGCGATCAAGATCAACTACACGAGTGTTAATAATAATGCTCCGATGTCAAACAATTTTGAATACCGACCGACTGCAATTGCCATTGCTGTTTATTCGCAAGTTCGATTCCCGGTCCGTGCAAATATTTCTATGTATGAAGAGACACCCTGACCAATGGAAATGCATTGCTCACTCGCTCTTAGGAATCGCGACTGGACTGTCTAAACGGAAGTACAAAATACATACCAGAACAAGACTTGTTATTGTAGAAGCTAAGATAAAAGTGACATTACTCAATGAATCAACTAAATCAATAAAACTAGGTTATTTTCACCAGTTATTACGTCGTATCGTAAACAACACGGATTACGAAAAATAAATTACGCTTTTGTAACTATTATAAAAACGCGATTGTTGTTATACGGAGTAGCGAAATAACAATTGAATCCGTGAAATATAAATAAAACCACACAAATTACAACTTTACCTATCGCGGCAATTCCAGTAGGTAGATGAAGCGAAGAACTCTTGCCAGGGGATCGCTTAATTCAAAAGGCGGAAGACCGCTCTTAAATATGAACTTATTTGAAGAGAAGCCACATCTCCAATCGAAGGCTTAAATAATATATTGGTAAGGAGGTACTTGATTGTTTAAAAATACATTTGCTATTTCTGAATTTCTATTGTTTGCAGGCAACTTTTTTATTTTGTCTGTTTGTAATATTTTTGTTAAGACTGTTTCGAACAATTAATAAAAATATGAATTTTTAATTAATCAAAAACCCGTCTGCTTAGTACAATTAAGAACTAAAAAGAAATGAAGAAGTGAATATAAAACATACCTACTATTACTTGTTGATAACAAATTAAGTAAGTTCATAAAAAATACTTTGTTCCCTCAATGAGTCCCGCCTGCGGATAGTTGAATATTTGGCTAACACATGTATTATCAACAAATAATAGTAGATATGTGTTACATCCAGATCACTTAAGTATTATTTCTTAATGGTACTCTGCAGTCGGGTTTTTTATTTTTCTAATTTATTTTTTTATTTTACACTTTTTAGTTATGGTTAAAAGGCAAATTTCACAATCATGTCATTTCATTGAGGGAGTTAATGTCGTGGGGATTATTAAGTAGCATGCGGTCGCCTAAACGAACTATTGATTTAATCCATTTAGAGACCTAACCCGGCTCAAAATAGGTACATGGGCCTGACCTTTCGCAATAATGCGTGAACAATCAACCACAGCTCGCTCGGTCCAAAGCAGTTCCTTGTAACTAATGTACACCGATCACCATATCAATGGCAATATATTATTTTCTCTCAATTTTGTCCTGTCCTCGAAGTGCATCGAATTCTATTGTCCATGGTTTCATTATAACTCCTACTCGGACATTGTTTTTGATAGCTTTGTCGTCAAGTTCTACATAAACAGAATGTGCAATTCTACGGGTTCCAACTGGTCACTCCAAAGAGCTGGCCGCTCAATTGTCCGTATAACTCCCATTGCTTCGTTGACAAGACCGTGGTTGAGATCAGTGTTTGTATACTGGTTACGTTTCAAATGTCTTCGCTATATAACTCGAGATCCTAACCCGATTGTCAAATATTTAACGATTCATCAGAAACATGTAAATCTTTGGGTTTTGACCACTTTTTACTGATATTTCTTCTGCTTGTAATTTATACAGTTTAGTAAACTTTTCCAATATAGTTGTCATGTTTTGATTATGTTCATCAACTAGTTTAGTAGTTGGAAAATCTCGAATGTTATCAAGAAGGTATGTCTACACGTCGACTATCTAATATCTCCAGATGTTCCATTGTTACGATGATCTAAGATGTTTAATATATCCATAAAAATAAAATACGAGCAACCAAATTTAATTTCACTGTATTAAGTAAGGCCACAAGTAATGTAAACAAACCCAGAATTTTATTTATTTATAACGATATAAATAAATAAAATTCTGGGTTTGTCTATTTTGAGAATTAAGTATGTGATAGTTATTATTTTTCACGTTAATAAAATCTATTAGGTATACGATTATATAAAACCTTTGTCAGAGCGTTGCTAACCAACCTTAAACCTATCCTTATATACCTATCCTAAATGGTAATAAACAATGAAAAATGATTATATATATAACAATGATATCCCACTTGACACAGTTCGTGGTGTTTCATTTTTTCATTTTCGTAATATGGCTCCTGGTTGTAGCCATATTGAATTTTAATTACTGTCATATCTTTCGCAAGATTGAGACAAATCGATTGACGGAAGAATCATTAAAATCGGCCTACTCCTTTCGCCTTTAGAGCGCCACAAAGGAACAAACAAACACACATACCTACATATATGCATAAGCCGGTAAACAGTTGCCCTCCTTTGCATTGCGCAGTCGAGTGAAAATAAAAACGAAATCCATCTATCCGTTCTCAAATAATGCAATCACCAAAAAACAGCGTCCTTTTATCACAGTTTGGTTCCTAAATGTAGGTTAGGTATTTTTTATAAGTATAGTTCCAGTAGGTAGTAATCTAAACTAATATTATAAAGAGGAAAGATTTGTTCGTTTATTTGTTTGTTTGTTACGATTTAACTCAAAAACTACTCGACCGATTTAAAAAATTCTTTCACCGTTAGAAAGCTACATGTTCACCGAGTAACATAGGCTATATTTATTTACATAAATAATTAGGGATCCCTACTAAAACTTGATAATAGATATAGTTATAACTTATCTAATCAATTTCATCGAGTTATGTTTAATGGAATTTGTTTATACTTATTCAATCATCACAAGTTACAATGCGCTACGTATAATGTTATGAAAACAATTCGCAAGCCTACTGAGCTGTGGTAGAGTAGCACTTGTTCATTAAACTTGGTTCTCACACTTCTCACAGTATGAAAACATTTAAGTAAAACATTGCACAGAGGCAAATTAAGTGGTAAATTGAAAACTGCCTGTTAAATAAAATATTCATCATTGTTTGCTGTTTCTGTTCTAAAAGAGAAGAAACGATTAACGACAGAACGGTGTTGATTATTTTTATTAATTTACCCATATCGTTTTCAAACTATATTTTTGTACAACGTTTGCTACAAAGTTTGTTATCACTTTTAAACTATATTTTAATTAGTAATCATAAGCATAATAATAATCTGTAACTAGAGACACAAAAAAAAACAAGAAAATTATTTTAAATTAAATCATTATTTGAGTTTTGATTTTGAGAAATCATCGTACCGCTATGTACCTATGTTATGCTAGACTGATTGTTTTTATCGTATAGTATAAACCAATTTATTTAAATGTTGTTTTGTTCTATACTTCGTTTTAATAAGAAATGTTTTATTACTATTGTACTCAACGAAATTTGCTTACCATCTCCCAATTTACAAAGTAGATAGGTACATTAGCTCTAAAAACCCTAATCAAATTTTTAACAAAGTGTGGATGGAATACATTAATGTTACATGTTCAGGATTTACAAACCCGGAAATCTTATTATCTACAGATGTATTATAGATAACGAGCTATTTGTAAACTTTCTTAGGCTTATCATCGAAATTTCAGACGTACGATATACATACCTACCCTTCAACACGTTAAATAACACACTAAGTTTAGTGTCGTCGGTTATTTCGAAGTAAGAACGAGGATATAATCCCTATGTTGATACAGAAACCATTGTGTACTGTACCCTTTTTTCTTTTGCTTTGGGCCTACTATTGGCTTTAGTTCGGGGCGATCTGGATCTGGATTTGTCTGGAGGTGGTGAGTATGGGAACCCTGATACAACTTTACTAGCACTATCTATTTATTTTCAAAGACTTCGGTTTGTGTACCGCCAACCGTTGTATTTTATAATGCCAATAATGTAACTAATGCCTACCTATTTTACTTTATCGGTCTAAATTGTACAATGAATTCATTTAGCAAATTCCTTTTCTTTCTATTTTAAACTTTGTCTTGTACCTAATTTGTAGTAGGAATTGCAATTAAATTACAATACCCAATCTATGGTAATGCAGTAGCCAGCTAGCATTATATGTATAAGAAAGCAGGAGACCCTGAACGATTTCTAAGATGTTTTCTCATCAAAACTACTTGTAAAAGGTCTAAATAAATAAATAAACGCAGAGCAACGAAACAAAAGAAGAATACAAAGTAAAAAAATGGATAGATTTAGATGTTGCTAATGTAAGTTGAGCTCAATCAATATGGGTGAGGCTATTAATTGGAGTTCAGCTCATTGGTTAGTCGCATTTAGATAAGGCGCGGCCAAGCATATATATTGTGCCGCGAGCCGCATCGCGATCTATGGAGTTCAGTAACTAAGTACGTTATTTTGTTGTTGGTATATATTTAGTAAATAACGTTCGTTTAAAAATATGATGAATCTCTCCCACAATAGCTACAATGCTAAAAGGAAGAAGATCATGTGGCGAGACTTGCTGCAGCTCACGAATTTCAGGCAAGGAAACTTCGGCTCAGCTTGGGCCTCGGCTGAGTTCACAGCGTGCTCGAGTGGCCGTGTCTAGAGCTCAGGAAAATAGTGAACAGCATCATAAGAATCCGCGAATTCACACGTCTCAGAGACGTTCACTGTCTCGGGCGAGACACAATAGTTATCAAGAGTGTGGGCGTTCTTTTATAGGAAATGGGTGGGAGTTGTCTTTTATAGGAAAAACATGGCCTGTTGGTCTAGTTGTTAGTGATCCTGACTGCTGAGTCAGAGGTCGTGGGTTCGATTCCCACTCAGAACGAATAATTGTGTGATGAGCACTATCATTTGTTCTGTGTCTAAGTGTAATTTATTTGTAATATATAAGTATTTAGATTACTAATATTAATAAAGGGATGTTTATTCTCAGTCTGGTTTGTCAGTTGTCTGGTCAGTTTGTGATTAGACGACGCGAAATGGCTGCTGAAGGTGAACCCTGTATTTTCACGATAAACTGAAAAACTACTAAACGGATTTTCATGCGGTTTTCACTATTAGACAGAGTGATTCATGAGGAAGGTTTAGTGTATAATTTGTTAAGATTTTATGTAAATTGACTGAAATATGTTGATGATCGTTGAAGATGTCTCTGCTACCCGTGCGAAGCCGGGGTGGGTTGCTAGTGAATAATAAAGATAGGTAAGCTAACACTAAGCAGATTCAAGTTTGTATCATCGGACGAATCACGCAAAACGGGTGAACAGATTTGGATGAAATATTGCACACAGGTAGTTTATTACCTGGATTAACACATAGGATTTATCCCGGAAAAAAATTAGATTCTTGTAGGATTATAATTATCAAAAAAGTTCAGACTTTCACGCGTATGAAGTCATGGGCTCATAGGCATAGTTAGTTCTAGGTAGGTACCATAAAATTAGGTACGACGTTTTTCTATAGGTACTACGTAACGTTCCTTGCGTTTATGGACAACTAGCTGACCCGCGCGACTTCGTCCACGTTTGTAAATTTTAAATGAAGAACCGCTCGACCGATTTTGTGCAAACTTCACATAAACCATCTACTAAATAGTCCGAACAAAGCCTAAACATTCGGTTTGGATAGGTGAGCCCGTTCTTGAGTTATAAAATTACAACGAAAAGTGGCATTGATTTTATATATAATGATTATTAATGATCTACATACACTCTATAACAGTCTATATCGGTATTTCTAGGTTCCTTAGGAAAAGCATCTAAGTATGTGAGCACACTGTTAGTACTTATCACATAAAAATGTAATGAAATAATACGCAGTGTAAAAGAAAATTCATAAATACACTTAAGTACATATTTTTGTACTTATATTTATCAATACAAATTAATAACCTGCTTATGTATATACAATAAGTACGCACAACTCACCGAGCTACCTACTTCTATTTTAAGAAAGTAATAATGTGTTGCCGATGTAGGCACTTACTTAAAATGATAACTAAAACAGCAACTAAGCAATTCGCTAATCAGAATCATAACCATAAAGCTTATTCTTAATATTTAGTTCGCAAAACAATGTAACATTCCGTAATGTCCTTACATCCGACAAAAAAAACGGGTTGTTTTTCGTGACTGTTGTCGCAATAATAAACATTTTATGTGAAGGTAACGTGGCGAAAATGACAGGGTTATTGTTACCAAAGTAACTTTCATGTTAACAATAGCGTGTATCTATTCATCCAGATAATAACTTTATTGACATACCTAAGTCAGTGACTCATTTATTTATACTAATAAACACTAAACTTGAGATAAAGCTGTCACTGAGCAGAAGCTGTTTTGACCACTTTTAACTATGCAACATATCTTACCTACCAACCGATACACTATAAATTGATGTAAACAACTTTGAAAGACCACAGTAGCACAATGTGATTTCTACATTTACTAACTCACACTCACCGAAATTCCTTGACCTTTTGTGTTCTTCAGAGTAAAATACAACGAGAAACTCAAAAATATCAATTTTAGAGTTATGGCAACTGATACTACTATTACAAATGGGGACGGCATTTTATGTTTTTAAACAGGTTAACAATTTCTGTCGCACACACCCGTGAGCCGCCGTACGGTGTTCAACCAGAACTGCACGAGTGGGCGAGAGCTGCTTGCTCATACCACCTGATTCTGAGCGCTTGTATTTTTTTTTTAATCGAAATCAACGTTACTGTTTGATGGCTCGCATGTTAAAGATAAGCAACTTTTGTTTCCAGCCTTGTGCAAATACAGTATATTCAAATTCAAACCACTTACAATTTACAATGATGGTATTTTTAAGATGTTAGAATACGTAACCAATGTTTCTAATTAATTCACTCTGAACATAGCATATTCTATTTTTATAGCTACTATGTTTTTTCGATTATTACCTACCTTATCTATTACGAAATGGCTAGATATTTAGCTTAAAATACTTAAGTGTTTAGTGCGAAAGATAAATAACTTCATAGGTACTTATTAATTACCCAACACTAATCTGTGCTTTATCAACCTATGCATCGGATTATAACTACATAAATATGTATATTATACCTAATATGTAATAATCCTAAAGGGTCGGTATAGAGTAGACAGTACCTGCTTAAAATTACTCGTTTTAATAACGATAAAAGATACGTACCTAACGTATCTAAGGAGGAAAGTCAAAGCAATGCTTATTACATAATTAAAGTTTTTTAAGAATACACACATTTAAGATTTTTATGCATCTAACTATTTCGAAAATAAATCCTTTAATTTTTGAATTTCAATGTAATTAGTTATGTATATATATGGGAATTAACGCGATCACGAAATGAGTATTACATACCTCTGAATTGCCTGACGTGTGACAGGCTGACTATCAATATAGTATCAAAATAGTTTTTTTTACAAATAATACCTATAGACAATCCTATTTCTTCAATACATTTATACACCTATAAATACCAAAGCTGACACAGTTTTAGTTAGTATGAGTTAATTTCTGAGAAAATGGACATTGATAAGTCAAAGAAATCAAAGAATACATGGTACAGTTGGTACTCAAAAGTTTTACATCTGTCTAAAAAAAAATGTCATGAAACAGGTCTGTCTTAAAACTAAAATTTAAGTTATTACGAACTCAAACCTTATTTCTTTGACAGGCCTGTTGGTCGAATGGTTGGTGATCCTGACTGCTGAGCCAGAGGTCTTGGGTTCGATTCCCACCCATGACCAATAATGTTTGCGTGTAATTTATGTATAATATATATGAATTTAATAATATATAAGTATGTTTGTCAGCAGTTTGGTTACCACAGTACAGGCTCTGCTTAGTTTTGAATCAGACGGCCGTATATGAGGTGTCTCCAAGTTTTTTATTTTTATCCTAAACTGATTAAGTTTCCTATTACATCTATAGTTTCATCGAATCCAGCATTAGCTTACCTTTACATATCTTTTATTTATTTATCATACCTAAAACCCAGATAACACTTGCAACACTTGACAGCAAATGTCTTGACATCCTGGAACCTATAGCTATCGTCTTTTCAGCTGCGTGTTTCTAAAAATATTCCATGGGGTTTACAGGGCCCAATGGCTACCTCAATTGCACCTCACAACGTAGAGTGTAATACACGAGTGTGTACAGAGTGCATTTTTCCCATGGGAAATGAGTCATTACTCGTACTCATGATAAATAGTGTTGTAGCTAGCTCCGTAATGACATTCGTCGTTTATCGTTTTATAACTTATTCGCGCGTTAACTATAAATCTAGATGTACTCGTACATGCTTACGGTTAAAACAAAATTCATTTGCACAACTGTGCAAACAGTTTCTATCAGGCACACAGTTCTTTGTGACATGATGTTACATTTGAAACTCGTTATCAATATTATACCTAGACAAAATATTATCCGAACCCATATATCTTTATACATAAAAAATCACGTTTTTTGTCCGCGATGAACTCCTAAACTAATAAACTGTGTGCAGTTTAATCCAACTTGAGAGATATAATAGTTTGTACACAATATTTTTTATTGCAAAATTACTTAGCCACAGCAACGCGTGGCCGGGTAGCTAGTAAATCAGGTATGTATTTACATCAATCCAAATAAGAGAGTATGTACCTTGAGTGAAAAAAAAAAACAATTTATGTAGGTCTGATTGCTATAACTCTTAGAATTCTTGTCTTTTTATTAGGTGTGTTATGTCAACGTGCTAGTAGCGTTTCAACCAATAAAAGGTGGGATTGGTATACACTTGGATTTTCTGCAACTACGTATTACGTCGATCTTTCTGTTCACTTTAGTTCCTTTTGAAGAAGACGACCAACCGTAGGTATCCTAAATATACTACAACGTATCACGTAACGAATAAACTATAAAGTCTTCGCTAACGCCAACGTCTATAACGTTGCATTTGATTACGGTTTCTGAAGGCTGGAACTTTCGATATATAATTATAATTAAATCTCCAGCGTATCTAATGCATAGGACAGACATTAAGCAATTCACATAATATCATAACTTTACTAATTCTACTCTTTATAGCAGTTTTAATATTTCAAGATTTTATATGTACCTACATATGCTATAGCATCGGAAATAAATAGTAGAAGTGACAGAACACTACTTAACTGTAAACGTCAGAACTGTGTAAACCTAGGGCCCACGCCCATACGATAGACTTTTAACCTAAATACATTTTTCACCCGGGAACATACGTTTAAACCCAACAACTCAAATAGCATATGAAAATCTTAATATCCTCTAACCGGACATTAATATTCTTTGTAGTTGTCGCTTCGTGAAGGTTTGCGGAAACAGTCTACCGTGCGTAGTGTTGTGGAAATGAATGGAACTAGGTATGAGAATATATACGTCCTTGTTTTTATTACAAATCAGAATGAACGTGAAGAAATCAGTTATTTGTACAATCTATGTATCTATAGATATAGTTAATGTTTATCAGTCGATAGTTGATGTATGCTCACAAGTTGTAAGGCTGAAAGTCTAGGTATTATCATCTTGTGCTAACTCTGATTAGGCACGCAATGGTCATTACGGTTTCTATTATACCTATGGCTTTGGTTTAATGGTAATGAAGCCATTACAAATCGCATAAATTGGAATGTAAGCGGTCTATGTCGATATAAATCTTTTATTCTGTGTTAGAAAACCAAAGATACCAAGAGAACAGAAACAGTTGTACATTCCCGGTATTTATATTTTTTTCTGTAAATTTTCTTTAAAAGAACACTATAATTTCATAAAAAAAAATTGATTGATGGTAAACCTTTCATGTGTCTACACTTAAAATCTATAAAATATATAAAAGATATGCGCGATGTACCTACTTTTTTAACTTAACTTACTTTTTTAATGACAAAAAGAACGCTTTCTGGTTGATTAAAAGAAAATCTTGAGTTATATAGCTTTGAGGATAGGTAGGTCGGGTTGTTTGGCTAAAAAACCTCCTGGCAGTGCGGTGCGGTGGACAAGACAGTGATGCTTTGCCTCAGAGGTACCCACAGTGGAGAAACGTAAGGGTGCACTTGTGTCTATCCAGTGTTTCTCCAGATTGAAGGAGGGTTCGCTCTCTATAAAGTTGACGGGGTCGCTAGAAATGATAGCCAGGAAGTGCCGAGGGGTTGGTGTCTCAATCGCCGTTTCTTGTTTCTGTTAGTTCGTAGGGACAGATAAGATAGTACTTAGTTACTTGTTCGGCTCCGATCGCTGTGGCGCCAGCGAGGTGGAGTAAAAGGAATAAATGGTATGACTGAAATAGAATATTTTCCTCAAAGTTAACTTCATTTATTACAGTATTTTTGGGTAATATTATGAACATAAAGTAATTTTCCCTGATTATGAATCTTCACCCGGACAACTAGTGTTTTGTATTCTATCTTTAAAATAATGTTACAATTTAATTATATGCAGATTCTGAGTTTATTTTTCTTCTTAGAGCAGGTGTAATAAAAAAATGGGAAAATATTTTAATTGTTTTCTGCTTTTATAGGCATGTTGCATGTTTTCATAGTTTTTTAATGTTTATAGTTATGTATAGTACTTTAACAATTATTCATAAGACGTGAGTTCTGAATGAAAATCTCTCCGTCACTTTTTAATGAGAATACACTGCATAGTGCTGTGCATTGATTTTCTGTAAGCATTTTAGTAATTATTAAATGAAATGCTGCTTACTAAATTGCACAACAAATATAAGCGTAGCCCGTAGGTTATTCATCTGCCTTCTTACAAAGAAATCACACTGACACACGATGTGGATATATAAACAGTATCTATAGGGTTATATTGTCCTTGGTAAGTTTGACATATACATGTAGGTAGGCGTATCACGACATAAGCCAGACAAGACGTGAACGGCCAAATTCAACAGAACAATCGCCGAGTACAAATTGAAGGTCATAAGAATTATTTCAAGTGGTTAAAACGAATAAACAACTTTGTTTTGTTTAATTTTGTACACAGCACTTTTTCAAGTGGTAGGTAAATACAGTTTGCATGGGTGCTTATAAGAAACTCAAGCTGTCAATAACCATGTCTTATGAATATTATAACTATAGCTTCCTGACCGAAGAAGTAATTTGGAATAAAAAATATTGTGACTATAAATTAAGATAAAAACTATTCTATCTCTCAAGTTGGGACTAAATTGCACAGAGTCAAATTTCATTAAAATCGTTTCATTAGTTTAGGAATTCATCGCGTACAAACAACGTAACACGAAATTCATCATCATCAATCAAAATCATCCATATGAGGTTAACATGTTAACAATCGATAGAGATTAAGTTCGAGTTCCACGAAATGGTACGGGATGTGATTGTGAACCCGCTCCTAAAAATATGCAAACTAAGCTATTAATTTGAAAATCAATCGCATTGAGATTAAAATTAGGTATTCGTTAGGTACTGGTGATAGATATACATATGTCAAAGGTGGCATCGACTACCTTACATCAGGTTTACAAATTGGTATTAAGTTGTTGTAATGTTTTGTTTCTTGACCATTTTACAGTATATGTACACGGCCTGCTTATTAGCAAGCGGTCACCTTAGCCCATTGACTGGTTGCGTGAGTGCGCAGCACCCCTGGTGGTTTTGCAAAATCAGGGGTGTCACGCACGTTGACAACCCCGTGAAAATCTTTTAAGAGCAATTTTGAAGAACATCCTACAATATTTCCAGAATTTGATTAGGTATCAGTAAAATGAAGTTTCTTCACAAACGCGTAGTGCTCAGCTACGCATAAACATGTTATATTATTATAACAAAGATATATAATATAGAAAATATATCCACACATAGGTTATGTCCTAGTCTTTAATAATGTCGCCATGATTGATCAGTTAAAGTTATCAATTTCAAACATGTATTTGTGTGTAATGTAATTTGTATTTTAAGTAATTATTTTTCACTTTTCAGTGCCCTTTGTGTGTACAAAGGGCATTGTAAAGTGAAAAATAATTAATTACAAACTTAACTGAAAATACACTTTTAACATAATAGGTAACAATATAAAAACACTAGGTATCTATTGGTCTATTTCAATTTTCCAATTTTAAATTTTTTGTTACCTAAAAATCTAATTTGTACTATTAAGAACATTTTAAAATAAAAAGTAGCCAAATCGGTTGAGCTGTTCTCAATTGATACGCCAAAGAAATAAAACAAAACATTAAAAATTTAATGAATTATGGTCAAATTTCGATTACCAGCCGATCTCTAGTTATAGATTTAAACTATTTGACTATTTCATAACCTTTCATAAATTATAATTATAAAATCTATTTATACATCATTGTAACATGATAAACTTAATTTTTACCCCTTCCACTTTATTCACTTATTAAAAGCCCTTTATTTAGCCAGACAGAGACGTACGATGACGCAGCCACATTGTTTTTCTGTCATTTTAAATTACGAATCCATAGACATCGTCACTTTGTAATAGTAAAGATGAGAGCATTTCATTTCCTTATTCAAAATTTGCTAAGAGTTAATGAAAGTATTTAGAAAAGTGATCAACACTCATACAAAAAATTTGCAGGGATCTAAATTAAAAAATTCAAATACCCCTGACTCAAAAAATCCCTTCAACGATTAGAAACGAACTAATGATCTTCAAACGGCTGAACAGATTTTCCTGAATTATAGCTAAGAATCATTATCGATCAACTCACATTTCAAACAAAGAAATATAAATATAAATAGGTCTATCCGTTCAGGAGCTATGATACCACAGATAGACACAGATACACACGTTATAACACCACTCCTTTTTATGTCAGGGGTCAATAAAAGAAACTAAGAAATCTAGAAATCAGTTCTTACGAGAAACAACGAAATTAACGTGATCATGGTATTAACGTGGCCGTGGTCACAGGCTGTACGTTACTTACTAATTAAGATGGCTGCTTCTTGTATAAGTACTTTACATCGTGAGGTGAACTGAGATGCACGAGGGCCTGGAATATGGTCAGCTGAGGTTGGACGCTGTGTCGCGGATTTAGTTGACTAGACAGAATGGATGGTGCTAGCGATGTTTTTTGGGGGAGGGACGGCATTTTATGTTTTTAAACAGGTTAACAATTTCTGTCGCACACACCCGTGAGCCGCCGTACGGTGTTCAACCAGAACTGCACGAGTGGGCGAGAGCTGCTTGCTCATACCACCTGATTCTGAGCGCTTGTATTGTTTTTTTAATCGAAATCAACGTTACTGTTTGATGGCTCGCATGTTAAAGATAAGCAACTTTTGTTTCCAGCCTTGTGCAAATACAGTATATTCAAATTCAAACCACTTACAATTTACAATGATGGTATTTTTAAGATGTTAGAATACGTAACCAATGTTTCTAATTAATTCACTCTGAACATAGCATATTCTATTTTTATAGCTACTATGTTTTTTCGATTATTACCTACCTTATCTATTACGAAATGGCTAGATATTTAGCTTAAAATACTTAAGTGTTTAGTGCGAAAGATAAATAACTTCATAGGTACTTATTAATTACCCAACACTAATCTGTGCTTTATCAACCTATGCATCGGATTATAACTACATAAATATGTATATTATACCTAATATGTAATAATCCTAAAGGGTCGGTATAGAGTAGACAGTACCTGCTTAAAATTACTCGTTTTAATAACGATAAAAGATACGTACCTAACGTATCTAAGGAGGAAAGTCAAAGCAATGCTTATTACATAATTAAAGTTTTTTAAGAATACACACATTTAAGATTTTTATGCATCTAACTATTTCGAAAATAAATCCTTTAATTTTTGAATTTCAATGTAATTAGTTATGTATATATATGGGAATTAACGCGATCACGAAATGAGTATTACATACCTCTGAATTGCCTGACGTGTGACAGGCTGACTATCAATATAGTATCAAAATAGTTTTTTTTACAAATAATACCTATAGACAATCCTATTTCTTCAATACATTTATACACCTATAAATACCAAAGCTGACACAGTTTTAGTTAGTATGAGTTAATTTCTGAGAAAATGGACATTGATAAGTCAAAGAAATCAAAGAATACATGGTACAGTTGGTACTCAAAAGTTTTACATCTGTCTAAAAAAAAATGTCATGAAACAGGTCTGTCTTAAAACTAAAATTTAAGTTATTACGAACTCAAACCTTATTTCTTTGACAGGCCTGTTGGTCGAATGGTTGGTGATCCTGACTGCTGAGCCAGAGGTCTTGGGTTCGATTCCCACCCATGACCAATAATGTTTGCGTGTAATTTATGTATAATATATATGAATTTAATAATATATAAGTATGTTTGTCAGCAGTTTGGTTACCACAGTACAGGCTCTGCTTAGTTTTGAATCAGACGGCCGTATATGAGGTGTCTCCAAGTTTTTTATTTTTATCCTAAACTGATTAAGTTTCCTATTACATCTATAGTTTCATCGAATCCAGCATTAGCTTACCTTTACATATCTTTTATTTATTTATCATACCTAAAACCCAGATAACACTTGCAACACTTGACAGCAAATGTCTTGACATCCTGGAACCTATAGCTATCGTCTTTTCAGCTGCGTGTTTCTAAAAATATTCCATGGGGTTTACAGGGCCCAATGGCTACCTCAATTGCACCTCACAACGTAGAGTGTAATACACGAGTGTGTACAGAGTGCATTTTTCCCATGGGAAATGAGTCATTACTCGTACTCATGATAAATAGTGTTGTAGCTAGCTCCGTAATGACATTCGTCGTTTATCGTTTTATAACTTATTCGCGCGTTAACTATAAATCTAGATGTACTCGTACATGCTTACGGTTAAAACAAAATTCATTTGCACAACTGTGCAAACAGTTTCTATCAGGCACACAGTTCTTTGTGACATGATGTTACATTTGAAACTCGTTATCAATATTATACCTAGACAAAATATTATCCGAACCCATATATCTTTATACATAAAAAATCACGTTTTTTGTCCGCGATGAACTCCTAAACTAATAAACTGTGTGCAGTTTAATCCAACTTGAGAGATATAATAGTTTGTACACAATATTTTTTATTGCAAAATTACTTAGCCACAGCAACGCGTGGCCGGGTAGCTAGTAAATCAGGTATGTATTTACATCAATCCAAATAAGAGAGTATGTACCTTGAGTGAAAAAAAAAAACAATTTATGTAGGTCTGATTGCTATAACTCTTAGAATTCTTGTCTTTTTATTAGGTGTGTTATGTCAACGTGCTAGTAGCGTTTCAACCAATAAAAGGTGGGATTGGTATACACTTGGATTTTCTGCAACTACGTATTACGTCGATCTTTCTGTTCACTTTAGTTCCTTTTGAAGAAGACGACCAACCGTAGGTATCCTAAATATACTACAACGTATCACGTAACGAATAAACTATAAAGTCTTCGCTAACGCCAACGTCTATAACGTTGCATTTGATTACGGTTTCTGAAGGCTGGAACTTTCGATATATAATTATAATTAAATCTCCAGCGTATCTAATGCATAGGACAGACATTAAGCAATTCACATAATATCATAACTTTACTAATTCTACTCTTTATAGCAGTTTTAATATTTCAAGATTTTATATGTACCTACATATGCTATAGCATCGGAAATAAATAGTAGAAGTGACAGAACACTACTTAACTGTAAACGTCAGAACTGTGTAAACCTAGGGCCCACGCCCATACGATAGACTTTTAACCTAAATACATTTTTCACCCGGGAACATACGTTTAAACCCAACAACTCAAATAGCATATGAAAATCTTAATATCCTCTAACCGGACATTAATATTCTTTGTAGTTGTCGCTTCGTGAAGGTTTGCGGAAACAGTCTACCGTGCGTAGTGTTGTGGAAATGAATGGAACTAGGTATGAGAATATATACGTCCTTGTTTTTATTACAAATCAGAATGAACGTGAAGAAATCAGTTATTTGTACAATCTATGTATCTATAGATATAGTTAATGTTTATCAGTCGATAGTTGATGTATGCTCACAAGTTGTAAGGCTGAAAGTCTAGGTATTATCATCTTGTGCTAACTCTGATTAGGCACGCAATGGTCATTACGGTTTCTATTATACCTATGGCTTTGGTTTAATGGTAATGAAGCCATTACAAATCGCATAAATTGGAATGTAAGCGGTCTATGTCGATATAAATCTTTTATTCTGTGTTAGAAAACCAAAGATACCAAGAGAACAGAAACAGTTGTACATTCCCGGTATTTATATTTTTTTCTGTAAATTTTCTTTAAAAGAACACTATAATTTCATAAAAAAAAATTGATTGATGGTAAACCTTTCATGTGTCTACACTTAAAATCTATAAAATATATAAAAGATATGCGCGATGTACCTACTTTTTTAACTTAACTTACTTTTTTAATGACAAAAAGAACGCTTTCTGGTTGATTAAAAGAAAATCTTGAGTTATATAGCTTTGAGGATAGGTAGGTCGGGTTGTTTGGCTAAAAAACCTCCTGGCAGTGCGGTGCGGTGGACAAGACAGTGATGCTTTGCCTCAGAGGTACCCACAGTGGAGAAACGTAAGGGTGCACTTGTGTCTATCCAGTGTTTCTCCAGATTGAAGGAGGGTTCGCTCTCTATAAAGTTGACGGGGTCGCTAGAAATGATAGCCAGGAAGTGCCGAGGGGTTGGTGTCTCAATCGCCGTTTCTTGTTTCTGTTAGTTCGTAGGGACAGATAAGATAGTACTTAGTTACTTGTTCGGCTCCGATCGCTGTGGCGCCAGCGAGGTGGAGTAAAAGGAATAAATGGTATGACTGAAATAGAATATTTTCCTCAAAGTTAACTTCATTTATTACAGTATTTTTGGGTAATATTATGAACATAAAGTAATTTTCCCTGATTATGAATCTTCACCCGGACAACTAGTGTTTTGTATTCTATCTTTAAAATAATGTTACAATTTAATTATATGCAGATTCTGAGTTTATTTTTCTTCTTAGAGCAGGTGTAATAAAAAAATGGGAAAATATTTTAATTGTTTTCTGCTTTTATAGGCATGTTGCATGTTTTCATAGTTTTTTAATGTTTATAGTTATGTATAGTACTTTAACAATTATTCATAAGACGTGAGTTCTGAATGAAAATCTCTCCGTCACTTTTTAATGAGAATACACTGCATAGTGCTGTGCATTGATTTTCTGTAAGCATTTTAGTAATTATTAAATGAAATGCTGCTTACTAAATTGCACAACAAATATAAGCGTAGCCCGTAGGTTATTCATCTGCCTTCTTACAAAGAAATCACACTGACACACGATGTGGATATATAAACAGTATCTATAGGGTTATATTGTCCTTGGTAAGTTTGACATATACATGTAGGTAGGCGTATCACGACATAAGCCAGACAAGACGTGAACGGCCAAATTCAACAGAACAATCGCCGAGTACAAATTGAAGGTCATAAGAATTATTTCAAGTGGTTAAAACGAATAAACAACTTTGTTTTGTTTAATTTTGTACACAGCACTTTTTCAAGTGGTAGGTAAATACAGTTTGCATGGGTGCTTATAAGAAACTCAAGCTGTCAATAACCATGTCTTATGAATATTATAACTATAGCTTCCTGACCGAAGAAGTAATTTGGAATAAAAAATATTGTGACTATAAATTAAGATAAAAACTATTCTATCTCTCAAGTTGGGACTAAATTGCACAGAGTCAAATTTCATTAAAATCGTTTCATTAGTTTAGGAATTCATCGCGTACAAACAACGTAACACGAAATTCATCATCATCAATCAAAATCATCCATATGAGGTTAACATGTTAACAATCGATAGAGATTAAGTTCGAGTTCCACGAAATGGTACGGGATGTGATTGTGAACCCGCTCCTAAAAATATGCAAACTAAGCTATTAATTTGAAAATCAATCGCATTGAGATTAAAATTAGGTATTCGTTAGGTACTGGTGATAGATATACATATGTCAAAGGTGGCATCGACTACCTTACATCAGGTTTACAAATTGGTATTAAGTTGTTGTAATGTTTTGTTTCTTGACCATTTTACAGTATATGTACACGGCCTGCTTATTAGCAAGCGGTCACCTTAGCCCATTGACTGGTTGCGTGAGTGCGCAGCACCCCTGGTGGTTTTGCAAAATCAGGGGTGTCACGCACGTTGACAACCCCGTGAAAATCTTTTAAGAGCAATTTTGAAGAACATCCTACAATATTTCCAGAATTTGATTAGGTATCAGTAAAATGAAGTTTCTTCACAAACGCGTAGTGCTCAGCTACGCATAAACATGTTATATTATTATAACAAAGATATATAATATAGAAAATATATCCACACATAGGTTATGTCCTAGTCTTTAATAATGTCGCCATGATTGATCAGTTAAAGTTATCAATTTCAAACATGTAAATCAGATGTTGGAGCAGATACCTTTACCTATCAGGACCGATAAATACTTATTATCTGGGAGATAAAAGTTTAACAGTGATTTTATTATCGTCATCAATAATAGTATTATACATACATAGCACGTTTCTCTTGTAAACATACGAACGAACGACGAACGTTATTTATGGTCTTATCAATGTTTTGTGTGTAAGTGTAAGAGTATTTAAATATTTATGGTAAACATTAAGTACAGTTTTTCCGCGGATTTATTCTATGTGGTACTTTACTTTACTAGCTGCTATGGGACAAGAATACCTACAAAAAAGTTTGAATATTTTTTAAAAGTGTTTATTTTTAACTGAATTTTTATCGTGGGTCACACATTATTTTAAGTAATTATTTTTCACTTTTCAGTGCCCTTTGTGTGTACAAAGGGCATTGTAAAGTGAAAAATAATTAATTACAAACTTAACTGAAAATACACTTTTAACATAATAGGTAACAATATAAAAACACTAGGTATCTATTGGTCTATTTCAATTTTCCAATTTTAAATTTTTTGTTACCTAAAAATCTAATTTGTACTATTAAGAACATTTTAAAATAAAAAGTAGCCAAATCGGTTGAGCTGTTCTCAATTGATACGCCAAAGAAATAAAACAAAACATTAAAAATTTAATGAATTATGGTCAAATTTCGATTACCAGCCGATCTCTAGTTATAGATTTAAACTATTTGACTATTTCATAACCTTTCATAAATTATAATTATAAAATCTATTTATACATCATTGTAACATGATAAACTTAATTTTTACCCCTTCCACTTTATTCACTTATTAAAAGCCCTTTATTTAGCCAGACAGAGACGTACGATGACGCAGCCACATTGTTTTTCTGTCATTTTAAATTACGAATCCATAGACATCGTCACTTTGTAATAGTAAAGATGAGAGCATTTCATTTCCTTATTCAAAATTTGCTAAGAGTTAATGAAAGTATTTAGAAAAGTGATCAACACTCATACAAAAAATTTGCAGGGATCTAAATTAAAAAATTCAAATACCCCTGACTCAAAAAATCCCTTCAACGATTAGAAACGAACTAATGATCTTCAAACGGCTGAACAGATTTTCCTGAATTATAGCTAAGAATCATTATCGATCAACTCACATTTCAAACAAAGAAATATAAATATAAATAGGTCTATCCGTTCAGGAGCTATGATACCACAGATAGACACAGATACACACGTTATAACACCACTCCTTTTTATGTCAGGGGTCAATAAAAGAAACTAAGAAATCTAGAAATCAGTTCTTACGAGAAACAACGAAATTAACGTGATCATGGTATTAACGTGGCCGTGGTCACAGGCTGTACGTTACTTACTAATTAAGATGGCTGCTTCTTGTATAAGTACTTTACATCGTGAGGTGAACTGAGATGCACGAGGGCCTGGAATATGGTCAGCTGAGGTTGGACGCTGTGTCGCGGATTTAGTTGACTAGACAGAATGGATGGTGCTAGCGATGTTTTTTGACTGAATTCGCCCTGAAATAAATAAAATATTGTAAGTTTTATAGATTTCCAAAGTGATGTAATATCAATTAGGGTTATTCTATGAACCTACATAACTCTAAAATAAAAAAAATTATTCAATTTTATGTGTATTCCAAAGACCTTCGTTCCTCCATGATCCGAATATCATGGTAAAATTATTCAACTTGTTCTTCACTCAGGTCACTGAGTTTTTTAGGAATGATCTAAATGGCTTTAAAGTAAGTGTACTTTGATGTCTATGTTGTATTTACGTAGTTGAAAGCGAGATGATGATTATGTACGTTGAAGGGATGTTCCCTTCAATGTACATAATCATCTATTACCTAAGAAATTCTGAATAACTCAAACAAACGAAGCCCATGGATTATAATTAATTTCTGAAACTGAACTACTGAAATTAGGACCTGTCACCAATTTAATGGGTCGTCAGGCACTTTTTGATAAAAAAATCGTGATTTTAAAGGATTTATAAATATTTATAAGGGAATTACGCGATCAATAGGTATTTCATGCCCTAATCGTGGATGACATCATCAGTATCGTCAAAGGGAAAACAAACAGGAATCTATTCACCCCAAGACTAGGGTCACATATGAAATGGAGGTGGATAGGTCGTTGTCCTTCTTCGATGTTAACCATGAGATCAAATGGCTCCTTGTCACACTCTGTTTACCTGATGTAGGTATACAACAACATAATGAATGCACAGCGTGTACGATGTCTTGCGCAAATCTTTCAGTAATAAACTCGTTTCATTACTTTCCGTACATATCATAGGCGACGAGGTAGGAGTACTAACACTAATACAAAAATTAGTGCATATTTGGGACATTTACCTATTTTTGATCATAAAAATAGTGATTGGAAGATTCACAAAGGTAAGTTAGTCTACTCATAGAGACGGGTATCTACAGGCCACGTCTCGTCCTCATCTCCGAAGCCTAGAATCTGTTATGCCTTCACTCAAGAATAAAGCTTACGATCTTTGTGACCCTGAAGATTTGGAACGAGAGCTGGATCATGTTCAGGAGATACTCAAAAGTTATGAATATCAGGTGAATAGAAGACGCAAGCGTCCGGAGGTGAACAGACATTCAGCCTACATACCCTATCTCAAGGAAGTTAGGGACCGGCTCCGTTTTAAAGAAATACTCCATTCCGATAGTATACACATCAGGCATAAAGGTTCAAAACATCGTGGGTAGTGGATACACCGAAGAATGTCTTGCTTATACAAACTCCAGGTATCTTTAAAATAAACTGCAGCTGCAGCTGTAGTTCCTACTTAGACCAAAGAAAGCGAACTATTGCTCAAAGGGTCAAAGAACATATCGGTGCTGTGATGAACCAACAGACTAGCAAATCAGCGATTGCAGAAAATGCACTCGAAGCAGGCACCAACCACTGGATTGAATTTCACCACACGCAAGTCCTCTCCACGTCACTTTTACAAAACGCTTCACATCGTTAACACAGATCCTTCTAGACGAAGAAGAAGAAATTAAAACGGTTCATGTAAAATGCGAATTTAATAGACATAGGTAATGTTAGACAACTCAATGTGAAGATAATAGCTGTATCTTAAAAACTCCAGCTTTTAGAATAAAACTAAGGGAAGATTCGAAGTCTGCAACATCGAACTAGTATTGGTATTGGTATTGGTAAAGGGCTCTGTTTCCGCATTTAGACTCATAGGCGGTCCATTATGCGTTCAGATAGGCTGGCTAGTTGAGCCAGCCTAGCTCCTTCCAGAAGCACAGAAGCCTCCTGGGGCGTTCACAGGCTTCTAGGAGCGACCTCGCTCCTGCGAGGATATTTGCCCGTTGTGTGGCCACTCCCTCGCACTCCAGGACGACGTGGGCGACCGTTTCCTCCGCATTAAGACAGCCTCTACATAGAGGACTGTTTGTCGCATTGATGGTGAATAGGTGCCGGTTTAGGGCCAAGTGGCCCGTAATGGTACCTACAACTATTCTGATCTCGAGTCGGTTAAGACTGAGCAGTCTGCAGGTTAAACGTGGTGAGACCTCCGTCAGCACCAGTCTAGATTGCCTACAGCCGGGCGTATCAGCCCAGCGACCGTTGTGCGCTTCACGGGTTCGTTGCCTTACCCATGAGCGAAGTTGATTGAAGGGAAGTGGCAGCAATATAGTTGGCCCTGCCACTGTCGTTGCAGATCCATTTCTTGCCAGCTCATCTGCGGCATCGTTGCCGAGTGAATTACTATGCCCCCTGATCCATTGAAGGGTTAGCCCATTGCCAGAAGCTAAACGTTCGAGTGTCTGGTGGCATTCGTATATAAGGCCGGAGTTCATGGTGTTGCCCTCCAGGGCTTTCAGGACGGCCATACTGTCCGAGAGTATGCGGATGTTGTACTCCTTTATACCCCTTGACATGACCGCGGTAGCGGCGTAGGTTATTGCAACGCACTCACATTGGAATATGGAGCTGTGTCGGCCTAGCGCCAGTGATATTGTTATATTCAAGTCTTGTGAGAAAACTCCGGCTCCAGTCCCTGTCCCCATCTTAGAACCGTCCGTGTATATCCGGACTTCGTTTATGCCAGATTGATCTCGGTCGCTCTCATGTAGTTGTATTCGGTACCTTCTACCGAAGATATGTTGTTTAGGGATCCTATCGCATGGGGCAGCTATTAGTGGTTGGTATTCCACTAATTGGTTCCATAATTTGGAATGAGGACCTTCTTGGTTGTACCATAGACCTAGGTGTTTGAGTCTGATGGCTGCCATTGCTGCTTCTTGTTGTATGTATAGGTCTAGTGGCGCCAGATCTAAAGCTACTTCAAGGGCAGCTGTGGGTGCTGTGCGCATGCAACCAGTGACGGCAGCACATGCGAGTCTCTGGAATTGTTGTAGTTTGTTTCTGACGGTGCTTAGCTCTGTTCTCTGCCACCAGGTAATGGCACCGTATGTGACGATTGGCCGTATGACCGTTTTGTACAGCCATAGTGTGATTTTTGGTGATAAACCCCAGCTTTTGCCGAGGAGTCGCTTGCATTGGCAGAAAATAATGCTGGCTTTGTTCAATTTTGTGTCCAGGTGCCTGTTCCATAGGAGTTTACTGTCTAGTATCACTCCTAGATACTTGACTTCCTTGGTAAGGGCTAGACGGGTGTTGAATAGTTTGGGTAGTCTTAATTCTCCTAAACTGCGTTTATTTGTGAACATGATCAACTCTGTCTTCGTCGGGTTCACTGTTAAGTCGTGTTCCTCACACCATTGTTCCACGACCTTCAAAGCAGACCTCATTCGGTCGCATACCACACTCTCAAAGGGCCCACTGATGAGGATGGTCAGGTCGTCTGCATAGCCCACTGTGAGGAACTTGCGATCATTGAGCCGAGTAATAAGCTCATTGACCACAATGTTCCACAAGAGAGGTGAGAGAACTCCGCCTTGCGGACAGCCTCTGGCCACCACCCCTCTTGTTGTGTTATTCACAGTGAATTGTATGGCTCTGTGTCTGAGCATGTTGTCGATCCATCCTGCAATTGTGGAGTTGACCCCATGCCTTGCCAGAGCTTGGCTGATGCTGGTGAAGTTAGTTTTGTCGAAGGCACCCTCAATATCGATGAAGGTTCCTAGAGTTGACATCTTGTATTTTAGGTTGCCCTCTATGTATGAGACAACTTGATGGAGGGCAGATTCTGTTGATTTGCCCATTGAGTAAGCATGTTGGTTGGGGTTCAGAGGGTAGTTGACTAGTGCAGTGCTTCTGATTTCCCTGTCTATTAGTCTCTCCAGTACTTTAAGTAGGAATGATGTGAGACTGATGGGTCTAAATGATTTCGGTTGTGTGTAATCTCCTTTGCCGGGTTTGGGGATGAAGACTACTTTGACCTCTCTCCATTTCAGGGGGACGTAGCGGTGTGCCAAGCAGCTTCCGTAGATAATCCGAAGATGATCTATCAGTGCCCTATCGCACCATTTTAGCAGGCCTGGGAAAATACCATCTAATCCTGCCGCTTTATATGGAAGAAAGCTGTTGATCGCCCATTGCACTTTATCGTGATTAATGATTGTGCGGGCAGTGGTCCAGTCAGGCTCACCCAGTGTATCTTCCTCACTGTCTTCCCATGTGTTCTCCTCGTTTGATATGCGACAACCTGGGAAGTGGGTTGTCATCAACAGTTCTGATGTCTCCGAATCTGTTTTGGTATAGGTCCCATCAGGTTTTTTCAAGAAGCCAAGACTGTGCATCCGTTCACAGCACATGATGTTTTTGACTCTATTTGCCTGATCGTTGTTCTCTATGTTAGTGCAGAAGCTTCTCCAGCATTCAGTTTTACTGATTCTGATCCGCTTCTTGTAGTTTTGTAGGGTTTGTTTGTATGCGTCCCAGTGTTGATCTATTCGTGAATTTTTGGCTTTATTGAACAACTTTCTAAGCTTACGCCGTTGTTTCTCCAGTTCCGGTCCCCACCAGTGTTGTTTACTGCATGGTCCCGTTCTGGGTAATGAAAGTGGGCATGTTTGTTCAAAGCATGTAATTAAGGTGGTGGTAAGGTTATTCGCGTGGTTATCAATATCCGCTTTGGTCCCATGGGCATTCGGCAGATGGGTATCTTTCAACCTTTCCGCGGTGATTACTCCATACTTACGGACGTCCATTTTGCGAGGATTTCGCCGAGGTTCTGGCGGTGTGAGAGTCATCTTCAGTTCAAATTTGATCCAACGATGATCCGAGCACGACGCCTCATCCGAAACATGCCAATTCGAAATATGTGATGACGCGTGCTCACTAGCTAGTGTTAGATCTATAATTGTTTGGGCTCTCGATGTGACAAATGTCGGTTCTGAGCCAATGTTGATTACATTTAGTTTAGTTGTGAGTAGAAAAGAAACAAAATCCTTACCTCGTTGGTTGTCAGTCTTACTGCCCCAAAGCACATGGTGTGCGTTGGTATCCGCAGCAACGATCAGCTCCAGTCCCTCTCGCTCGCAGTAACTTGCAAGTGCAGCCAGTTCCGGAGTGGGAATGTCTGCGTCGCCCGGCAGGTATGCGGACGCCATCACCACTTCTGGGAGGCCTGAGGAGGGTTCCTTGAGTCTGATGGTAGTCAGGTCTCTAGAACAGAACTCGGTCATTAAGGTTGTATTGGCGTGTTTCGGTGTAAAAATACATGTACGCGGGTTATCAATGGTAGTATTAAGAAGCAGTTTACCTCCAATGTTGTTTAGACCGCAGATCCTGCCCTTCCTAATCCACGGCTCCTGGATTAGGGCTACGGTCATGGTGTTGACCTCCAGCATTCTGCGTAGGCTAGCCGTTGCAGTTTGACTGTGCTGGAGATTGGTTTGTAGTGCGTTAAGGTTGAGGGGGGCTGATAGCGCCATCATCGCTATCCATTAGCGTCTCATCCAGATCGCTGTCCGTCTCTCCGGAGAGTCCCCTCTTCGGCGAGTCCGGTTTCGACGGACTGGTCTGGATGCTTGGCCCCTTGCTGGGGCCAGGATGGGCTTCCCCTTGTCTCCCGCTGCCTAGGTCTCCGGAGACCCCCTGGGACACAGCTTCCAGGTTCGGCAGCGTTTGAGGACGGTCGTCTAGGAAACGAACGTAGAGGTTACCTAGTAGGTAGTGTACCCTACGTCCGCTTTCCCTGAGCCTGGACACGTCCTCTTCTGGGATGCCGAGCACCAGGAATAGAGATTTCTTCTCCTCCTGGGGCTCGGCATGGTAGAGTGCCCAATTGGACACCTTGTAGTCTGGGTTTTGACACGTCAGCCACGTGCGAATGTGGTCCAACGTGTCCTTGGGACCTACCTGCGGTACCAGGAGTCCCGCCTTGATTCGTTTGGGAATCTCAGACTGGCGTTTGACTACCAGTCTGGTTCCCGAACGTGGTGCTTCGATCTTGCTAGCGGCCTGGCGTAGCCATTGAAGGGCGAAGTCGTCATTGCACCACATCTTAAGGACCCCTTCGCTGTGGAAGGGCTTTCCCCTAAACTGTGGCGCAACGAAGGGGACACAGGACGCGCTGGGTGCGAACATTTCAGCTTTCAGCACGTCCTGCAGCCGGCCCTCAATGGCCTCCGCCTGCTCCTTGGTGAGATCATGGTAAGGCTCCTGCATTACAGCGACGCAGTAGTCATTCGACTTTAAAGCGTCGGAGTAGCTCGTGGAGCCTGTGTTGGTGGGCTGGGGTTTTGGGCGTTTACCTCCGCCCTGTGGAGTCAAGGACTCGTCCGGCCGGCTTCTTTTGGCGGGTTTGGGCGGGCCCGAGGGCCTGCCCGTTTGCTTTGCAGCCCCACCTTTGTTGCCCCGTCTAGTGTGACCCTGCCGTGGGGTCGCATTGACAGCAGCAGGCCTCTTGGCGCCTAGTGGCGTCCCCGTAGGAGCAGCTGTACCCTTAGCTAGACTATTGTCTTTGCCGAGGGTTGGCGCATCCTTACTGGGGACAACGTGAGTCTTTGCAGACTCTTCAGCAGCTTCAAGCTGCTTACTACCACCTGGCACCGGAGGCCCCGCTAATTCTGCTTCCGCCCGAGCTTTCGCTCTTTTGGCCCTGCGGTTCACCCTAGACGGCTTTGGTTTGGGGTTTTGTGGCCTCTTCTTCTTTATGCCTACCAGGTTCCAACAGGGTTCATCCTGGCTGGGACCCGCGGGCACAGGCATTGCTGCCTTTAGGGAGGAGAGGTCGATGCTCGTCTGTGGCGCATCACCCTGGTTGTGCACCTGAGGAGCTGCCGGTTTGGGGGATGACGCTGCACTCGGGTTGTTCACCCGAGGAGCTGTCGGTTTGAGGGGTGTCGCTGCCCTCGGGTTGTTCACCCGAGTAGCTTTTGGTGGTTTGCATGGTGCATCACCTGGGTTATTCACCCGGGGTGCAGCCTGCGTTGGTGTTGTAGGGGTTTTTTTAATTGAATTATCCATTAGTTAGATTTTTAAAAATTCGTCCCTCTGTCCTTCCACCCTCCTTGGAGCCCTCAAGTGGGGACGTCGCGGCAAAAGGCACACAGACGCCAGAAGTAACAGAGAGATATAGAACCCCTACCCTAGTAGAGAACGGGCCGAGCTAGGCAGGAAGACGTAGTCGTCCCGCCCGTCGTCTGCCCCCACTAGGAAAGAGTTCTCGCCTGACGGCCCTCTGACGGGTCGTCGCAGCCGGTTGACCGAAGGTGGCTAGCCTCCAGCCTCCCGTGTCAGGAGAAATCCGGGCCAAAGCAGTGTGTTGCCTTTCAGCTCAACTACCAGGACACCTTCTTCCCCCCATACGGGTCCCCGCATACGGCACAAACATGCGGGTGGTTGCCCCTCCCCCCACCCACCGTCAGTCTTAGTTGATGGTGAGCCCGCAAGTATCAACCACATACTACTCGCAGAAGGTTTTGCGGAAGGAGCAATAGGATGGGATAAGGTAGGAGGGTGGAATTTCGACTGGGTGTTTCAGTTACTTCTGTTTCATAGGGAACCAGATCAAAAACAGGCGGCAACCACGTGAAGGAAAACTCCCCAGACTTGACATGGGGATCTACACGACCTGCGCTCGCTCCCATGGCCATTCGCCGTGCACGTCCTCCGGACAGGAGAGCATGCCAGGGCTGGATCTGTTCCAGGCGATCGAGGCCTTTTGGAACAAACCCAACCCCGCCCCATCGAACTAGTAAGCAACAATAAAAATTTCATGCAAAACATGCAATTCCAAAAGACAAACTTAACTTTGCGGTTCTAAATATACTCTCCCATACATCGATGTACGACAAAATCAACTTTTCAACAGCAAAATATAAATTTTTGATGTGATATAAGAAAAAATAAACGACCAGGCCCTTTCATACCAAATTCCATGATTCTAGGTCAATGGGACGTACTCTATAGGTTTTGATTAACCTGCGAAATGTTCAAATTTGTTAAAATCTAAGGCTTAATGAATGTATCTTTTGATTGCGTTGACTTAGAAGCTTGATTTTTTAACAGCTTTACGGGACCGCTGACATAGGTATTTGGTATTAATTTCAATTTCATGCGTCCATTGGTTCCTTAGAAAAAAGTGCTTTGAAAGACAGACAGACGGATAACAAAAATATCCTATAAGGGTCCCTTTTTTTCCTTTTGAGGAATGGAACCCTAAAAAGAAGAATAGGAGAAAATAAAAACGAAAAGAGAAAGAGAGAGAAAAGAACTTATGCGACTACAACAAAATATTCTATAAATCTTTTATGTTTTGATTGATGGTAAGTAAGGAATTTGACCTCTAGTAGATATGAGACCAACCGAAGGATACCTAAAATTACCTAAAAGGTTAGATAATAAAAGGGCGACTTTAACACCTTATTTAATGACCAATCATTTACATAGCAATACACTAGAATGCAACTGAAGGTTGTTTACACATGCTCAAGTGTTTTTTAAAGAGATATATTGCCATTCATATTCGATTAGGCGTTAAAGGCCGCAACTGTGTGATGGTTCTCGACTGTAATTAATTATAATAATTAATTTAGAATTATCTCTAGATTGTATATCATGAACGTGATAAATGAAGATAAAAAGTACCTAAATTGATTTCGAATGTAATTTTTGCACATTACCGAAGTATTTTGATGTACTTCTACGACTTCTACGTGACGCACGCAGTAAAGCTATCAACTGTTACGTTAGAGGATGCCGGTTCTATTCCCGCTCAATACAAATATTTGTATGCATGAATATGTATAAGTATTTCTTTGTGTAATCTGTCTTTCAAAACCCATAGTACAAGCTATGCTTAGTTTACGCCTAGATAGCGCTGTATAATATATCGTAAAATATATTATTACGTTTAAGAGTCATACTCAGAAAAAGTGTACATTTTAAATTTGTAACCAAACTAATATATAAGCTAATTGAGCACTGGTGTAACGAAACTGACTGTATACTGAACAGAGAAACACCATAAAGTTAAATAAATTTATAGATTTCAAAAGTTTTTAGACAGGAGTTTTTTTAGTTTAGTTGCTTAAATCCTAAAAACAAAAACACCACAAAAATCAAAACCAGTCTCAATCTCCTTTGATCGAAGAAAAAGGCATTATTTGCATGAACATTGAATAAAATTTATAAAACTTAAATAAGATTTAAATTTTTATAAAAATCGGTAACCATTAGGTTTACCACGAGGGAACGTTTGGTAAGGCAATAAATTAATCCACATTAATTATTGTAATCTTACAAATTAGTGAAACTTCCTGAATTCAGCTTTACAATTTCTCAATTTAACGCAATAGAACTTAACTGAAGACGAACTCTGAGAAATTATAACCTCAAAAATAATTATGATAAAATCACTAATTGTTTCCACAATAACTGAATGTATTTTTCAACATAATACTGAGATCAATATAAGGGCATAAAAGAGTATATTCATACCGTCATTGTTATTACAGTAGCAGTCGTTTGTCACTCTGGCAATATTTTTTTCCAAATACATACGTTCGTCAACCTAGAAACACAAAATGGCCTGTGTTAATGGTATTAATTATATATTATATAGGAAGCAGCAGTGTTAGCACTTGGTGTCATTATCAAACAACTTTGTTCAGAATCATACATAATCCTGGTAACGAAACGTCATAACTTTGTGACAAGATTAGTAATAATTTTAATAATATTATTTTATTTTTATTGTTAACGATTCTAGAGATTAAAATGCACTACTATTCAAATTCTGGACTCAAAGAGATCTATAGAACTACAGTTAAACTTAAATAAGTCGGATAATATTCGTAATAACGAAGCTATAACTGAATTAAAATCATGATTGACATGACATGAGGACACTAAAAAATAGTGTGGTTGTTTTACACTAACATAAAAATAAATATATTCTGACTCATTTCTTTAATTTTTTCTGACTAGAAAACAAAATTGAAATATTATTTTTGTAAACGTCGTCAAAATGTGTCCCTGTTCGGGACACATTTTGACGAAGCTACCGTACTGTTTTACCACAGATTAAATTAATTATTCCTTTAATATTATATATTAAATATTATTATAACAAAGAACAATAAACACAAAATAAACATTAAATTAGGTACTAATTTAAATACAATTACTTTTTACCTTTTCATAATTTTACCATTTTTTTTTCATAGTAAAAAAAAGACAACTAATTGGTTCCTATGGGATAAACATACAAATAAAACTGCGGGTAAAAATGAGTATTTAATAGTTGATAATAATCACGGAAATATGTAGGTAATACTTTTGTATTAACTACATGTATTTTTATACAAGACCTTATTATCTGTAAACCGTGTAATTTCTAAAGGCCACTCAATCTAATACGTAGTTTGAGTGAGCCGTGTACAGACGTAATACATTTAAACCCCGAAACCCTTTTGATGTATGGTACAAATTATGTATCAGTCTAATCCAAAATCTTGAGATTAAGGATATTTAAAACCTTCCTCGTATCGATACTGATTTTTTATATTCTGAGAAACTCCAAACGCGTGTTGACGCTGTACGCGTAAAGCCTTTATAAATTACACCGGTTACACAATCGCAGAACTGATCAATATTGGTCTTTACTTTTATAAATACATGATAATTAGTTATTTTATTTTTATTGTTTCATTAATAAGTAATGTTATAGATAAAACTAATAAGAAATATAATGTGTACGAGTTACCTCGTACACATATTATTTCTAATTAGGCACAGCAAAATTCTGCTTAAATTTTAATTTTCCCACTGGGAACACCCTCACCCTATAGATAACTTTAGTTAATCAGCACTACTACCGTAATCTTGTTTTCATGCCACACCTACTCAAAGTTTGTCAGAACTACAAACAACTGGGATTAGATGGGTTTATAGTTTATAGGCAAAGGTAAACACCGCTATGAGTCGTGCCGACTACATGTGTACCAACTTCTTGTATAGAAAAACTTATGGTCATTCCACAGTGTTGAGGATCAATTTGAGGTATGAGAACAGATCTGAGGACTTAAAGTTTTATATCAAATCAAAGCCCTTGACATTATAAAATACATGGTGCATTCGGTGATTTTTAACCGACTTCAAAAAAAAGGAGGAAGTTCTATGTTCGGCTGTATGTATTTTTTTATATGTTCACTGATATTTCCTTCATATACTAATAAAGTATAGGGCTTAATATAATCTAACAAACTGCAGTTCGGTAATTTACATTACAGGAAGTAACGTTCTAAATACCGTATCTACTCAGTACGTATGTACCTGACAATAAAAATGGAAAAATAAACGTGAAATGTGAAACCGACTTCAAAAAGCACTACGAAAGGGCACTGAAAAGTGAAAAATAATCGATATCAAATTTAATTGAAAAGACTACATACATAATGAATGATACATATGACACTTAAAATAATAGGTAACATTATAAAGGTACCAGGTACCTACTGGTCTGTTTGAAGTCGGTGCCAAGCTGAATAGGTACTTGATAGATACTTAGTCAGCCTTAGGGGACTGGTTTTAAAAGTGTTTATATTACCGAATTATGAGTTTTGAAAGTATTTTGTTTGATATTTAAAAGTAAATACACAATAAACATGTTTTACTTAAAATAAAAACTAATTGTTATTAAAAATGTAACTTGATGCATCTTTTGATACGTATTTATATTATAATCAGTGTTATCAGTGGATTTAGTTAACACCTTACTAATACATCAGGTACAACAGGCAATACATTATCTATATATTAATACGTGAAGCGAAAACTTTGGATCCCTTTTTACGAAAATTGGGCTGACGGAGGAGTTTGAAATTTCTATAGTTCATATAGAGAAGAAGTGACGAATGCTAAAATTTTGGAACAATATTTGCTACAAAGTTAAAAAAAATGCAAAAACGGGTACATACAGCTATGAGTGTCCAGTATATATTTTGACCTGTCATGGTACAAATGTCTAAACAATCATAGGTCAAGTAATTTTGGGCCATTGAAATAAACCATGGTCGAAATTCGACCACCACGCGATCTCTAGTCTTTATAAATACATCAGGCTATCAGACATCTGTACCCACGGGACATGACGTTTGCCAAGACATTACTTGTGCCCAGGAACATATGGTTGTTTGAAATTCGTATTTTAAAATAAATTAATAAATATCATTTCATGAACTATCGAATAAAATAAAATAATTAATCGTCGATATCGCGGTACTAGTTTGTGTCAGTCAGCTGTGTGGCTCTAAACTAAATTTTGATTATAACAGCGATAAACGATAAACCATGATTATGGGACAAAGTATTACGTAAATTTTCGTTCTAAGAACAGCCTTAACCCTCTAAGATTTCTTGATGTCATTGAACAGTTTTAAATCCGGCTTAGGTAAGTTAAAAAATTGAAGGTTTGTTAGTGTGTGTTTAACTGTATTAAACACATAACAATTTAGTGACCCAACAGCTATTTTTGACGTAGGATATGGTTTAAAAACTTATTGACCGTTATATCAAACTCAAATAATGTTTGCTACTCAGCATGGTGACCTTAAACACCCTTTTATTTTGTATGAACTAAATATAATAGACTGGTGTGTATCAGTATTTGAAGGGGTGATTCCATTAGTGATAGATACACTTAATAATAATAATTAGTGTCTTTTGTCTTCCTCTCGTATACTCTGTACGCCCAACTCTCGCAGCCACTCAAAACAGAGTGTCTCGGATGTCTTACTAACTATTTAAAAAACAATGCATTGATCTTGTATACAACTTATAGAATCTTCCTGAGTCGATAAATTCTGCTTGGATCTATGGATTTTTAATTTTGATTTTATGTTACCCTATTTAACAAAACACGTTTTTTTACCTATGATGATTTGACAGACTTTCACAAGATAGTATTCTAGTATTTTGACTCGGGAGACGTGTTTCGAAATTTGCACAACTCTAGTCACCAAGGCGACAAAACAATGCGATTAATTGACTGACCCAAACAACTGAGTTTTATGGCAATAGTCAAAATTGTGACAATGGCAAATGGTTAATTTGAATAGTTCACCTAGACCATTTTTTAATCACTTTTAATACGAAAAATTATGTATTTTTTTTGCAGGAAGAAGTCATGTCTACATTAGGACATCACGACGCCAGGACGATTATGAAAGCACATAAGATCGTTCTACCTATTTCGATTTCGACTATTGATTATAATTATTAGACATACACACTAGAAATGTAAGGAGAAGACACACAGTCTTATAACTTTGAGAGAGTATAATAAAAAACGGTAATAATCTAATTCATAGAACTTTATGATTAAAAGAAACTCCTATTGATATGTTCTGATGATTTAAAAACTGTTTATATTTTAGTAAGGACTTTCAGGTTAGCAATGCCAACTAGGGAAGTGTGGAAGTGTGTCCTAAATAGTTTACATTTAAATGTTGTATTGGTAGTGTTGCAAGCGTCTATAGTCTACTTTTCCATTAGATAATAGGTATAAAAAAATTAATATATAAAGGTATGTTCTAATCAGTTTTCAATATTAATTAATATCGTTCGTTATCACGTTACTTGCGTGCTACAAAATGAAAAAAGTATTAAAGTGATTGTTAATGGTAATTTGGCATGCATATGAACTACTTGAATTTTTAAAACTGAGGGTAGGTGGAACTATTAAACATAGTAAGTTCAAACCACACAATTGAGACAAAAATATATAAACATACATATAAGAATGAAAACAATAATTAAACCATTCTATCAATAACTAACCTTTCCTTTTGTTTTCAAAGTATACACCAACGATAAAAATAAAAACACAACATTGATAGTTAAAAGTATACCACTTATAACTATGAAGAACATATTTAAAATATCTCACAAATATAACAATATGTACGTTGTATGACGACGACCTGTTGTGTATTAATCTTTGGAATTAATCTGATTAGGTAATTATTACTTTCATAAAGGCGTTTTTTTATTGAGTAATGAAATAGGCGTTTGTCTTCGAACTGACCTGATGGAAAGGGACGATGTAGACGAAGAGAAATATCCAATCCTAAGAGAATCTTATTTACACTACCCTTGAACGTTCCAGCATTATCATTGTCTGGGAAAATAGATGCATTTCATTCCAGATTTTAACGATGTGAACCAAAAAGAACCAAAGCGTTTGGTTGGACTTTTTGGTGTTTCGACAATAAAAGGATGGAGTCTGTTTCTGGTACTCCGATGAAGGAATGGTAAGGGGTCCAATCAATTCGAATAGAGCTTTCGCACAGTCACCAAAGTGAATCGTATAAAAAACCATTATGCAGACGACTTTACGACGATGCTCAAGAGTATGTAGTTCCCTATTTGTGAGCATATCGTCTTTTATAAGCTTACGGGATCTTCAGCCAACAGAGTCCAAAGCTTCAAGTTTGTATTTAGCTGATTCATCCCAAACAGACTGCAGTACTCTATGCAAGATCAAACGTGAGCTATAATAGACTGTTATTTTAATATCTGCATACCTCTCTGAGGTTATGAAACAGCGCACATTTGCATTTATTATGTACCTTATACCAGCCCTAAACTTGTTTCATGCAAATAAATGATTTGATTTGAGCTGAATAAGCAGATTAGATTAGGATAGATTAAGAAGCTGTTCAGAGCTGTAGTACCACCGGACTTTCAAAATGCTCTCAATTTCTCGGAATCTGTCTGTGCCGTGGACTCGATTGGTTGACCGAAGTTCAATTTGCACTTGACGGTGATGCCCGGAAGCCGTCGCCGAAGCAGATGGTCAGTAATCGGTAGGCTACTCCTACATTTAGAAGTGGGTGTAAGTTCGAAAGTGCTCTTTTTTGCAGAGAAGAGACACACCCAAAGGCGTCGACAGCCAAAGGGCTAGGAGGGGCTAGGTGCAAGTTGACATATGTAACTGTATGTATAAGTGATACATGGAAGATGGGAAAGTATGAATTGTAGGTATGGTCAAGAGTACATGAAGTTTTACATTTGCAGTGCCAGTCTTCCTCTACCCCTATGGCGATTCTAATAAAAATAGTACAAAGTCCAATGAGTAAAGCTCCACGAGCTCATGACTGTAAATAAAACGGAATAAAATGAAAATTCATCCTCTACCTACCCTTTTCCCAATTTTATTTGGGGTCTACGCATATGTTTTGTTACTCTATCATTCATCATTTCACTGCTTACTCCCTTTCTAGCATTATTATCTTGCACGCAGTCCATCTATCTTTTCTTTGGTCATCCTCTATGGCCAACTTCAATGTATACATTTTTAAAAATTACAAGATATTGGTTATAAAGTGCTCCAGCGAGACCCTTTTTTGATTAAATTACATAACTCTAATAAGCTCTACCGTACACGTTGTTCACTTTTTTTTACTTTTTGTGGCAATATCTTCTAAATTAATTAAACGCTTTGAGGGCATTCAACGCGGTTATTATTAACACAGTTTAACATTTCACCTGTATGTGTGTACGTATAAAAAGAATCTTGACATCTTGAAGTGTAAAAAATAAGAAAATATTTTTTTATTTTATACTTTTCCGTTTTTTATTGATATAGCCGTATATAGCGCAGTCTTACTTTTGCCTGTTTGTTATCAATTTAAACATATTTATTTACTTAGACAATATGATATTTATACAAATTTACGCTGCACATATTACGACACATTACGCTCGTCAAGACCTTATTTTCGATAACAAACATGTCATGATTATCTCAATTTCAGGAAAACTGGAGTAATGCCTAACCATCATTATTTCTATTTCCGAATCTCCGTCTTCCATGTACTCTTTCATTATCATCATTCTTTGTTGCGACATGCCCATTAATATCAAATTTTCCCCACTTTCAGAAATACCTATCATAACCGTATCGAAATCTTGCCAAAAATTTTCTTTAATTTCATCCTTGCATCCAGCCTGAGGTGCATACACGCTAATAATATTCATAATCAGGATCTCCCATACTTTCACAATTATTATTCTATCATTCACTCTCAGTACGTCCGTAACACACTCCTTCAGAATTTTATCCAGCACTACATCCACTCCACTGCGCTTTCATTGATACAGAACTTTCATTGCGCGATTACAATAAGTGTTTTATTATTATATGTTAAAACTAAGTATGCCTTCGTGCAGTGTGAGAGTGCAACGTTTCCTACCGAAACCACTCCGCCACCTCCTTGCGCGAGATGTTCTCCTCGCCGAAGATCGCGATAAAACCACTGTGACGACCTAACACTTCTGTTCGTCCGACCAATTGCTAGACTCTCGCTGTAGTCAGTCAGTGCCGCTTCCTAGAAACTATGAACCCCTAAGGCCGTCACCAACATGTCATCGCTATACCTAACAGATTACTCCTAGCCAATGCTATGGTCCTAGCATAAGATTTCAGACTAATATTATAACCGAAAAGAAAATAAATGGTCTGGAATTTCATCGACTATCTGTCAATATTTCATTCAGCTTAGATGTCATTTTGTTGGAGATAGTGTTTGGGATCTTCATATTTTATACACATATTTGTGAATTTATTGCTGGTGCTTGGTGGCTGCGAGGGAGCAAAACAGCTCGATGGCATAGCCAAAAACTTACTACCGATTAATCTAGGATCACCAAAAACCAAAACAAACTACGGCTGTTTCCACCATCACCACAGAAAAGCACATTAATACAGGAGACCGGTCCATCATATTGCCCTGTGTGCCATTGTGCACTGGGTTTTAGACACGCGTGGTGGTGCGTTGTGCTTTCCTGAAAGAGCAAAGTCACTATGCGAATACTTTATGTACATATTTAGGTGTGACTTCCTTTCCGTAAGTATCGAACTTACATCACAGTGCGTGACGCTCGCGGTCAGCAGATAACCGCACCTTGCTTTCCCGTATGCTATCCTATGATTGAAAACACATATACACCTAATAAACATATTATCAATGTGGTGAGCATTGTAAAAGTTAAGTTTTTTGTACTAAAACATTCCCACATTTTTTTGGAAATATAATATAATAAGTATATATGTAGATTGTATTATTAGTATTATTACCTACTAGCAAGACCCGCGGTTTCACCCGCGTAAGTACCGATCCCGTGGGAATATCGGGATAAAAATTATGCCTATGTGTTAATCCAGGTCTCCAGCTATCTACATACAAAGTTTCATCGCAATCGGTTCAGTGGTTTTTGCATGAAAGAGTAACAAACATCCATCCATCCATCCATCCAAACTTTCACATTTATAATATTAGTGGGATTAAATTATCGATGAATATTGCGCTACAACTATTTACCTATATGTATTATGTAATGTTTATTAAAAATTTATAACTCCTCATTCAAGTAATCTATGCTAATAGTAAATTTCTTAAAAAATAAATGAATACTTAACGTTATAGTTTTGTATAGTTAGTATTACTTGTGGCCAACAGATGTCGTTGCGTGTTTTAATACAAATAAAATTGTAACGTGATAAGGATGGGGTAATATTTGTACCCCCGAAGCATTCAAATAGTCCATGGTTCTAGCAGCTTGTGAGCGGACGCGTTATCTTGGTGAACAAGAATGCCACGGACACCGCTCCTTGGTCGCTCGCTATTCAACGCCCCGAAAGCTTGAGGCAGACAAACCTTGCAATACCATCCACTAGTAACTATTCTACGGTCTCCTAGCGGTATAACTTCTACTGGTCCATTGCGTCGAAAAAAAACTGCTATCTTTTTTTTATTAACGCTCCGACCACGAACAACTTTTGTGGGCAACTTCAAACACCCATTGCGTGGATTATTGTTTCGTGAGACGATCGTATGTGTAGATCCATGTGTCGTCAGTTGTAAGGATATAGGATGCATTTTGCAAAATTCCTCCTTCGAACTTTTGTAGCATAAATTTACACCAATCAACACGACGGGATTTGTGCTCTTCGGTGAGAGAATGAGGTATCCATCGCAAAGCAAGCTTCCTAACTTTAAGGTGTTCATGCAGGATGGTGGAAACTGCCTGTGATCCAATCTTCAGTTCAGCCTGAATCTCTCGATGTGTAATGTGTCTATTCTCCCGCAATAGCCACTCTACCCTGATGACATTTTCATGAGTTACTGCAGCTGTTGGTAGGCCGCGCTTGGGGTCATCGTTTAGGTTCTCAGGTTCTCTCGACCACGTCTAAATTCACGAAACTAATAACTAAATTGCTAACGCAGGAGCAGAAGCCCCAAATGCAGCTTGTAAATTTTCGTGAGATTATTTGAAGGTTAATCCTCGTTTATAATCATAAAAAATCATAGCACGAAAAGCTTCCCGCGAGACGTCCATTGTTGCAAACAAAAGAGTGACAGATTTAAATTTTAAAAAATATTTAAAAGTAGAACTGCACATAGGTGGCTAATGATTTTCAACAAAGAGATTTGTATTGAAATTAGCCGTCAATTCAAAATAGTTTCTAGAAAAAAGAGATTGTATTTATTCTGTAGCTATTTTGAACACTCGCACCTTCTCTTGCCCCTTCGAGCCACTCGACGATACCAGGACATACGTCGCTGCGTAGACCTCTGATGTAACTCCTGTCGCATCCAATAGCTATGGCATTTACGGTACAGCACATAAACAGCGTGAAGCGTGCCCCCCCCCCCACTAAGGTAATTTTGAGTAAAATTTTTTACTCTGACAAAATCTGACAAACAGGGGGGGGGGCAAAATTTGATTTTACTCCCCTCCCCCGGGCTAAAAGCAGGGTATGTCCGTGCTTGTGTTAGAAAGTTCTTATATGTAAGGTTTAATACACACTTGTTTAAGAAGGTTCTTATATCTAAGGTTTAATATACTTAATATACACTACAAGAGGTTAACCGGTATCTCCAGTATATTAACAAGCGGGTGAGTGAATTTGAGCAGAAATCACACATTACTTCTTTTAAAGAAAATATGAATCTGTATATCTATGTTCAATTACTTTATTTACTGACAGTACCCCTACAGCTTTGAATTACAGTTGTTCTTGAATATATTCTTCAATATGATTTAAGATAATTTTATGAAGTGTTGTCTCTCAGTTTATAGATGGCGATGAGTGTAATTTTCCGCTTGGTACTGAAACTTTCATTGCCGTCCGGCCTTGCCGATATAATGAATGTTTCAGTCGGGAGGGTCGGAGGCGGAGACACACTTGTTGCTGTTTTATCGTGTGGATGTGCCATAACAACAGGTTGGTTTTATTTTTATATCTCAGGAGATAGTTGGTATATATCATTCTAAAAGATAAGTGATGAGTGATAATTGAACTGTAAAGATATACCTAGGTGATAAGTGTTGCGATAATTATGAAAATTCAATGTGAAATTATATTTTGATAATTATTGTTATCGGTTTATTTATCGGTGTGGGTTTATTGGTAGTGTTGTTGTTAGTAATAAGTATCTGCCTACAACGATTTTGTTTTTATATTAACCGAGTTCATAAGGTGCGAGATTTTCTTTTTACATTCAACTTGATTCTTGTCATTTAATTTTTATGTGTTATCTTACTTTGGAGAAGTCGAATTATGCACACGTGTCAATAATCGATAATATAACCTAATAATTTAAAAAATTCTAGAAAGCTAAAGTAAAAAAAATCTTTTGAAGTATAATTGTTACTAATCTTAAACGATCGGTAATCCTTTTTATAACGACCATATTATCATCATCCATCAAGGAAAACTTAAAGTGTATATGTAGAAGAAGTGAAAGCTAAAAATTTTAATCAAAACGTGTTCTAAATTTAAAAATATACGTGTGAAGTACAAAAAGCTGCAGGGGCCCGGTATAAATGCTGACCTCTCATAGCACGGAATTTCTATAGAATGACAGTTCAAGTTCAGTTAAAAACTAAACGACTTTTGGTCGGAGTTCGACCAACAGCCGATCTCTTTTTTTTATCCTGTGAAAATCCCCACGGGTCATCACCTCATCGGGGCTGGCGGTGAAGCGGTATATCGAAATCTAACCGACTAAAACCACACGGTGTTCCGAAACAAATGGGTCTGTTGCAAGAGACTCGGGTATACCCTAGGAAGGAAGTCAGGCAAATTTATTGAAAATTAGGGTGGGGTATCTATTAAAAAAATGTGGAGCATTAATATTTATCAATTTTCAAAAGTTTCAAGTACCTACTTAAATCTCACTTAAAAATATTTCTGGTATATTATCACTTTTCTCCCACTTAGGGATTTAATCACTACATAAAATTCGCGATAAACATCACGAGATTTTCATGCGGTTTTGACTAATAGACTGAGTGATTAATTTGTTAAGATTTTGTGTAAATTGATTGAAATATGTTGATGATTGTCTGCTAGTTATGTATTAAAATATAATAAATATTTAAACCTTAACATTTAAACATTATTATTTACATATTTATTATATTATCTACGCCTTATTTACGTGTTTTACAAATTCGCATTATTCTAAAATAATGCAAATATATACCAGAAAAAGCGTGAACGTCTCGTCGTATACTCATTTAATAAAGCTAAAGAGGTTTTTTTTTTTCATTGTTGGTTTGTTTAAACGCTTTAATCTCTGGAACTATCAACTAGATTTGAATAATTGAGGATTCATTGAGGAAGGTTATAGGCTATGTAACATCACGCTACGACCGTTAGGACTAGAGCAGTGATCATAAACGCGGGGGAAACTGTGAGTAACAGCTAGTGTATTACAAATAGGTTGGCCATGACGTAATCTATCTTTGAATTGGTACCTACAGACAGAACTGATGTTGTTTCGTGGAAATTGCAAGGCGTTATTAAAAATCAATACGTGCCGTTGAATCTATCTCCCTTGCTCTTTGCAGTTTTTATAAACTCTATTGATGCTGATGATTTGCAAATTTATACACAAGCCCCCCAGAAGAATTGCTAAACATTGACTTAGAACAGATCTGTGTTTGGAGCAAGCAGCATGGCTTAAAAATGAATCCTGTAAGAACACAAGTGATTGTTGTTGGTACTTCTAGGAAGAAAACAAAAATAGATTGGTTAAGTCAACCCTCATTTCCATTTAAGATATAAAAAAGTAGTAGAAAGTTGTAGTCGTAAAAAAGTATCAAAAAGTTCTTGACTATATCTTGAGAGAACAAGACAAGAACAAGTTCTTGACAAGAATTTTGGGATGTACATTGACAGAGACCTATCCTGGTGTCCACCATTACAAGAAGTTAGTAGGAAACTTTTGACTGCGTAACTTTCTTCCGGTTGTCACTAAGATTGCGCTCGGAGAATGACTCTTCCTTTCTATCTTTGATTATGTAGATGCCAGCTATCCAGATCTCACCGAGGCCCAACTTGATAAGCTTGAGCGACTTCAAAATTTCTGCATCAGGTTCATCTTCGGATTACGCAAATATGACCACCTCTCTGAATATCGGATTAAGCTCAAGTGGTTACCCATACGCCTCCAACGTGCACAAACGTTGACAAATTAAAAAAAACAAGTGATAGATCACTATATTTCTCTGTGAATTGTGGCATACTTGGTACTATTATGTATTTATTATGGTGTACCATATGTACCTCCATATTTGTTTTGTATATATGTATATTTGTGTACCTATCATCATATTCATTTGCAAACAATTAATATGTATAGTATCTCTAAATAGTACTTCCATATTATTTATTTATTATTACATAGACTTCTTGTACACTGCACACCTATTTTTAATCGACTTCAAAAAAGGAGGAGGTTCTCAATTCGACTGTATGTTTTTTTTTTTACGTTTGTTACCTCAGAACTTTCGACTGGGCGAACCGATTTTGACGATTCTTTTTTTATTTGAAAGCTGGTGCTTCCCGTGTGGTCCCATTTCAATTTGGTCCAACTTTGACAATGGCATCCATGAGAAAACCATATATAAGTCTTTTATGGAATAGTTTTTTTTTTGTTGAAGTCGGTTGTTTTTTAAAGAATTATCATGTATGTTTCTCTATCCATCCAATGGTAGCCTGGAAGAGATCGCAAACTGCGATAAGGTCGCCAATTGTATATAGCATTAGCTAGTAAATTTTTGAGATAAGTAAAATATTGTATTGTAACCTATTGCTTTGTGTACAATAGAGAGTACATCTATGTATCTATATAGGTATGTATATGTAATACTACATAGAACCAAGAAAATCAACGAATAAAAAAAATATTTTATATTGTATTTTTATATTAATGTTATTACTTTTTTTTGTTAAATGTTAAAAGGTACCTTATTAGGTATAAGGCACCTATCGCTATAATATGTATAAAAGTCGCGAAAGTTTAAAAAATAATTATTAATGTCATTAAATATATGTTGTTTAAGATTTAAAGTAAGAAAATACTTTCATATTTAATATAAAAAATAAATGCATTACTTTTTGGGATTATACTATAACCAGATAAGTATATTTTTATATTCTGCTTCCATAAATAAAGTGGCAAAGACAAAACAGTTCAGTACCTTTTCCTCCTGTTTGCGAAACGACTTTTTTTAGAGTTCCGTTCCTCAAAAGGAATGAGCAACCTTTATAGTATCACTTTGTTGTCCATCTGTCTGTCTGTTGCCTGTCAAGATCCTTTTTCTTAACAACCCGTGAAGGCATCCAGCTAAAATAAACATCAAATATTATGTCTGCGCTCCCTAGAACCTGTAAAAAATTCAAGCTTCTAAGTCAAGGCAAACAAAAGATACAGCCATTTAAGCCTTAGATTTTAACAAATTTCAACATTTCGCAAGTAAATCAACCTTTAAGGTACACACACGTGCTTCCTATTGACCTAGAATCATGAAATTTGGTAAGAAGCAAGGAACAGTCTGACAGCGCAAGTAAAGGTAAAAATCCGAAAGTCGTTAATTTGTTATTTTCTATGATTACAAACTTATATTTTGTGGTTGGAAAGTTGACTTGTTGACGCATATTGACGTACGGAAGAGTATTTTTAAACCTGCAAAGTTAAGTTTATTTTTTGGAAAAAAGGTCAAAAATCTTCGAGACTCGATTCCCAAGATGGACGTACTATCTACACATAAGTTTGTTTGCTTACGGAACACTCGGTGCACGAGTCGGCTCGCACTTGTTAGGTTTTTTACTCTTGTTCATTAGCAATGGGCGAGCTTCAGCATCAAAAAAATTGGAAACATTTTTTTTCCTACCTTTGACGGGGCTTTCGTGTCGTAAAACTGTATGATCTCAGATGCACTCAATGCAATGCGCAATATACAAACGTAATAGAGTGAGCAAAAAATGTTAGTGACATGCAACTTCGTATATATTTTTCTCAATTTTTAGTATTAGATTATCGTCCAATTTCGACCACTGGGCGAACACTAGTATTTTTAAAATATGGATTCTTTTAGGAATAGTTAATTTTTAAATGTATAATTTACATAGCTGCGATGTCGGTTCTAAAAACACATAAACGACTTAATCCTGGATAACTGCGACTGCGGGTGGGACGGGTGGTGGGTTGACGCCGATGGACGTCGAAGCCCGCGTCAGCCTCCGTCAGTACAGACCTACGTGTTTAGATATTCCGTAACTTCATTCCGAGCCGAGTGGCCGCCGCGAGTGCAGGCCCCACGCGCAACTATAATCTACCTTACCACGCCAACACTCACTCGAACCAAATTCGCTTACCACGGACGATTACACGGAAACTATCACTTTCGCTCTAGATGACAATCAAGTTTTAACTATGATAATACTGTGATTTTTTATTGTGTGCTGTGTGACTAGTTGTACTACGGCTACATCGCAAGGTAGGTAAGTTTCATTTGATCTATACCTCCATGGTCAGAATCAAAATCGAGTCTACGTGTCAGTTCCGAATGCTAAGTGAAAGGCAAACTCTTTGTTAAATTACGTGGATAGCTTGACAACCACTTCCAGAGTACATTTTGTATAGCACTCACTTTTAAACTGTGTACCAGGATATATAAGCCTTCGGTGTTCATTGTTCATTTTTGAACTGAATGTGCAATAATGATTGTGGTACACATTACTACGTTTTGAATACATTAACTTACTTATCAGTTGACTTAAAGGTAGAAAGATACTTGGGTACATTCGGGTCAATAATCACTGACCTACATTCTTGTTAGATACATTAAGTACAATTTTTTTTCCTCGATATTTAATATGCGAAAAGATAACGTTCTTTTCTTTCCTGTACATAAAATGACTACGTAGGTAGGTAGGTATAAATGAAATATTTTTGAATGGAAGCGCTTATTGTTTTGCTATACGCTTAATGCGATAATATAATAACTTTCTTGCTGCGTTAGTTGATTACTATTTTGCAAGACAAGCAAGAAAAAAACGTGTATACGACAGAAACTACAATGTGTAAATTTCTATCGGTTTTTCGTTAAATTCTATTTATTTAGCATTGTCTTATGTATCAGGCAAGGAAGACCACTAAGTATATTTTCAGTTTTCGTTCATCCTTTTGTACATATTAAAAGGTCGCGGTTCAGTTCGTTTAATAAATGAATTTTCTCCCGCGGACGCTCAAAGTATAGAATGGTTTTCCTGGAGACTAGTAGTAAAATATACAAAAACAATCAACAGGTTCTCACAGGGTCAGCAAAGTGCGATGAACACCCTGGTGTTAGAAGCGTCCATGGGATACGGCGAGTGTTTACGATTAGGCAGGCCCTGTGTTGTGCTGTACAAAAAAATCGAAAAAAGAACTGTAAAGGCAGCATTCTGATCGAAGAACGTTATATTTTATAAAGCCTATTAGGTACGTACACCTGAACTTCAATAACATTGAGCATTCAGTAAGTAGCGATAATATTATTTTATCGCTTTATTTTTACAACTACGTGTCATAAATCAACATTAAACATTAGCACTTAGTCTTGCAATAATAAAATATAATCATCATGGCTAGATTATTATCCAATTTGTTCTCAGCTCAATGAGATAATGATATAAACATAAAATATAACATTTTAATTAAATATTTCTATTTCACGTACATATCAACATTGTTACTTTGAAGTTGTTATCGAAATATTTTACGGAACAAGTATATTATTTGATTTTAAAATTTCGCGACTTCCATGCTATTTGACGTAAGTGGACTTATCAAGGTACCATACCTTTTGGTACCGTACCCACCATAAATAAAATCGCGACTGAATCCTGATTAATACATGTAATAAACAATTTAATAGTTAAAATGCGTAACTGTATTAAGTGCATAACTGTGGGGACGACGTGTCAACTCGTACTTTCTAGAAGTCGAGTTGTACTTATTATTATTAGTTTTATTCAGACAGTGGACCTCGTGGGCAGCAAGTATTATTAGTTTTCTAAAAAAAAATGATAATCTCTTAATCCCCTTCTCTCCTTACAGTGATTTAAATCAACAATTTAATGTACATCGTTATAGTACCTTGTTTAGTATTAAGAACTTATCAAAAATAGTTATCAAAAATATGGCCGGAATCGGAGGTAAGTAACAAACTTCAGTTAAAAATCGGTCCCGACTAAGAAATTCTAAAAAACCCGAAACCCGAATACCAATTTCTGTTAAGAGAAGTTGGAAAATACTTATGCAGACAGAGAGATGAAAGCTAAACCTTCCAAAATTAAAATGAAGATTCTTCACTCGCTTTATAAATCATCGAATGCGGATTACATAAACTTATTCTCCATTATGTTTAAGAAAATTTTTTTCGAAACGCTTAGTGAAAAGGTCACTGATATACACGTGCATAGGTCACAAGAGTCACTGATCACTGATACAGGCTATAAACATTTTAATAGAGAATGTAGTCCCAAGAGTGGTGAATTGGCTAATGACAGTTTCTAGTGGTATGATGTAGACGCATTCAAGTCGGTTGTTCTATATAAAGATTCGTTATTCAATAGATCCTTTCGTTGGTTTGTAATATTTTTTTAAATATATAACGTTCTAATGATTGGTTAATTTTAAGTAACCAGATCGCATGATGAGGTTTAAGGACGATGCTGAAATTAGCGTCTAATTCGGAGCGGCCGATTCGCAAAAAGAGGTTCTCAACCTTAAAAATTCAATTAAAAAAAACTATGAACCATAAAAAAAATAGATACAATTTATTTAAACAGTTTAATGTACTATGATAAAAGTGTAAGAGCTGTATGACAACTTACTAACAACCTTTCTAAAAACAATTATGAACAAATTAGACAGATTTTTCACATCGATAACTGCGCTGTCTACGCAATTAAATATTTATATTAAAAGAACTAAGGGTCTTATTAATTATTATTAAACTAAAGTACCTATTAACGACCTTATTAATTAGTGTGCAAAGTTTCAGTAAATGAACACCTTCCAAACTAATGTTATAAACAAATTAAGTTGCTTTTCCACGTCCCTGCGTAGGCTAACTACGCAGTAAAATGACTATGGTTGAAGAACTAAGGCTGTTCAATCTACGAAATTTTGTCATGTACCTATTGATGACTTTATTAATTACTGTGCAAAGTTTCAGCAAATGAACGCCTTCCAAACTAATGTTATAAACAAATTAAGTAGCTTTTCCACGTCCATGCGTAGGTTAAAAGAAACGGTGAAAAAGAAATAGGACGGTATTGAGTAAAACGATGAACACCTTGGCTTTAGAGATAAAGATAATATTTGGGCTTCTTTCCACATAGATGGAAATATGCCGCTGGAGATAGAGTGGTTTAAGATGTTGGATAGGATTGGAACAATTAAGTTAAGAATGGGGAGGATCATGTTTCGGTTGATGCAGTCGTTACCGACAGCGTTGGATACTCTTTTTAACATCACAATCATTGATTTGATTAAAGACCAAATGTGGAACTATTGATAGTATCATCAAAACTAGACGAAGATCGTAGTCGATAGTATCGAGATCAAAACTTTTGGGATTAAGAAATTTGATTTAGTTTCCGTCTGTCTGTCCTTACAACGAAGGATATTTGTTATTTTCAATACAGATTTTATTAAATAAAAAACATTAAGAACCTCTGCTTTTTGCGAATCTGCCGCTCCGAATAAGTCGCTAACTTCAGCATCGTGGTTTAAGGACTTTGTTATGTTGTAATTAATCTTAGTTTGATTACTTGCCTTCACAAAATTATAACCAATATTCCTCCTTTACTGCTTCTAAACAGCGTATTGTGCTGTATGGAGTCGCGCGATCGTAAAGTCGTGAAAAAAATTATTTAGGCACGTTTGTGCACTTTTGCCATGAGGAAAAGCACTGAACGCGTGACCGTCACGTTAATAATACGTATACATATCCGCTAGAGGGCGCTAATCTAAACATTGATTTCTGTCAGCTCCTTATTAATGTCACCAACCTGCTAATGAAGTTTTAACTTCTGTCGGCAGTCCCTTGACTGCCTATTTTTGTTTTTATTATGACACGTCAGAATGACCTCAAACCGCCTGATGGAAAGCTAGAGTGAGGTCCAAATACTCAGGACCATCATTATAGATACGGATGATACTAAAATGGTGGCCCTCAGCTTGACGGCCTTCGAGAGATGCTTTTTCACGCCCCGCTTAAAGGACCTGGGATTACATGTTATGTCGAAGGGAACATGTGTGGTGGTATTGCATTCCACATTTTAATGGTGCGGCAAAGAAAGGAGGTGCTGAACCGTTTGGTTCTAGTTGGGATTGTTTGCACTGTAAGTAATAAGTAACCCCTACGTGACTCCTACGTAAAACAGAGACAATGGTTTCTGCTGCGAACATAATGAAAGCACCTAGATATAAGGTAAGTCGACTATATCCAAAAAAATGTTGTAACAATAATTAACTTTTAAAAAAAAGTACCTACTCATTTATCAGTTACATATTATTCAAACTTACACGCACATGCGTGTAAGTATGTAGGTACTTCAACAGGGTTGCTAAAATTATCAAATGTGCATCTTGAGTACGAAATAACCACCTTCGAAGCACGTTTCAAATGTTTAAGTAAGGTCTGTGATCACGATATTACGAGTGGCATCGACGTAACTTGTGCCAGAACTCGTCGTAAGAGAAAGGAAGCAGGTTGATACACGGTAACGTGCCTGCCTATTTTTGCTGTATTAATACAAACAAATAAATAAAATTAAGTGTCAGTTTGTAATGTCAAAAGTGTGTGTTTGTAGTATTTTTTTAAGCTCAGTTATTTGAATGATACATATGACTAAAAATCAGTTTTTAATTTTTTTGTCTGTCTGTTTGTTTCGGCTAATCTCCGGAACGGGTGGACTGATTTCCACGGGACTTTCACTGGCAGATAGCTGGTGTTATAAGGAGTAAATTAGGCTACGTTTATTTTGGAAAAATAAATAATTAGGGTATCGCGCAAAATATACAAATATGTACACGCGAGCGAAGCCTTGCGTTTGACTCACTTTCACTCGCATTTGTGATGGCTGCTCCGCTCCTTAGGGTCGTAGCGTAATGTTACATAGACTATAACCTTCCTCAATGAATATTCTATCAAAAACATAAAGATTTTTTTAATCCGGCTGGTAGTTCCAGAGATGATCACGTTTAAACAAACAAACAAACTAAAAAATTCTTCAGTTTTATTATATTTATATATATTCTACATGAATATAGTCTTATACAGGCATGAGGAAAGCCATAAGCGGTCCCTAGATGATCATGCGGTATGACATGCTGAATCATCATGCTGCATGAAGGACCTATTGAGAGTCTATCATGCAGCATGGTAATTCGCTTGGTGTAATCATTTTATTCAGTCGATATGGATAGTACAGTGAAGAGGTCTTCTGCGCTGGTATGGAAATGTCTTTGTAAAAGGTTGATTTATAATAAATATAAAAATAAAAGGAATGATCAATCAACTGCCAGCACGTAGTTTGCATGTCATGCACGTAGTTTTCATGTCATGCACGTAGTTTGCATGTCATGCACGTAGTTTGTATGTCATGCACGTAGTTTGCTTGTCATTCGTATCATTCAATACAAATAAACGGTCATGCATGCATGACAACACTTTGCATGCGGTGTTTGCCTATAATTGGTTGTGCAGTTAGATTTAAGACACAAATACTTGTATGTTCCTATCTGTATAATATCTGTAACAAGTGTTGGTGAACCTTAATTAAATAAATAAATTTTAAAAAATGACAGCATGCAACGCATGTTATGCCGCATGATTATCTATTGACCGCTTTAGACAGTTACCAGAGGTATATTATACCACCAATTTGAAGAGCTATAGCTAGCTAGCCACCTAATTACTATCTATCAGGCACAGTTGCAAACACCATGATGCTAATGAAACTTTCCTTACAAAAAAAAAACAAAGACGCAATAGAGAGGCTTAGTTTTTTTATTTTACCTAGATACTATTACGGTTTATTTTTTCCTTATTTTATTAGAAAGTAATATCAGAATGTATTTAAAAAAGGATAAGAGCATGACTCTGGCATGCAGTTTCATAAGAATTTTTGAAAAAAAACTCCGTTTACAAGTTATGACCGTTTGAATTTCCAGGTATTTTACCTCCGTTTATCATAGTCATGCCCTTTCAGTGATCCAAGTTAGTGTTCCTTTTCCGAATACATTCGAATGTATTCTATTAATTCTCCCAAGAACAACATTATTTTAAGACAATATAGATTGTTGTTCAAGAATGTTTTTAATAATGTGAAAGTCGATATAATTGTTGATCGTAAAACAGAATATATTAGGTTGTCAAATACACGGGTCTATCTGCAAACTCAAAAAACAATTTTATTACAAAACAAGGGCTAATAAAAACATGATTGAAATATTAAAGTATAAACCTAGTTCTTTTCTTAATCCACGTTTAATATTTTAATAAGATGGCTACGAAAATAATCAAAATCTACCAACGACCTTACTCCTTGAGCTTATGCACAAACTCTCAACACGAAACTCCCTTGGCATCCAACTTTCTTGTCATGCAAAGTGGCTGTACGAAGACACTTTAATACGGCGGATGCCTAATTTCTGACGACAGACATATATAAATTAGATGTTTTTGTAAAATGGGACTTAATCGCTGTTATATTTATAGATAATAATATATAACAGGGGGAAGTGACAATGATCAGTGCAAACTGATCGAAACATCGGTAAACAAAAAGGTTTCGTAGCATATAAATGTGACTGCGATTATTTCACGTTTTACACATACATATGACGTGCATACAAGTCGGGAAAGGAGATCTGCCACTTTGTATAGAGTATTGGTATCGAGCTGTATAATGTTAAAACATAGACCATTTTATACATTTGTGTTTCAGATCAACGTTGAACTTTATTTAACTGGTAGTAGACCAAGTAACTATTGTTTTATCTGTGGTATTGGTGGTAGGTATATAGAATTGGCACGGTCCAAAAGTAATACGTATAAATGCATCAACCAATTTTTTTGCATATTATGATGATATATTAGTAAGAGGCAACGAAGAAATTGATTAGAATCGGTCTAGAAGCATTTATTATGTGTGTGACTATTGAGTAATCTTTAAACTAAGATATCTATTAAATCCCACTTTCGAACTATCAAGTTGATTTGAAACACTAATGTATAAAACGGTCTAAGCTTTATATATACATAACAGCTCGGTACCAATAACTCATACAAAGTGGCGGATCTCCTTTCTTCCATTCTTAAAATAAAATTTTCTGAAGTATTAAGTCTAAAACAGGAACGAGAAAATCTAGATCTATTGTTTTCTACATCATAAGTGCAACAATTTTTTTTATCGCATGATTTTCTAACTTTTAATTCCCTCTTAGGTTAATTTTTCAAAAGCATTAACACACAAACAGATATTCTTTTATATTATGAAATAATATAATACAAAAGAATGTTATCAGTTCCAAGATCAAGTGAACGGAGTTCGGCTAATGGTATTAATTTACACACACATTGGTATGTGTATTGTGTATACTTGTGAAAGTCCTACCGCCTGTACAACATTTTCGCAATATGTTAATAGTAGCCTGCTATAAGTAAAATTTTGATCATATTTAGATGTTTATGACTTAGGTATTAAGGTATAAATTGATCGAAATCAACACATGTATTAAGTAATAAAGACAAAACGCGATTGATACTTTCTTGTTACTTGATTAGTTTCTTTATTGATATTAATTTTCTTCTACGTAAGCAATATTTTGTTGCGAAATCCTCAATTTATACACTTACTAGCAGCGCCTCGCGGTTTCACCCGCGTAAGTCCCGATCCCATAGAAATATTGGGATAAAAAGTAGCCTATACGTTAATCCAGGTCTCAAGCTATCTACATACCAAGTTTCATCGCAATCAGCTCAGTGGTTTTTGCGTGAAAGAGTAACAAACATCCATTCATCCATCCAAACTTTCACATTTATAATATTAGTGGGATTTTTGAGTCAACATCAAGTTGTGTATGTGTGTATTTAGTGCTACTAGCATAATGGTCTATTTATTTTCGAAAAATATAGAAGCATAGTATACCGTTCGCAGTGACGTGGGCCGTGTGCTTCCTTGCTAGATTTATAATACAACAAAATAAACAAAGTAGCCTTAATCAAGTGGCACTATAGGTGTCAATCACCGTCATCCTACTCATTTGTATAGAAAAATGAAATGCACGACACACGTTTAAAATTATTACTGATAGCAAGGTGTTATCGATAGATAAATCATAGTTATTTGATAGAAAGTGTACTAAAATCTAAAATACTACAATTCTAAAGCAATGAGGCTCTACGGATTGGACGGAACTGCTAGCGAAAGTAGTACCTTCACTTTCAGCTCTCGTATTTGTATGTACCATTTGTCTATTTACTAAGTAAGTATATTTATCCCATCGGTTTAATGATTATCTACGCTTGATGTACTTGTCGACACTGACCTAAAAATAATAATAAAACTTCTGTGCGATTTCTTGTGGTGAAATAGTTTTACGCTATCGCGGCAATAAATTATATTTGGGGCTTAGATGCACATTTTAATTATATTATTTGAGCCTTCAAAACGAACCAGTATTCACTGCAATTATTATCTTGTTCAATTGAATGTCTTATTCGACTTTTAGATTAGTTATTCCTTAAGACAGCTTATGGGTGTAAGAAGTTTAGGAAACATTAAGATTTAAAATTGTGTAAAGTCAGACTTAATACTTTTGGGGCACTGTCTCTTATCCAACTTTTTTTAAATTGTGCAATGCAATAGGCGTTTCTCTTCCAACTCACCTGATGGAAAGTGATGATGAAGTCGGAGATGGTATACACCTATCCAAGACAAACCTATTCTACTCTTGAACGTTCCAAGATTATAACGTTAGGGGAATGCAGCGATAAAAAGGTAGAATGGCGGATATCTAGTAAATAAAAAGGTCGCAGTATTAAAACTACATGATTTAAAATGTAGGTATTAACAATACATATACACATATATTGAGATTGCTTTCCTGCCGAGTTAGGTCTCCAGAGCTGCAATTCCATCATTGAGTGCTACTCAGTGTTGCATACCTCTTGTTAATACTCGTAGCTAATCGTTTGCAAATTTACTTGTACAAAAAAATATGAAGAAATACCAAGAAATATTAAAATTTTTGAAACACTATATTAACCAAGAACCACACAAATCAATTTATAAAAGTGTACACCTAAATCGATTTAAAAATAATCATATTTTTATTTAGATATATAAATGTACGGTCTTATTGTGATAATAATATTGAATGCGATTTTAAGGTTACGTAAAGATTACATTTTAAGTAATTGGCATGTTCATTTGCATTTTGGGGATGCAAAGAGTGGGCAAGGATCCCCGAAAAGAAGAAGGCTATGATCGAAAGAGATCGAGAGAGATCTATTGTAACCTCTTCAAAACAAACTGCCTTAAAACAAACCTCCTCAAATGTAAAAATATCGATTTGTACTATATCACAATTCGGTCGTAATAACGATGTTCAACATGGATTATTTACCAAAAAAAAATAAAAGAAGTAATTTTTCATACAAATACTGTAGAATACTCTTTAATCAATGATAATAACTGTAAAAAAATATGCTTTTTGTTTACAACCTTTTCAAACCATTGTTTACTTTTAATTTTTTACTATATTTTATTTTGAATTTTTAGATATATGTATAGACATAGACATCATTTTTTTTATGTGTAAACAATCAAGTAAATACGACTTTTAGAGCGGATGCGAATTGTCACAGGATTCATCCACATTCCAGTTTCACGACAATTTAAAAGATATTATTTGGGGATAATTACCAGCTATTATTTGTGACAAAAGCACCCCACGGTGCACCACAGTAATGGATGCCGCAAATTATTTTCAGAAGACGTTGCTATCGACATCTTATTAGTGTTAGTATTACTAATAATTACGTTGTCGCGCCCTTGTTGGGGTGGCATAATAAAGTCGCCCCACACAAAAAGTTCAAGTTTATATGTATATAGTAAGTTAGTTTATATGTTGTACATAGTCATAATTTAATATAAGATACGTACTAAAATAACCTAATTAACGTGTCTTCGGTATCCTACTGCGGTTTAACAATCACGTTTTAGCTATTACAATGGAAAGGAATGAGTCACATCACGACTGTCGGAAAACCATTACATAAAAGCATATCAGTCCATTAGCTATGAATAAAATATAATTAATTATTTATAAAATAATTGAAAAAGTCCAACGTAAATTTACTAGGTATTTATATAAGCGCACGTACGGATAGTATCCCTTTTTATACCCATCAATATTTGTTTCTGGAATGGTTGGTTTGGATACGTTTACTTCAGACGGAAGTATAGCTTATAATGCATTACTATCTGTTATTAAATAGTAAAGTGGACAATCCATCGGTACGTGAGTCTATTCATCTCTACGTGCCTGACAACTACGTGCGTGGTTGTGGTCGTAGACAACATCAACTGCTTGCGTATCCATCAATTCCATCATACGGGCATATTACAAAAACTAGTAATAGTCCCACCGTTACAGCGATCAATTTAATTCATGATTTTTGGGAACTAATCCAGAGACATATTTTTTGATTAGACGTTTACATGTTATGAATACACTAGTATTTAGTAGTAATATAATGACATACTTAAATTGTTTTGAATAATTCATTTTTTTATTGTGACATTTATTGATGTATCATGATTTTGATTATATGACACACATTATATGACATATCTATTTTCAAGTTATTATTATTAAAAAAATCATATAACTATAGGTATAAAATAATAAAATATATTAAGTATATTATTTTATTTTAGTTTACCTCCTACCGAGGATAGCCGTTGAATCCAGACAGATCCACATAATCAAGGAATAACTGAAACAAACCAGTAAACATTTAATAATGTAAAAGTATGTAATTAATTCTGTGCAGACTATGACTTCACAGGTTTGGTGTTAAGGTGGTCCGCTTACTGTACCTCATTCTCGTATTACTTAACTTATTTCTTCACATAATAAACGTGTAATTAACTGTTGACAATGAACTTGATGATATAATAAATATTCTGTGTCGCTTCAAGTTGATGAGAAAATATGAGGCGATTTAAGAACATCGTACATTATGTTCTACGTACTTCCCTCTTTTGATTTAATAAAATCCAAAACACTTTAGAAGTAGGTGTGTTTTTTTTTGTAGTAGAGAATATGATGTGTTCGGTTGAAATTCAAAAACTAGCCACAATACATTTTCTAAAAATTCGAATTTAGTCAGCATATACTATTCATCTTAGTCTATGATCCGTAGATTTAGAGAGCCAATATCTATTAAATATTTATACAATATATATTATATTATATTATAATTGTAATGTAAGTACAATACACACGTTGCTTACTTTTTAACAGTCATTATAGGACATGTTGATTGTGGTGAAGGATGGTGCCAATTTAGTTGTTACAAAACTCTCTAAACTAGACTAAAAATCACTTAAATTTAGTTTAGTCCTGCCAAATGAGGTTTCGTCGTCTGAATACGTAAGACTAAACTTATTTTAGTTTGGCAAAACCAAAATTGGATACGTTACTAAACTTAGCCGTACGTGAAACAGAATAACCAATACAAAATACTGTAGGTATTTGTTCATTTGTTATTCTGTTTTACGTTCTGAACGTCTAAAATTGACTAAAATTAGAAACATCACACTAATATTAGACGTCATATTTTAAAAAGATGCAGACTAACTATCAGTGATATAAATTCCTTAAAATTATTGAATCTAAGTAAAGTCTTTTAATGTTTTTTTTATGACGAATAAGAAATGTGTGATTTTAGCTCTGGTCACTTCAGCGGAAAGATGTATGTTTATTTTAATTTCAATATGTACTATTTACTGTTAACGTCTTATCTGAAATAAGAAAAAAATATTTTTTTAGAAGCTATAAAAAAAGAATGCGTTCGTAAAATATACGGGACAATTAAAATTCTTTGAGATGGTTGAGGATTCTCGTCAATTGTATATAATATGATTATTTATTTTGGCACCTATTTAAACACTGCCAAAAGTTATTTTGAATATGTCGGCTTGACACTTGTAACTCCTTACCTATAATGAGTCTGCGCAAGCAGACTCATTATAGGCAAGGAGTTACACAGATAACAAAAAACACTATACAGTGGGTTGCCTGGTATGAGATCTCAGTAAAACACACAGTATTTACCCAGCTTTGAGCTAGTTGTTTACTATTACAATCTATAATATTCGTAAACAAACATTTATAGGCATTCAAAACACCAAAAATAGTTGTTTCAGGAGTTTTATTAATTCACTCTTTGTCAATAATTTTTAAGTAGCGGCAACACTCCGTACTTAACTTTTAGGAAAGTTAGTATTAAATTTGTGCTGTTATAATGAAAACTAATTTGAATTCGATGTTAGAACAGAATAGCATATTCGAAATCTCTTAACTAAAATGAGAACATTTTAGAGTAATATTAGTTTTTGTGACGGAAACAACAAAATTAGCACTACTGCAAAGATAAATCCATTTATAAAGTATATTCGTCACCGTCGATAGTGACGTAACTTTTGACGTGGGTCAACAACAGTTTAATTACTTACTTCATCAAATGTATTGAAAATCAGAAATTGAGAAATATTTTTATTTAAAAACCTTGTGACTAAAAGGCCACAAAGTACATAATTACATGCTCACAATAAAATTACTTCAATTGTTTAATGTTTAACCAGTTGATACACTGCTGTTGTAAATTACATTCAAAACAGCTTACGTACGCTCAAATTAAAACACGATAATACACGTACATTGTAGGCATTAATGTATGTAATATGTACGTATATTAGACAGCATTCAAGAATTCTTTAGATTGATTACGCAAACAAATTAATGCATAAGTAGGTACTAGGTCTTGGAAGGCGTTTCTTTTTTAATTATTATTTATTAACATATCCAAGGATTTCCCCGTCTCGTTTTATACTTACTCCCTATTTTCTTTCGTAATGTCGGGAAGGACTGATCACCACAGAAAGAAGGCGATGTGCTCGTATCTTATGCGGGCTTCCGGAGAACGAAACCGGCAATGTTCTCCCCCAAATGTAAAAAAAAAAAAAAGTAGTCGGTCGGTCGCTATAAATATTATCTAAGATCTGCTAGCGGTAATTTACGGAAAGAGAAAGGTGTGACCGTCCTAACTTATAACAAAGTAAGTTACGATCACTTACGCACAACCTAATAAAAAGTAATTCAAATTTCAGTCACCAGTTCAAAAACCAGTTCCTCGTAAAAACATTAAAAGTATTACTTGAGAGGAATATAATCGATTAGCCGATACGTTAAGATGTGTGGCTAACATTTATCTTGTTCTTGTTTAAGTGCTATTAAATAGTCAGCTTTTACAATTTTCAATGTAAGTGTATCATTTGCACTGCACACATATGCACTACGTTACAAAAGTGATACATAGTGAGTGTGCCTTGTGCTCAATGTTTGGCAGGTCACTCATCATTTACGATACACACTACACACTCTGTGTGAAAGGGGCTGACAATTTGCGGCAATAAAAGTGTTTTAAAAAAGGAATTGATCTGGTAAATCATTCAGATGCGTGAATGTATAGTTAAGTATGATATTGCTACTTTTTACCACCAATTCAAAGAAATGTATTCTAAAAACTAGAGATTCCAATTCTGACATTTAAAATGTTTGTCAAGAACACATCATTTTTGGTCTTATAATATTATTAAAAACAAACCTATTACAAGTAATTCAATGATTAAATGCTTGTCGTTAAGCCATTTTTCAACAACCTTGAAACAATGTTCTTTACTGTCGGTCGGTATATAATTTTATGTAAAAGTAATTCGAAGTAATTTTTATATCACTTAGATGGCAATTAAGCATACCACCCGTCTTATCATAGCAAGCGGTCACTGTAGCCCATGGACGTTGTGGAACCTGCTCTTTAAGAGCTCCTTTATACTAGCATTTGTCCAGCGCGGCGTAGACGTTCGAGGAACGGATGCTCAGCGCAAAAACTACCGTAGTATATCATATTGTAGTCTTGACATTCGTTCACCGAACGTCTATGCTGCTCGCTACGTTAGTGTGAAGATAGCCTAAGGTCTCATAGTATTCGTACATTTAGAAAATTTCAGCGTCTGCATTGTCGCAGTTGTAATGTATTACTATCACAGCCGAATTTTATATTGCAGTTGATCAGCAAATTTAAATGTTGTAAATCCATTTTTAGGTAACAACATTTTGAAACAAATTCGGTATTGCATAAATTATAACAGTAACTTTTAATTACAGACGCTCGTTAGAAGATTAGAAATGATATTTTAGTTTTTGCAATACAGTATTTATATGTTACTCAATTCATACATTCCATTGCTTCGTTTTTGAAAAGGATAGACGTGAACCCATTACTAAAACTAGCATTTAATTTATTTGAAAAGGTTTTCGAGAATACGAGTACGTGAATGACTCGTGTTATATCAGGACATGTGTAGTACAAAAATGTTTACAGTAAGGAACGGAACACACAAATGATGTCTTGTTAAAGTAATCTATTCTATTCAATAATTTGTAGTTAGAGTTCACATTTCTATATTCATCAGATCATCAGATCATCCATCCGACTCCTCGAACTTTCTACGTTAAACGCTACCACAGAAAAGATAATAGTTAGTTCGTAACAGATACATCACTCCCATACAAAAGTGAAAATACCTACATGTCGGTCGTGCTTGTGCAGTAGCCGACGCTCTAGGGTGATCCAAAGATGATGATTATAAAGGAAAGGCCGGAAATAATGAAATAAGTAACTAATTTATTTGATAACCATAAATGTGAGTGTTAGGTTTTGTAAAATGACAAATAGAAATTATTTCCCTGTCTGCAATTTATATTTAAAACTAGCAGTGCCCCGTGGTTTCACCGGCGTAAGTCCCGATCCCGTGGGAATATCGGGATAAAAAGTAGCCTATGCGTTAATCCGCGTCTCCAGCTGTTTACATACCAAGTTTCATCGCAATCGGTTCAGTGGTTTTTGCGTGAAACAGTAACAAACATCCATCCAAACTTTCACATTTATAATATTAGTAGGATTTTAATAAGAAATGAAAATATTCTGAAGCCTAAAAGTGAAGTGTTACAAATTAACTACGGTGTGTTAGGTAATACAGTTATGGATACGGTTGCGTCTGAAAAGATGAATAAATGTTATAAAAAGCAAACGCTTATAGCGTGACCATAAAAAGTGCCACCTACAAAGAAAAATGCGATATTGTTGTCTAGAAATATATTTCTCAAAATTTATACTATTACATGATATCAATTTAGCTCAATTTATCATTATTAGTATATTAATTAGAAGATAAGTATTATTATAGCCCAACGGCAATGGCGAGTAACGAATAAAATCATTTGTGTAAAAGGATTTAACATATTAATAACATACCGATGTATGTTTAAAAATATTCATTATAGAAGTATATTATGCTATTACTCGATAGTAATAGCATAATATACTTATATAATAAATATTTTAGCAAAAAAATGACAAATATTCATTGGTTCTCTGGCTCTTACACCCGTCCACTGCACAATAATTACTTTATTTCGGCATTTTGTTTTCTCAATACTAATACCTTTCGTGAGAGCTCTTAGGTAAGCGTGTGACACTCCTACTGGCCACTTGTGAATCCAGCGGAACGCTAACCGGTAGGTATATAAAACGATCTTGAGCGAGTAATGTAGCCTTGTCTCTATATTATTATCTTACCTGTGCATATACAACTATGCATAGTAATAGTGCAAAATGAGGGTCAGTGCCCACATAGCAAAAAATCTGACAGAACCACTAATCCATTAAAAAAAGAGGTGTTCCTTTAGTTACGAAGAGGTGTTTTCTAGACAGCATACCCTAATTATCCTCTTTTTTTAACCGACTTCAAAAAGAAGGAGGTTCTCAATCCGATTGGTATTTTTTTTTTGTATGTACACCGATTACGCTGAGATTTATGATCCGATTTACGTGATTCTTCTTTAGTTTGATGCGGAATAGTTGCCATTTGGTTCCATAAAAATTTAACATAGTTTGGCCCAGTAGTTTTTTTATGAACATTTTTGTTTACGTGGACGATGTAATTTTAGTTTGTGTACGGCTTTTTAGGAGTTTTCATTTAGGTTGATTATATATTATTATTAACCCGTGTCCCAAAAAGTGGGTCTTAGACTACCTGTCATTGAAGCGGAGCGAGCGTGCGGAATAGGCCTACCCATAGCTAAAAAAATTACCATTTAATACATGACAATAAAAAGCAACGAAATGTTATAGTCTACTTGATGTAATCTAGAAAAATCCTACTGTAGTTTACAGAATAACCTATTACAGACACTAAAAAGTAAAAAATAAAAAAAGCTGCGTTTAAAAAAACCGACTTCACAAACTAAAAAGTATAAAATAACTTAATAAAGATTTAATTTAATACAACCTCTTATGCAAACCTAATACCTTTAATATTAATAAAATACTATTACCTATTTGCATGTGCTACCTATTGATAGGTTTGAAGTCGGTGCCAAGCCAAATGTAATAGTAGGTACCTACACTCGCCGATCTAATGAACTTTATTCCTTTTTTTAATCAAATTGTAGTATTGCCAATACCTAGTTGTAGTAATCAACAACAGTATTAGTAATTATTTGGTAGAAATTCGTGCGTAGTAAACTATGTATATTATTTTTATTATCATTGTCAATGTTAATAAAAATAATATACATTGTTTTGTGAATAAAGAAACCACATTATTTTACGATCAATTATCACGAAGATCCATAACAAATTTAATTTACAACTTTCGACTAGTTAGATTATAACTTCAAGGTCATATTTTTTGGCACAGTTGGAATGGCATTTGCCCCTCAACTGCCTTCAGATATATTATGCAACTGCTCAAGTATCATAACAATGGAAACGATAACCGTATGTAGGCTAACAGAGGTGGTACAGTGAAAGTGCTGGGAGCCGCGCGAAGGTCGTTTGCCACGCTGCTGGCCGCGGTCGCCCCGCATTTGACGTCACGATTATTGGACCAGGTCCGGCAGCAGTGGTCTGCGCGTACGCATCGCAAACGCGAGACGTCACTCACATTACCGTTCGAAATGTCACGTAAATGTCAACGTTTGCTTGGCTTGTAAACTTGCTGAGATAGTTATAGAATGTAGATACATACGAGTTGTTTATATGTAGGTATATTACAAAATATGGACATGGAATTCAACAAGATAAAAATAATAAAACGGAGTAGTTTATGATACATGTTTTATTTGCAGTGTTCTATCCTGGTCACTCAGAAAGTCTTGCGTAAAAGAGTTTTTATGTAGGTAAGCTGTGTGTACGTACGGGACACTGGCAGATTATATTATAGTTTATTTTTGAAAATAAGATCAATTACGATAATTTTGCAAAAGTTGAAATTTCAAATTTCCCTCCAAATTTAATTACGAACTCAATGTAATAATTGTGTCTCAGTGAAAAATTATTTTATCTCAAGAAGGAGAGGAGTGCTCTTCGTACAAGGACCGTAGGTGCAGTTTGACTAGACGCTTATGAGGCCGTACAAGTAATCAGGCTGGAGCGGTTACTGCAGACGTATGGTATCCCTTTTGAGGCCGAGGATACTGGCCGGCTAAGACTTGATTACCGCTCATTGTTGTAGGAGTGTATACAACGGTGGCGTTGATGATGCTGCTGATCAGGGTCTTAAAAGCTGCTCCCAATCACGTCGGGTTCACTACTGTGGAGGAACGGGAGTTATATTCCTCTAACATAACGGGACTATCCTCCGACCAGGCGAGGTTATCATGAAAACGAAAAAAAACGCGCACGCGCAATCGGCGCTCAATAATAGGGGCTTTATGGACTCCACACCGATCAAACTTCTGTGTCATCCTTCTTACAGCTCTGACTTAGCATTTAGCATTTTGTGGCTTCTTTTTATTCCCTAAAATAAGGAATCAACTCAAAGGAATACAGGTTTCATCGCCAGAAGATGCGCTAGCTGCGTTTGAGTAGAATGTGGAGGAAGTGTCTGAGGCGCATTAGAAAGAGTGTATTGAAAATTTGTTTAGATACATGAAACCTAGCAAATAGTGTTGGAGAATTATTTGAAAAGATTTAATAACAAAATGGGTATATAAATATTTTTTTTGGGTTTCACAAAATTTACTGAGTGGTTCACGTATTTAGCTCCATTGTGGTCCTCCGTCTAACACCCTGCTTAAATATAACACCTATCCCTTTTATTGTAACAGGTGTAAAATCTATATGAGTGACGCAAATGCTGATTGCAAATACATCAGCGTTTTATGTTTGTATTCAAACAATAAGGTTATTTTTATCGATATTATATAAGGTACAATGAGAAGTGAACGAGTTTGTTTTACAGTGTTACTTACAAATGAAATAAGCATCGTTACAATTATACCACCATTCGATGATTAATATTTCACCTTAGGTATCAGAACTTTTTATTATTAACGACGCGTTAAATACAGTTCTTTTAAGAATGTTTCATAAGCACACTACAAAGACGCTGACGTTTTACTGATAAAATTTATGTACCATCATTGTGATAATCCCCGTACTTCATAAGTTCATAATGTAGGTACTTAAATTTAATGAGTTATGGAAATTCGACTTTTCTTGTCTGTGAGTTTTTTTCGTCTGCGTATAAGTTTGGCTCATCGAGTAGCACACCCTATTTAATGTAGCTAAGACCACCTAGCACAGCTATTTACATACTTGTTTATTAATATTTTAATATGATTTTTGGCCAGTAAATCGTTTTATAAGTTTAAAAGTAAAATATAAAATCGAATATAAATAGGACGGGAGGATAATGTTTTGTAAAAATATACCTGTCTTATAGAATAAAAAATAGTAACAGTATCACTACATCACTACATATTATAAAACAAAGTCCCCCGCCGCGTCTGTCTGTCTGTTCGCGATAAACGGAAAAACTACTGAACAGATTTTCATGCGGTTTTCACCAATGGACAGAGTGATTTAAGAGGAAGGTTTATATGTAGTATACATGCATATTATTGTAGAGAAAAGTCTAGAAATTCAAAGATTTGTAATGTCATGTCGTAACTAACATATTTTTGTGCGCTTACATTGCAAACGCTGGCTAAACCTTACGAGATAGATCAAATTAATGTAATAATAATATAATTTGTACCCGTGCGAAGCCGGGGCGGGTTGCTAGTATAATATATTTTAAACGACTTCAAAACAGGTGGAGGCCCTCCATTAATTTTTTTCCTATGGAACGATAAATCTAGGCCAATTGTAAACAGATTTTAAAGATGCTTTTCTTTGGACAGGTTACATCTCCGACTGACCGCATAGGAATTTTGAACCTCAAGGGTGACAAGTAGCTAATGACAGTGGCAAAAGTAGCATGATTTAAATGTATTGGTTGTAGGTTGTACTTTCTGAACAATAATTTTCTAAACTTATTTTCGTAAAATACAAAGATATACATTCGATTGCTACTGCAAACGCGGAAACTAAATTAAACATTCAATAGACCTTATACTTTTACACTTTTGTTCATTAAATGGAGACATGCAATTTACATTTTAAGTAAAGTATATGTAATTGTTATTTCATAACGGCATGTTACAAAATGTGTACATAATTGGTATGGTTAATTTTGCGTGCACGTGCGTAGTACACGCGATAAAGGAGCTGAAAGTGGCTTGGCCAAGAGAGAGCGAATCAATGCAAAACATCCGGATGTTACCACTTGGTGCATTTTATTTCTACTGTAAATTTGCATTTAACAATGTTTTGAATACGTAACTAGCAGCCGAATTTCTAACTAATGAAATACTGACTGAGAATTCGTTGATGCTTGACCTCATCGCATGTCGCATAGTAGCGAAGTATTTGAAGTGAAATAGGTACATGAAGTTTTGAATTAGGTGATGAAAAAAATATTTAAAAAAAAAATAAATTAAAAAAATATATAAAATGTAATTATAGCCTAAGGCCAAAATAGTTGGGCGGTTGACCTTAATAACTTTTTGGACCAAGTATAAAAAAAACGATTAATTGCCGCCGCATCTTAATAACTTGAAATCAAACTAAGTTTTAGTTTAAGCCAAATATCCTAAAGTATAAATCCAAAGGTAACCAATTACCGATGTCATTAAATGCTCAGCTTGATGTAACAAGGGTATGATATGTAACGATAAAGACATGAAATATAAATATATTTATATATAAAGATATCCTTACACTTAGCTTGTACGGGCACCGGTGTCACCAATATCCATTTGAAATTGCATTTGAATCGCTATATTCTAATACACAGAAAAATATGGTATAATACACATTTTGCTAATCTCCGTATAAACTCCGCACCGGAGTGATCACTCTCTGGTGCTTATCAACAGCAACAACTTGCTTACTTGTTTTCTATTGCTTATTGCTTTCTGTATTGCCGTTTACGCGTTATTTAACTTTTCCATTGGGTAAGACAGTGTTTTGGTGTCCCATTGCCTACCAGTACCTGATTAGTTTAAGAATATTAGTGACCTACAGGTTTACTACTTAAAGGACAGGATCTACTTTAAGAGCCCGAGTTAAAACGTGTCTACTGCTTAAGCGCAAAGAAATGTGGGCAGTATAATTTAAAAATATGGTATAACATTTGGTATAGAAAATTTAATAATATGTACATTATCAAATTATTATATTTATATACCTATTAACATCCCGCACAGGTAGCATGTATCCATAGGTCCAAGAGCCCACGATCGCCAGACCTTCGTCATTTTATTCGTCAAATGACGAAGGTCTGGTGATCGCGGGCTCTTACTCTACTACCTTCATTTTTTTCTCCTGTCGTATTGTCTTATCAGCCGGTTGCGTTGAGCATGTCTGTTGATTAAAATGTAAAAACACACTTTATACACTAAACACAATTTTACTACTGAGTGAAATTGTTTGGGATAGGGTCACTTTTAATCTAGATAAAATACAGAAACCGACAGTCTAATTTAATTAAATAAAGATCTACAAAAAAATCGCTTAGGTACTTTTAAAGATATGTTTAAAAATATTTACGAATATTAAAATAACTTTTAGTATAAGAATTATAACCTACACCTTCCTCATGAATATTCTATCCATTAGTGAGACCGTATGAAAACCCGTTCGGTACTTTAGGAGTTTATCGTATTCAGACAGTAAGACAGACAGACGCGCGGGGGACTTTATTTTATAATATCTTGTTATATATGACATGTACCCGAAGGAGTGGATAGGTGATTATTTCACACATTTTGCCATCGATATATTTCCTCCCACATAACTTGGAGCGAGGGTGATACCGCACTCCGACAAGTTGCTCAATTATTAGTTTTAGTTGTTTTGTACATGTAAATCGAGTAAGATATTTGTTATTGTACAAGTAGGTAATATTTAAATTACGTTGCATACATTGCGATAATTCAAATGTAAATGTTACAGTTACAATTTTAACACGATATTTTTCTATCGAACACTAATTAACATTAAAGAAACCGGTTCGCTCAAAGTGGAGCAGATCTCATAGGTCGTGGCATGTCTGGAAACTGGCCAGAGTGGCAAGTCAATCGCGTAACTGGGTCCAAACGCCGGGCGGGGTTCTAATAAATGAATAATTAAACATGGACTTGCTCTAATCTGCTAGCTGTATAAATAAAGTAAGAGTGACTATGATAGCGTAAAATATTATACTTTATTACAAACTAGCAGCGCCCCGCGGTTTCACCCGCGTAAGTTCCAATCCCGTGGGAATATCGGGATAAAAAGTAGCCTATGTGTTAATCCAGGTCTCCAGCTATCTACATACCAATTTTAATCGCAATCGGTTTGTGGTTTTTGCGTGAAAGAGTAACCAACATCCATCCATCCAAACTTTCACATTTATAATATTAGTGGGATTGTACCTTCTATTTCGTCACCAAGCTATGTGAAAATAACTTTTTAATGATATCTAACCTATTTTTATAGACTTCGTATCTAATAAATGAGTTTGCGAAAGTGTTGTCTTCATCTTTGTCCATTTTTTAGAAAATCGATTACGGTTTTTTAGTGCAAAACAGTTCTATCCAAATATTAAAATGAAAATCTTTCGTCATATCGTATTTCTATAAAAATCAGCGAGAATTTTGACACAAATAACAAATGATGAATGGAAAAATATAAATAAAAGCTTAGTATTATTGAGATAAATCATTAGAGCCAATAACAAATGATCAGAGTTGTCCAAAAAATGTTGGAAGCTAGTTCACTGCGCAGAGTTAATCTCAATGCATTTAAAAAGTCTAAAAAGTTTCTGTCAGATGTTGTCATTCATTATGGTACAAAACGTCTACCTGCAAGGACTTACGAAGTCCTTGCAGGCAGACGTGCCGAAGTTAACATCTACGATTTACTAACATTTTGTACAATCATAAAATTACGCCCCATTAAACACGTATCACTACAAATTATAAAACAAAGTCCCCCACCACGTCTGTCTGTCTGTCTGTCTGTTCGCCATAAATTGAAAACTACTGAACAGAAATCATGCGGTTTTCACTAATAGGCAGAGCGATTTCGTGAGGAAGGTTTACGTGTATAATTTGTTAACATTTTATGTAAATTGATTGAAATATGTTGATGATTGTTGAAGATGTCTCTGCTACCCGTGCGAAGCCGGGGCGGCTTGCTAGTGGGGTAAAATCAAAGAAGAGCTCTGTAGCTCGCTCGCAGAACCGTGCAGGTATGATTGAGTTCCGTACGTGCGTTACTGAATATTATACACGTACTAATTTACCAACACACACATACTCCCACCAACCAAGCACAATATACATTACGTAGTCACGTAGGTACGTTGCAGGTAGTAGAAATGCAACCGATTACTGGTTATTTAAAGAGATTTGAACTCATCTCAGTGATAAAATAATAATAATTAGGGACATAATTTTAACCTGTTGATATATTTATGTGTCTTTATGTCTATGAATATAATGTATAATGAAACCTTGACTACTTTAACCGACGACCGACGACCGATTTATTTTAAATCGAATGAACAGAAGATAACACAATAATTTTATACAATTTTTTTTAAGTTAAAGAAATACTCCTCGCACCAGGATTAGAAACTAGGCAATGATCTCTGTGTTGCAAGATTGGAAATTAGCTGATCAAGTCACCACACGCACTACGTGGACAGAGTGGAGGCTTATGTTCCATATAACATCAAGCGGCATTTTCGTAGCCGCGTAGCACTACGTAGCAAAGATGACGTGGCTGCCCGATTTTCTTTATGACCATATTTTCGTAGCTGTTTTCATTAAAACAAAAGAAATAATAAGTCTGGTAGACTTGCAGAATAACAGCGAAAACGTGATCGTGATGTGATCTATGTACTGGAAAATGCTGCAGATTTTCATTCGTAACGTGCTAACCACCATTGCATCCAGTGTTTTTGGCTTGATCCTAACACGAAACAATTAACTAGTATGCTATATACATACCCTTAATTATTTTTGGGAAAAATAAAGAAGTAGTTTATAAAAGCTTTTTTTTTATTCACTTAACGTACACACGTTTAACATTACACACAGCAAAAATGTAATTATCGAGCTACTAATCTAGAAGTAGTCGTGAATCATAACATGAAAACAGCACTTTCCATTATCGTTCAGTGTTTTATTTTCTCTTGTACATTGTAGGCTTTATATTGTAAATATATATATGTAAATGGCGGTGTCATTTGTAACGCGGCTGGGCGCCGTGTGGGCGCCAGCCGACATCGTCGGTCGCTTGGCGACCGCCGGCGCGCGGCGCCGTGGCCCGCACTAGCTCAACATGTACGACGTTTCGCATCACTGTCATTACGTTCAACTAGCTACTGCCCACGACCCGACATTGTATATTAACGGTTATTCAAATTTCAGTCATTGAACGTCACAAACAACGTCACAATATTCGTTATCAGACGGTATATTTACTTTGAGGATCGTGAAATATTTACATATCTTCGTTATCGTGTGATATCGGAAATTCAATTTATTTATTTAATAGGTAGGTACTTTGCGTTTTGAGCTTTTTGCGAATATGTACGTTTGTATTTTGCAGACTCTTTAAAGGCGTTCTTCACCGCTTAGGGGATTTTAAATTTTTCATCCGTAAAAAGGTATAATAATAATAATTTAATAATTTTACACATCTCACACACGGCCGTCTGATCCCAAACTAGGCAGAGCCTGTACTATGGTGACCAGACTGATAAACATACTTATATACTTCTAAATACATACATATTATATTATAGATAAGTTACACCCAGACAGAACAAATGATCGTGGTCATCACACAATTATTTGCCCTGGGTGGGAATCGAACCCATAACCTCTGGCTCAGCAGTCAGGATCACTAGACAGGATGGGAGGATGGAAGTTGATATGGGACAATTTCCAATAGTTACTCCTTAGTTAGAGTTCTGAGATGGTTTGTTGAGCAGTGTGTAGACGAGCTCTCTTGTGAAGGTGTAGACTACAGCAATTGACAAGTGACTCGGTTACTTGACAGCGAGCTTTTCCATCATCATTTGCAATTGTTCAGAGTACACCTCAGCTATAATTGTTGTCTAATAGGTACAACAACAAATTATAAATAATAATAACGGCACAGCTCAAGTGACTATCCTAATGAGAATCCGTCAACCGGAATGAATAGTAACTTAGGACAAGCCTCGGTGTGATTTTGTTTTAGTTGTTGAGTGAGTTTATATGGTACCTACTTTCCGCATTTTTTTCTACTTTGACGTAAATTATGCTTCGACATTTTGTTTTCTTTGTCTACAAAAAAAAAAATAGAAGCGATCACAACAAAACGCAACGTTCACTTGCTGTACCCTATTCATACACGTCGTTGATAAGCGCTGGTGCCCTTGCAGAATTCGCATTAACGTAAATAAAAAAAAAAACTTCGACTTTTCTTTGTCGCTGAAAACTCTAACGCCGGAAAAACAACATGATTAAAACGATAAATATAAACATACATTCACGCTTGTAGGCAGAGGCGTATTAACACCCACATATTGCCAGCTATAATGCGGTCTCGCTCACGTAATAGGAGGACACTACGCCAACCGGACACTTTGGGAATAAAAAATGGGAAATTTTGGAGTAGTTATATTGAAAGGGAAATATGGTAAGAAGGGAAGGCACTTAAATGAATTATGCTAGTCAGTGGCGTAGCGTGCTTCGGAGGGGCCCTGTATCAAAATTAGTTGGGGGGCCCAAATGAAGGGTAAAGATTTCTCACAAAAGAAACAAAAACGCTTTAAACGGGGGAAACCGATGTGGGATGATGCCAACTTTTGGGCGCACGTTTAACCCGGGGAAAAAACCGGAAAAGTGCGAGTCTGACTCGCGCACCGAGGGTTTCGTAAGCAAACAAAGTTGTATAGGTCCATCTCGGGAATCAATTCTCAAAGACTTTTGCCCGTCTTTTTCGAAAGGCAAACTTAACTTTGCGGTTGCGATGTACGACAAAGTGAACAATCCAATCGCAAAATATAAGTTTGTAATCAAAAAAACCTTTTTTTTGTGATATAACAACAAATTAACGACTTTCGGATTTTTTCCTTCACTTATGCTGTCAGACTTCTTACCAAATTTCATGATTCTAGGTAAATGGGAAGTACCCTATTGGTTTTCGACCCAAAACCTATAGGGTACTTCCGGTTGACCTAGAATTGTCAATTTTGGTTAAAAGCAAGGTCTTACAGCACAAGTAAAAGGAAAATTCCGAAAAATAAAAAACGTTGAAAATTAAGGTAATTTTTGGTACTTACGAGTTCAAAAATCTAAATTTGCCCATATCTTTTTATCGTGTTGACTCAGGACCTTGATTTTTATACACCTAATAGGGGCTATAGACTTCAGTATCTGGTATAAATTTCAACTCGCTAGATCCACTCGTTCCTGAGGAAATCGGTGGTGACACACGGATAGACGGACAAGAGAGTGATCTTATAAGGGTTCCTTTTTTTACCTTTTGAGGTACGGTACCTTAAAAAGAGATTGCTTTTTTTGACGTTTGTCATTTCTGAAGTGAAAACTCTTTATGGCACGTTTGACAGTTTTTTTTATATGTTTTTTTTCCGGGAAGCACGAGATTAAGTGACATTGTAGATGACATTTTACTAAGTTTTGCTTACACACGTTAGGGGCCTCTGTAGCCCGGGGGCCCCGTATCATTTGATGCTAGTACTACTTACATACATATTGGAATCGTGAAGTAAAAAAAAGTGTAGTTTATGACGCGAGTTATATCGTCGCGGTTGTTTTAGGCTACGGCGATTGTTTTCCATTAGACAAGCTGTAGACGAGATATGTATGAGAGAATAATTATAATTATCGATATGCAAAGAAGGCTAATTGAGAACAGTTGGCCTTGATCGTATCTATCACACATATGAGCAGTTATAACTATTTATTAATATGCCTGGTATATTACATCCTATTCGTCTGCTCGAATTTGCGGTGGTGATATGATACAATTAGAAGATATGGATCATCATGTTGGGCTACAAAGGCAACGAATGAAGGACGATTGTAGGCATTGGGAATGTTGAAATAGATGTTTGCTGTGATCTGAATTGAAGGCTTAAATTAATGCTAAAAGTTGTATGTATAATGTATAATGAGACTAGCAATGTAACTGTTGTGAGAAGAGTTTTTAATATTAATCTCGAAGGCATACATGTATAGATTTTATGAAAGATTACATAGCAACAATAGTGTTGAGTAGACAGATGATAAGAGATGGCATCTAATAGGAAGTTATGAAGGAAAAAAATATTTTATTAATCAAACGGACACAATTAAAAAAAAACAAATAAATAAATTGCTTTTCTTTTATTTCAGATTTAAAAATGCCTCAATGGGCAAGTGGGGAGGGTGGAGGTTCTGAAGCCGAGTCACCAGACCAGATGATGTTGTATTACGAAGATGAAACCTCCGAGTATTATGAAACCAAACCTGATATTGCCGACAAAATAGAGCAAGCAGGAGGTAAGAAATCCAATATTAATTCTAAATGTTTTTAAAATAACCCTGCATGGCTATTGAATTTTAATTTATTATTGTAATACGTACTGGCGTCGAAAAGCACGAAGCAGATAAGGGCATTACGAAAATCAGCCGTAACCGGGCGTACAAATCGATTAGTCTGAACTCGCGCTCTTACGCAAATACTTTATCAAGCGTGCAGTAGCGTCACGTAATAGCCAAGTTTCGTACAGAGCAGCTGACTTGTTGCACAAATGTTCTCGCTTCAATATCGTGCCGTTGCCAGCTTGTGGTTGCCAACACTTCAACACTTCGTGACGGAGAACGTGAATACTAAGAGCCCCTAGAACACGGTGATGTATACGCGCATTCTGCATACCATTATCGTTAATTTGTTCGTCGTTTTGTACTTACTACCTTTATATTTTACTAGCAGCGCCCTGCCGTTTCACCCGCGTAAGTCCCGATCCCGTGAGAGTATCGGGAAAAAAAGTAGCCTATGCGTTAATCCAGGTCTCCAGCTATCTACATACCAAGTTTCATCGCAATCGGTTCGGTGGTTTTTGTGTGAAAGAGTAACAAACATCCATCCATCCAACCATCCATCCATCCAAACTTTCAGATTTATAATATTAGTGGGATTCAAATATGTATTTTAAGTTTTCAATGCATAAAAACATTACTTTGTATGGTTATCTAATAACCATACTAAGTAATATTTAACGTAAATAAACTTTTTTTTTATCAGTTACCTACCTACACGAATTACACAAAGTTGCCTACGTACCTAAATTGACACTTTTTCTCTACCTAATAACTTTAAATGAGCAATTCTTGTTATGTCACAGTAAGATGGTTATAGCCGGGATGTAGTTATATCCCTATTGAAATAATTATACCACAAGATTAGTTTAGTAAGATAATAATAATAATAAATACTCAATCGTTCTCGTAAAGATAGATAGATAGGTACTTTTTATTGCACTTCATGATTACGATGCAATCACAGAAAAATACATTAAAAAAACAGTAGTACAATGGGTGGCCATATCGCAGTTTACGATCTCAAGGCAACCTTTGGATGGACTATACTGTAGGTATAGGAACAGGTTAATAATAAAGAAAGAAAGAAAAAATTGAAATACCTACCATAGTTACAACCCTAGTAAGATAGTTATGAACCACTTTCATATAACTCAATATTACAGTATATAATTATATCCCTAGGGATGTAAGTATAACTATCTTACTGCGACATCTTTATATATAAAAATTTCGTATCATGTTGTTTGTCCGCAATGAACTTTTAAACTAATGAATAGATTTTAATGAAATTTAACACACTGTGTGCAGTTAGGTCCAACTTGTGAGATAATATAGATTTTATCTCAATTTATAGTCACAATATTTTTTTATTGCAAATTACTTAACCACAGGAACGCGTAGGTAGTATATATAAATATATTTCCAGCGTCTCATAAATTGCTCTAACGATTTAGATCAATATTTGTATTAAGAGAAGGTTTTGCTTTATACCTACATTTGTTTAGGTATATTTCCAGAAAAAAACAAAATACGATTTTTGTGAAGCCGTCGTCCAGGTACTTGTGATTTAATAATACAAATGGTGGAAAAATGTCAAAGTTACAAAGATATCAGTTTATGAGATTTAACCTGATTAATTCAATAATTTTAACATTAAAGACCACGTAAAATTAAAGATTGAGCAGACGTTTATAGACGATAACATCACCATTGTCTTGCATTTTTTTTTCAATTACTTCACAGGAAATTATTAAGACACTGACTTATTTGAAACCTTTCATACTAAATTGAGAGTTTTCGATTGTACTAATGTGCCCCTCTGCTTCACTTACGATCAATTTGGATCATAATACACCTCGCTTCGCGTACTTGGATACAACTTACCAGGTTGGTTAACATTTATGGTTACTGCTGAGCTCTTTCGGGTAAGCGTGACATTATATAATAATCATTATATTAGGTAATACGTGAAGAGAATTCTTTGTACCCCTTTTTAAGAAAATTTCGCAAACGTAGTAACGTGAATTTTGGATATTTACAGTTTATATATAGAAGAAGTACAGAAAGCTAAAAAATTTAAAACAATATATCTTACAACTTTAAAAATTACGTGAAAACGGCTTAATGAAATTTTACGCGTTCAGTAAATGTGATTACCTGTCATGGTAAGTAAGTCTATACAAAGACAGCTCAAGTTATACTGGCCAATGAAAAAACCATGGTTGAAATTCGACCACCACGCGATCTCTGGTATAATTAATAACTTAAAAATGAGCTAACCTCAAACCTGAGTTTGCAGTAAAAAAGTATTAACCAAGCATTTAGAAGTAAACGAAGAAAGATAATGAAGTACCTGTTGCCGGTCCCAAATTTTAACGCTAAATTCCCGAAATTTAACGCTTATTACTGTGCTTAGGTTCGAATTGCTGATACATCGATGACAATATAACATTGTGAATATATTAATAGAAATGGAAGTTATGAAAACGATAACAGACACATTAGCTCACATTGTACATCTAGCTGAAGAGTTTTTTGATTGATTGTTTGTTCATTTAAACACGTTAATCTCTGGAAATACGCCCGGTTTCAAAAAATATTGTTGTATTGGAAAAAGTATTCATTGATGAAAATTATAGGTCATGTAACAACACGCTACGTCACCTAGGATCGTAGTAGTGACCATAAACATGGGTGAAACTGCGGGAAACTTGACGTAAATCCAGCCTAAATAGCATAATAAAAGTTTCTAAGATCGAAATTTAAAGATTTTGGATTAGATTAAATATTTATTTTTGCCATTAAATAAACTACAACATATTTGACGTAATAGATGTGGATTTACCCTGGCGGTGGCAGTGATGTAAATCGATAAGACGGCTTCTGCTTAGTCTTTTTATTACGGCTGCGCAGTTTTGCGCTTAATTGCTCTTAATCTGTGACTGCTTCCTGTACATTATCTTGTTATTTCGGACGAGTTATTATACCTGTTACGTAGTTGCACCGATAACCGCTGTTTTCGGGTGGAAATCATCGACATTAGAATCGCCAAGACAGGAAAAGTCTATTGTTCTCTCAAATAACTATACTCAATAGAATAGTCTCAATTGCAGACTTCTATGACAGCGGCAGCGGGAGTGATGAACAAGTGGCTCGTCGAGTTTGCCGGCCGCGACGTGCAGCGGCAGGGTCGTCATCGTCAGCCGCCAGCAGTAGTGGACCCACCGGCCCTGGACGTCGACGACGCTGCGGCGTCTCAGCACGTGAACGTAATCTCCGCAGGTTGGAGAGCAATGAACGTGAACGAATGCGAATGCATTCCTTGAACAGAGCTTTCGAGGTGAGGAGGACTAATTTACGGTCAATTGTCAATCCTCTTAGCTAAACTATCATTATATATTTATCATACTATATATTATATCATTAATTCATTACATTTCTCCTTATATATGTAAAACAATATTCCCCTGTCGTTTTGTGAGGTCGTGTTTCGAAATGCGGGCATTGCAAGTAGGTGTTTATTTCATGAATTTTAAATAATTCTTACGATACTTAGTAAAAGTCTTCATCCATTTACCATCCCATCAACAGCCATATTATATAATTTCAAAAACTTTTTTTTTCCTTCCAGGATCTCCGGCGGGTAATACCACATGTTAAAAAAGATAACAGGAGTTTATCAAAAATAGAAACTCTAACTTTAGCCAAAAATTACGTGAAGGCGCTAACTAATGCGATATGCACAATGAGAGGAGAAATTCCTCGATACCTGTAAGTATCACTGATTATTATTCTTCCCACTACACCACAGTAATCATATACCTACGTCTAAGCCTGCTATTACTCTGCACCTAAGGAAATAGGACGCTGAAATACTGTTTTTAGGGTTCCGTTTCTCCAAAGGAAGAAAGGAACCCTTATATTATCACTTTGTTGTCAATCTGTCTGTCTGTCAAGACCCCTTTTCTCAGGAACCCGTGGACGCATCAAGTTGAAATTAATACCAAATACTTAAGTTTGCCTCCCCTTGAAGCTGTAAAAAAATCAAGACGGGCAAAAAATCTTCGAGAATTGATTCCCGAGAAGTTTGTTTTTGCTTACGGAATCCTCGGTGCTCCAGTCAGACTCGCACTTGTCCGGTTTTTTAATGATTATTTCTTACTAAATGTACTAGTATAGTATTATGTTATGTGTATTAAATGGGTACCTAAACCTATACTATATCTTTGTTACAACTTACTTGACCTAAACGTTTAAAAGTTATTTTAAGAAATATTATTGTGTTCAACATTGAAGTGAATTACACTATTAAACGTTGGCTTTACCCACTCGGTAACATGTGAGTGATACCCCTGGTGTAGGATTTTTCTTTTCTCTTTGGTTCACGGTGTTGAAATGTTTATTGACATTAATAGCAGATCTTCTAAAAATCCTGGTGCAACTATTTCCCTCTAAAAGTGGGAGAGTTCCAAAATTAACAAAATTGATTAATCGAAGTAGGGAATCTTTGTGCCATGTTGTTAACTTGGTGGCAAAAAAAATCCTAGTGACCTTATGAATTACTTTGAACTGTGGATATACTGAAAACCTAGATCACTATTGTAGTTGTCTGAAAAACTGACCTTGTACTAAGTGTTTCTTGTAACTTAATGTCTATTTACTCAAGTGCTCGACAATTTTCAGATTCAACAGTGACGATGAAAACGTCGAGCCTGTATTTGTTTTAAATAGAGAACAGGAGCAAAATAATAATGTGCCAAGTGATCAGGACCGAGAAGACTCAAGTCCAGGGTCTGGCGTATGTCTTTGACAAAGACGAACTAGTCTTCGCCTTGCTCGCCTTGTGTCTACTGCCACAACATCGGTCTCTTCCACTGCACCTGATCCTGCAACTTCAACTAACAGGGCCCTACAATAACAACCCACGACGAATGCGACCCCTCCAAAACACCTAGATAAATTTGCATAGTACAATATATTTTCAATTATTCCATATAATCGCTAACACATTTTCAATCATTAAGGCTACAACTCGTTGTAATAACTACTTAAACATTAATAGTTCTATAATTCTCTTTAGCTGTATTGAAAAAGTAATGTAAATGTACTACTATTCAATATGTTTACATAAACATACCTACGAGTACATTGTATTTGGGGTAAGGAACAAACCGTAACAGTGAGTGAGTTAAAGGTTTTGGGTATATAATTTAGTAATGATCAGAGAAATAAATGTATGTAGGTATGTATTCATTTGAGTATTACGCAAGGTTTATCAAAACTGTATTCCTTTATTAGAAATTACGTATTTCGATACCTATAAGATTATGCCCAAAGACCAACGGTATGAATTAATTGCTAGTATAAAAAATATTATAATCATTATTTAAGCATGTTATCAAAATGTCATGAAAAAATACAAAAAAAAAGTAAAAGAAACGAAGTTCTAAAAAAACTTCACTAAAGATCGTGGTGGAAAATTACACAAAGCTAATTATTATTTTGTAATAAATAAAATGAAATTAAAACATGGATTACAGGTACAACAGACTGCCATTGTGGATGTAGTACTTAAACAGAAACACACCTGTAGGTTACCAGTTTATAATTTTTTTGAAGTTTGTAAAATAAAAAGTGGACTTGAGTAACCATTGCCGTTAAATTAAATATTAATAAGTGTGACAACAACACGTAAAGAGCAGCGATCAAGGGGAACTAAAATACTAATAAATAAATCAGATCTCAAAGTTATTACATCTACGGAATTAGAGATAGCAGTGTTTGTGTTAATTTATTATATCTGTTGTATATTGATTTATTCTCGTGGTGCCAAAATGACCGCTAATGCCAAAACATTAGAGCAGCTTTGATTTAGCAATCTGTTAAACAATTATTGTTAATTAGTATAAACTTCACCTACAGGTAATCAGTCAATTGCACTTTATAAGAATTTTGGTGATATATGTATGTATGTTGTATAAATATTAAATAGATGTGCTGTGTAGAACAGTTTTTATGTACATTTAAATGTTTATGTCATTAATTTTTATGAGACGCACTCACCTGTAAATACGATTTTTCATGTTACTAACACCTTATGTTACAATCGACGAAATCTCAATTAAAAGTTACCTACTTTGATTTTAGTTAAGTTTAGATTATTGTAATATAAAGTTTTCTAAGTACACACTTCAAGAATGTTAGCAAAATGCATTTCCACAGCTAACAAGCATTCATATGTACCTAAGCATTTTTAGTCTTTGTATATTATTGTAGGTTTACCTGCAATTATAACAGGTAATGCGTACCAATTAAATATTATTATATATTTATACGTGCAAATGATTTTTGTATTTTACGCAAAGTATTTGTGATTAAATTATATAACAATTATATCTGTGACAAAACGGTATCACTGTGTTTAATTATTTTCAATTTCGTTCATCGCCGAAGTGCTTGTACTTATAAAATAACTAATTAAAAAATAAAGGATGAAATAATTAAATTGGTATTTACAAAGCCAAATACTAAAACGATATCTACATATCTACATACTCTACAAAAAAGATGTCATGAAGTGAGGTCTCGTCGCGTCGCTACAATTATTCATCAAAAGATCTTAGTGACAATTACAGCGCGAGATTAGCGACGTCTATGTTCCAAGATCCCCGAATCGCCAATGGCCAAACCGGGCATCTCTGGCTCAGGCTTACAAGTACTAAATACTTTAAGCACCATACTCAAGTCATGTTAGATCACACTCTATTATAATTAAGTGACGTTTGAGTATTTAGCCGTCGGATACATGATGAACAAGTAAAAAGTTGGTAATATGTAAAAATCTTTCATCCAACAAATGAGTTAGGTACCTATCAACCTCAACGGATCTCCTATAATATAAGTACACATTCCATAAAACAGTACGTAGGTCAAAAGTAATGGTAATTAAATGAACCAGAAAAGAATCATGATACATCATCGCATAATCAAATTGAGAAATACATATAGTAACATATAATAATAATTACTACAAGCAAAATGAAACTTAGTTGTCGATTTTTTAACACATTCAGCCTGCCTGCCAGTTCTTTTTACTTTAGTTACCAAACAAACATCTATTTTGATATTAAAGTCAAAACCGTCTGTATTTCAGTATTTGTTTATTGTTTTGAAGACAAAAAAGAAATAGTTTCAGTTATTAACTAACTAAATTAATGTAAATAACACAAATTACAGACAAGTCCTTTTCGGCGCAAGCGGCTAGGTGATGGAATAACTTACCTGTGTCAATTTGACAAGCCAAAACCTTGCAGGCCTTTAAAAAAAATTAGTCAAGGACTATTACTTGTCATTATAAGCGGTTATCTTATTTTATTTACCTGTATATATATATATATATTTATAAATTTATGTATATAGCATATTTATGGTATGTCTCTCTACCATTGTAGATCTAAGCCAAATTTTAGTCTAGCAAGGATACGTAAAAACTTTCTTACGTTGGGATACATTTCTATGAGATTAAAATCAATCAGGTATCACAATTTTCTATGAGATTAAAAATCGACTGCGGAATATTCTGATTCCGCTGCTATTTTACCTTTCATAGCCAATAGTCGTTTATGAAAACCGGATCAGGAGTGTGGTCTATTAGCAGTTGACAGTCTACCTTTTAGAATAAAAACGCCTAGGTAGATTAGATTAGAAATAAATTAAATATTTCTAGAGATAGACGGTCCTCCAGGTCTAGGCTATTTATTACAGAATCTAGAAGTGGGATGTATACAGCCCTGCGGAAATACCTACTCTTCAGAAGATTAAGCAGGTTGGTTATTGGTTCTGTGTGTTTGTCATAATACTATTCTTTTAATTTTTCGCCATAATAAAAAAGCTGTTACACTAACCTGAAAAATATAAGTTAAATTTAAACTACAATTCACTTCTTTACGTAATATAAACGATAATTTAAATTGCCTTTGCTGAAATACACAGCAGTTACTAATACAATTAAATAATCAGCTGTTACGTTATGCATTAGAATCTAAGAATAAAAACAAAATATTTAGTAAGCAATGCGCGTCCTTAGCAGTTTGTTGTCTTGCCAAGTAGAAATCTTTTCCAGCGGGCTACAAATTCTCAATAAGTTGTCTCTCTTCTCTTATGTCTCAACATAACGCGTCTCACAGATACCTTTGCGTTATTATTTCAAAGTTATTTTATTTTATGCCGCTTAGCATTGGCAAATATTACAACTTTTCTTTCGAGCTATTGCGGCAAGAAATGACTTTTAATGTCGTGCCTAATGTATTAATTAGAACGTGATTGCTGCACGGGCAAAGTTATGCCTGCAGATACAGACAAAAGGTGCAGTACAAGAGTGTTTAAGAAAAGTTTACATTATAAAACTTTTCTTAAACACTCTTGTACTGCACCCTCTGTCTGTATCTGCTTTCATAACCTATCAGCTGTCGGCCCCAATGTCGGTAGTCGGTAAACTCGGTAGGTAACAAACCATGTTAAATCTATATTAGAGACAAAGATTTTCGCTTGTGCTACACCTACCAACCGAGGCTTATCAACAGTGGTGTAGCGTGCCTTAGAGGGGCCCTGTATCAAAATTAGTTGGGGGGCCCAAATGAAGGGTAAAGATTTCTCGCAAAACAAACAAAAATGCTTTAAACGGGGGAATCCCGCAATAACCGATGTAGGATGTTGCCAACTTTTTGGGCGCACGCTTAACATGGGAAAAAAGAGATTGCTTTTTGACTTTTGTCATTTCTGAAGTGAAAACTCTATAGGCACGTATGACAGTTTTTTTATGTTTTTTTCCCGGGAAGCACGAGATTAAGTGCTAATTTTTGCTTACACACGTTAGGGGCCTCTGTAGCCCGGGGGCCCCGTATCATTAATACGGCTGATACGGCGGCAGCCACGCCCCTGCTTACCAAGGAAATTATAAAAATTATTAGTAATGACCTAGACTAGCCGGTCATGACCTCAATGACAACCCACTGGTATCAACTCGCTGCACTTGCCAATTTAAAGAAATATTTTATTTTAAGAAATTGCCAAAAATATGGTAAAATTTGCAAAAAATATGCTACTACCTGTAACTACGTACTAGCATTTAACCCTACCTTGAAAGCATCAAGCTGAAACCGAACCTTTTCAGTATACCATAGGTATATACTATTCTTTATGTACTTCTCATGCAATCAAAAAAGCAAATAATTACCTAGGATCGGTAAGATAGATATTGTGATAATACTCGTATTTGGCTTCAGATAAAAGTATCTGAAGCCAAACTGAAATGTGTTTATTTTATTTTATTTAAACTTAAATATGTTACTTAATATGCTCATTTTATTTTTAACCGTCTGGGTACCCCCTCGGGTCATCACTTCACCGGGGCTGCCAGTGAAGTGGTATGTCGGAATCGAACCGACTAAAACCACACGGTGTTCCTTCATAAATGAGTCTATTGCAAGGGACTCGGGTATGCCCTAGGAAGGAAGTCCCCGAGAACCCCGGCAGACCTTGGCCGTCTCTTAAACAAAAGGCAGCCACACTTTTGAGTGCGGAGGGCCTTGCCCCCCTTCCAGTGTAGAGAGGCGCGCGCGGAACAAGGTGCGCCACCGTCTCAGGCCTGCTTCTGCTAGAGTAACGGGCAGCCTCACCCGTTACCCCCAGGCCAGCGCTCATGGAGGCCGGAGATCATTCTGCGCTCTCCGGCGCCTGGTGCATCTCCTTCGGGACGGGAAAATACTAGCCCTCTCCCGTTCCCTTTCCGCCGCCTCTTTAGCGAACATCACTTCCTCACAAAAAGAGGCAGCAGATTCCCACGACTTAATATGCTCTATGATTTAAAGCAATGTTATTATTTACTTATTACAAAGATTTGTTAAACCTTAAACTTACTTACTTAAACTTAATAATTATTCGTTGGTATGAATTTGGTTAGTAAAAATACAATAGGTAGGTACTAAATTTTAAACTTTCGCGTTCCATGATATAATTATGTAACGTCAGACAATTCAGAGGTATCTAAATAGGTACCTACTAAAATTACTAATTTCGTGACATTAATAAATTATTCATAATCTTAAATTAAATTAAATATTAATCTTAATCTTGGGAGTGCCATGGTTCGTCACATATGGGCCAGTTCGACCAGACGAAATGATATGACGGCCTCACAGAAAACCAGCGTGAAGCAATGCTTGTGTACGAAAACATTCTACAATATGCAGCGCTATATTTTAGATTTAGATAGGCCTGCCTTACATTTTCATTTTACTCTTTTAGTATTTCTATTGCAATCAAGCTGAAAAGAAGGCGACATGGACATTATTAATATAGACAAAATATTTACGTAAAAGCCGAGTTCAAAAAATACTTTACAGTTATTTTGACATCATAAATTTTCATTTGTGCTACAATTTTGCCAGTTATTACTGTATTTTCATTATTCCTAGCTGTTTCTTCTACTTCTAAGACATGCCATTCGAATAGCTATTGGCTTTTTGACATATTCTGGCCACGCTGACGATGATATCTAATCGGCAGAAACCCATATTTTATAATTTTAATCATAATAATAATAAACATTGACGGCAACTCGATAACGGATCTAAGAGGTTTTTGTTTTAACCACACTGTGGCTCTCGTGTCGATTTGTGCTGCCACCTTATAGTTTGTGCACGTTCCCTATCTGGGAAATAAGGCGTGCATTCATTTATACACCTTTAGCGTAAAAGCTAGTATTAAAATAATTAGTTTTTTTCGTAAAACTAGTATACTAGTATAGGTATATTGTGCCCTTTACGGCTGTACCTATGTAAGGTACAGCCGTAAAGGGCACAATATACCTATACTTATATCTATGATAGAGTCTGAAAATCTTCCAGGTAGTAAATTAATCGTGACCCACAGATCTTCTGCAACTGTAAGTTGGCGGAGGGAGTCATTTTTTTACTTTTTTTTTTTTGCTATTTTAACTGTTTGTTAACTGTTTTTCACTGTTCGATAAAAATTTTTTATTCGTTCTCGGTTTTTTTAAATAAATAAAATAAAAAATTGGGGACCGGGTATACCCTAGGAAGGAAGCTTCCGAGAACCTCTGCAGACTTTAGCCGCCTGATCAGCAGGCGACTACACCGTGCAATAGGGGGGCCTTACCCCCCTCCAGATAAGAGAGGCGAGCGCGGAACACGTGGCGCCACCGTCTCAGGTCGGCTTCTGCTAAGGTAACGGTCATCCCAAATAACTTTTGGTTTAACATAAATAAAGTCACACCAAGTCCAATTTCTTTACGTAGGATGTAAAAAAATTATTTATTTTAGTTTTTATATTACAACTCTGTTACTTTTTGTCCCAAAAAAAATAAAGAAATATAGTAATATCACAATTATTATATACATTTTTGTAAGTCTAGGATAGAATATAAGATGCGATATATCCATCTAAGTAACAGAGTTCTTTAAATGGTAATTTAGTATTTGTTAAACTTAAAAAAGTCTTGTGTTTCCCAGTGATTCTATACGATAAAAGAAATGTAAATAATATTAATAACAAAATGTTTGCGTTTCACTTGTTTAATTTCATAATAAAAGGTAAAAGTAATTGTAACAGAGTTGTATTTCTTTTACACTCTAACCCACAAAATCCTGTTAAAATCCTAAATTATTAGTTAAATATCTCGGCCGACTATAAAAGACTAAAATTCAGTTGTTTTAAAAGACACGAACGTACAGAAATATAATATTTTAATAATTTTTTATTTTATTTTTATCGTTTCAAGTTACGTTTACCTGCGCAAAATTTAACAATGATCCATATAAACTTAGTTCATTAGCTATTCAAAAAGGTACAGATGTTACTAAATTAACGTTTGTAAAAAAGTCTCACGGACTTTAATACACCAAAATCATGATAAATAAAATTATAATAAGCTGCTTCATCCCTTAATTTTTCATCTTTAGAGGTGAAATATTTCCTTCAAATTTAAATGGAACCAACCTTGAGTACAACCAATTCAATTAAAAAAAGGAATGATTGAAATCGGTTCACAAATGGCGAATAGTGATAGCGCGTACCATACGCACAAAACGGCGACGCTACTAAACGTGTGCATATTTGGAGAATACAACTTTAGTAAATGTTAAAATCGCTTAAACTCGGATATCTTAGGGAGTGAATCTTAGGGAAAAAAGTGTGAATTTCTTGTAGATAATTGTATGATCTACAATTTTTGTCAAAACAATTTTTATCATTAAATTAACCGTTTCGCTAAAAATAAAAAAATACATTTATGCGAACTTCGACCTTGCATAAAATTTTTTGCACACATGGGATCGAGGGGGACTTTTCACAATTTCATTATAATGGTGTCTTTAACGTTCATGTAAATTTTCAGCTTTTTGGGAGTTTATTCAAGGGTGAATGACTACCTACTAATGTTTTCTGAGAATGAACTTTGAAGTGTTTTGAATTCTGGTTTTATCTGGATTTAAGCAATAATTATGTACTTACACTATAATGAACGAAATCCTATTTATTTATAATGAATAATGGATTTATAATTCAAATTGAAATGCACTGTTTTACCTACCTGTAACTTTTAGTCCAAATAATGTACAGTAAGTATATAATTATCAACACTGTCCAAATTAACTTTATTGCACAATAAATACATAGCTATCCAAATTACTTAGGTTGTACAGTTTTATTAAATAAATAATCGAAAATTATAGTAAGTACATTAAATTTGAAAAGCAACAAAATATCTTCTTTAACCGATAAATATTTTAACTATTTAATATTGGAAAATTTGATTAAAGGTACCTAAAACATACGCAAGTTTTTTGATATTCCATATAGAAATATATTTTGAAAAGTAGTTTAATGTTTGCACGCTTGAATAAACCGTAATTTTATTTCCAAAATCCAAAGTCGCCCGGCGGTCAATGCGTCATCAACAGGATGCCATTATGTTACGTCACAAAGGTACGGTAATTTTTAGTTCATTTTTCAAATTCTTATTCTATTTGTTATTTTATATTAATATTAGTATAATATTAATGATGATTTAATTAAGTACCTAAAAATTGTGTAAGTACCTACTTAATAAAAATGAAAAAAACGCTTTGGTGATGTCATCTAGTGATATTTATCAAACTGACGTTCGTTCGGACAGGTTCGGACGAAATTTTGAATAAAGGTTTTCGCTATTGAGCACTAGGTAGGCGTCATAAATTTTCACTTTAATTACAATGTTTTTGTTTATTTTACCATATGAATTGCGCACGCAATACCTACTCGTAGTCAGTGTGTAAGGTAATGTACTTACTACACATGTACGTCAATACTATTAATTAACAGAAAGTACATACAGTTTCCGGTATCCCTGGATATTTCGTGTCGTTAATTTTGTCACTATGTATTTAGTTCACAAGCTTATTAAAGTAAAGATAACACTTCCACAGGCAAATTAGTTTATTGTTTTCACTTTTTACATTTCTTATAACTTTTATTGATCTAATTGTATTTTTAAAGATTAATTTTATTTAATAAGGAGCTGACAAAAATCAATGTTTAGATTAGCGCTCTCTAGTGAATTTATAAATGTATCTTAGCGTGACGGTCACGCGAGTTTACTGCTTTTTCCACATAGCAAAAGTGCAACGTGCTTAAGTTTTTTACAGAACAATGAACAACAGTTAACAAACAATTGAAATAGCAAAAAAAAAATAGTAAAAAAACGACTTCCCCCACCAACTTGAGGGACATTTAATTAAAAAAAACTAAGAATGAACACAACAAAATTTTGATAGAACAATGAAGGACAAAAAAAAACGACTTCTTCCTTCCAACTTCAGAGTCATTTTTTATTTTATTTTTAAAAAGAAAACTGAAAACGAACAGAAACAATTTTGATCGAACAACTAAGAACAGTTGAAATTGCAAAAAATATTATAAAAAATTACTTCCCTCCCCCAACTTAAAGTACCGCATTCACCATCGTGTCTGACGTACGTCCCGCCAAGGACACGCACGATGCACGATGAAAAACGATCGTGAATAGTCTTGACGTACGTCATAATTATTATTAATTGCTTGCTGAACTTGCACGACCCGTTTTGCATCCAGCGAGTACCCCCACCACATGCTTCATCATGTATATTGCCAATTTGTGGGGAACTCCCCAAAATGCGGGGAATTTTAAACCGATTGACAACACCATTGTAACAGTGCTTTCTGCAAAATAATAAATGATTTGATTTGATTGGGGAATTTATGGGGAGACCATCAATGCGAGAAAAATGCGGGGAATCGGGAATTTTTAGCCTTATTAATTACATTACGACTCCAGGGTTTTCCCCCTAAACTGGGGAATTTGACCATTATTTTGAGGTAATTTAAGAATATGGCATTGACAACGCTGGCTACAGCACCGTGGCCGCGTGGCCTTGAGCGGACGTACAGCCGGGCACGATGGTGTGTACGCTACGTCGGGCACCGCGTCCTTGGCGGGACGTACGTCAGGTAGTGAGTAAGGTACTTAAGGGTATGTTCCGTTATACACTAAGAGCACTATTCAGTGCTTGTACTGGCACTATTATGTATTCTGTGGTACTGGGGAGAAATTCGGTCCGTTATAGACTGACTGTATACTGCCGCAGTATCGTAGTCCGTCAATCCGTGTCAAGCAACAATATGCGATTAACGGGTAAGCATAGTAACTGAGTCAATACTAGCCACAGGCCGTTTTCACCGTCGTCTAGTCATAGAATACAGTAACTTCTACTATGTAAATAAATATTGGAAGTCAATTTTAACCTACTTCTATAATTAACGTATAGAAACGAAAACTTGTATGTATGACAATACTTTAATTTGAAGTCTTGGAGCTGATCTGATAATAAAGCAAGGGGTAGATAGTGAAACCCTTCAGTGGCCAGTAAACCCCTCGAGTTTGGGCTCATATTATTAGTTTTAATAAATCCAAGAGATTGGGCTTTGTAACGACGACGCCGCGACGGTCTAATGACGAAGCCAGGTATGAGGTGGTGAATAATGAAACTTTCTTTTACTTTTAAATCGTGTTTTCTTAGTTTCACTAAACTATAATTAATTATTATTAAGATATTGTTGTTGTCAAACAGGTATGTATTGTGGCGTACGCATACGGCGAACTTCGAACGTGCCTTAAAAATACATAAAAGCATCATACGTCCGCTCTCGATACAAAACAACATCAGAATGTGCCACGATTCGCTGCGAACTTTATTTTATACTGTACTTATTATATAGTTACGCACACAGCCAGCGATAACTCTCGTAAGCAACCACGCAATCTGATTGGTTGCCTACTAAAGGAGTTTGTAAATATAGTTTAAGTTGTCTTATTGATTAATCCGCGTAGCTTAATATAAAGTATACAACTTGTATGACGAAAACTGTAAATATAACTAGTGTAGATTTTAGCAAATATAAGTTCAATTCCAAACTCTCCTGGTGTTTCACTTCATACTAGCTACGGATCAAAAGCTCATAGCTTGGCCGGTCTAGTTAAAAGTACATACCTCTCTTTGTTCTTAGTAATAGGTACAAAGACTGATATCAGATAGGCCGGTAAAGGTAGGTCCCCTGACCCCTAATCAGCCAGCCGTCACAGACATAGGGTAAGTACATATACAGTAACTCATTGGTTCAGCTGACTCGAAAGTATAAAACATAGGATTCTTTGGAACTATGCTTACACGTTAAATTGTTAAGTCAGAATCATCAAATCACGTATGTAGATGCTTTTGGTTTACACAATAGTTGATGAACAGGGTCTTATGTACAACAGTTGACATTTTCTAGAGGGGGTCATAGATCTTGTTTATACTTTGATACCTGCAGATTAAATATAGTTGGTACTTACATTACTTGTTTTAGTACCTACTTAACACTTGCACTACAAATTCAATTACATATAAGTAAAAATACGGTAGTTGGGTACATCGAGTCATACAAGAGTCATCATCATCAGTAGTTAATACTGAAAATAGTGAAAACACTATCATATTTTCAGTAATAAAAATTTAATTGTATATTGTATGTAAAATGAAACAAATGTTTAAATCTGAAATTTAATACATCAATGTATTTATAAAATTATTGTATCTAAAAATGACTTAAAATACTTCAAGTATTCTATTCCCGTTTAGTTGGTATCAGTTTAGTTCGATCAAAAGTTGAATCGATTCCGAAAAACATTGACGGCTTAATGCGGATCCGAGTCAAGAACTCGAGCATAGATAATATACTAAATAGGGAAAACTCGAGAGTTGCTGAGCATCAACTGATTGTCTACGAAAAAAAATCCTCATGTGCGTGTGTAGTTAGAATAAATCAATTTTAAAGCAATTTTTGTGCTACAAATATTAAGTTTAATAACAAAGATAAAAAGCACTAATCATTGTGAAGAAAATACAGTTTGTAACCAGTTCTACTCAAATTAAGTTACATACTTCACTTAGATACATTCTGCGTCTATCGCAATATGGCCGTCCTGTAATGATTTGGTGGTCAGTGATATTATAGTGAATTAATTGTATGCTGAACACTAAAATGGAGCTTCGAGTCGGTAATAAATACCGACTAGGCCGTAAAATTGGTTCGGGATCTTTTGGAGACATTTACTTGGGTGAGTGTAGGAATAGATAGTTGTAAACAAAGAAAACTGGTATTTCGTTGACCAGCTGCAGATTTTTTGTTTCAAATCTGTGAGCTAAAGTGCTTACACCATGTACTCGTTAATACATCATTTTAACTAATTTACTAGTGATACAGTATATCTGTTACATACGCTTTGCAATTCAATTTGTATCAATATAGGCTAACATGTGATGGACAATTGAATCCCTATTACTCTTTACTTGTGATTTTAAGGTGTGTCTTTGTATATATTCAAGATTTTCGGAACATTGAAATACCAGCAACGATTTTCTGTTACCAGCGGCTTGCCAGTACTCTGAAATCGTGTGTCCAGTTAGATAATGATCTTAATTTAATATTCACTTTTCAGGAACAAACATTGTCACCAAAGAGGAGGTAGCTATAAAATTAGAATGTATAAAGACAAGACATCCACAGTTACATATAGAGAGCAAATTTTACAAACTTATGCAAGGAGGTGGTAAGTAACAATAATTTTGTTTTTAGACATTGTTACCAAATGACACAAAATTATAAGTGTAACACAACACCAGTGTATAATCTTAAAGATAATTTCTATGTACACATTGCAGTTTATATTTATTTGTATTTGTTTATTATAATGATCTAATTACAGTTGAACATAATTATATACATTTCTAGAACTGTGCAAAACTTATGTTACTGATAATAGTAAGTATTTATTTGCTTCTGGATAGGGAAATACAAACACCTGAGTTACCAATGACTACAGCTCAAAAACGATCCATTTTTTTTAAGATTCAGACAGTGTCAGATACTATTACAGATGTTGTTTTGATTTATTATCCAAATGTTATAAGGTAATTTTAGAAAAAATCTTTTAAAAAGAGTTTATTATATTATCAGCCCTTTAACCAAAATGTTACAAGGACATAAACTAAATCACTTACTACACTCACTTGAGAATGCTCAGTAAATATTACTGATAAAACACATATGGTAATGCTGTTTTTATCACATACTTTATTGTCTTGGCAGTTGGCATACCTGCAATAAAATGGTGCGGCTCAGAAGGAGACTACAATGTCATGGTTATGGAACTGCTTGGCCCATCTTTGGAAGACTTGTTTAATTTCTGCTCGCGTCGCTTCTCACTCAAGACTGTTTTACTTCTTGCTGATCAGCTCATCACCCGCATTGAAGATATACATTACAGGAACTTCATACATAGGTAAAACATTTAATGTAGTTATATTTCCTGTAGTTTTTCAAACTATTAAGTACACTAGTTTGTATGCTAAGTATTTACTCTATATACATGACAATTTGTTAAGTCCTTGTAGTAAGATGAGTTTTTTATGATAACTAGTTAAGTCTAGTAGACTGTCTTTACTGCCAGCTAATACTAATATTGAGTCCCTATATTTCACTTTTAGTTACAGTTTGCTCACATTTGTATCAAGAATTATTTTAGAACTCTGAACTCTCTTCTTATTGATCTTGTGGATACTTAAGAGACTTATTCCATATATTATTGAAATTACACAATTTTTTACAAGTGTATATAGCAACATAGTAGAACAATATATCGATACCTTCATTGGCCAACTCACGGCATGGCAACAACTACTTATCGAATAATCTAAAAAAAATGTTTGCCAATTAATATCCTTAGCTATTATTTTAGGTAATTTAATACATCACACCTTTTATTAAAACACTACAGTGATTTTTGGAGTTGTTTGTTATTAAAAAAGGTGGAGTTGGCTGGTTTGCCAATTAAGCTATCGAAAGGAAAAGAGTAATAAATATATAGCTGGATAAATAAATACCGATAAGTAATATTTACGACTAGATATCTATTTTTTGAAGTCTCACATGTGTGAGATAATAAGTATGCACATAACTACTCACAGCAACAATTATACAGACTAAAGTATGAATATAAAGTTTAGAAATGAAATTATTATTTTACAATACATAACATTTAGTTAGTTATATATTATTTTTAGTTGTAAACACAAAAAGTCAGTCTTATTGATTGACTGGCCTGTTGGTCTAGTGGTTAGTGACCCTGACTGCAGAGCCAGAGGTTGTGGGTTTGATTCCCACAGAGGACAGATAATTGTGTGATGAGCATGATCATTTGTTCTGTGTCTAGGTGTAATTTATCTATAATTTCTATTTAGAAATTATAGATAAAACATAAGTATGTTTCTCAGCAGTGTGGTTACCATAGTACAAGGCTCTGCCTAGTTTGGGATCAAATGGCCGTGTGTGAGATGTGAGAAGTTATTATTATTATTATTGAAAGTAAATAGTTATCATCTTTTGTAATTTGTGGTGAAAAACTTTCTTTCGTTTCTTGTACCTTGGACCATTATATGATTATTTGTATGGAAATTATATGTAATACATGTTGATTGCGTTAATTCCTGTATAAATAATAATATACTGTTAAATGCGAAAGTTAAAGTTAGTATGCTCTCTGGTTACTTTTAAACAGAGCTTATTTCGCTAGTTATGTTAAACATGGAAAACTAAGCATCACATTGAATTGCCTCTTTATTATAGAGGAATATTTCTATACAGGGCAGTATATAACCCTTTGATGATGGAAACTTTAAACTAATGTTAATGCAACTGTTGTCTGAAACAAATAATGATTGGTATGATCATCATTTTTTATGCATAGTTTTATAATTTATTTATTACAAAGTTCAAATAAGTTTAGGTAATATGCGGTACCTAGTAATACTTTTAATACAATAAACACTTGACCATGTTGAAATTGTGTTTTCCAGAGGGTTCAATTTGTGACTGAAAAACTGTATACTGCTGTCGCGCTTCCCTCTCATTCCAACTCTATCTACCACATCACACAAAATGATTCATTTAGCTCACTAACCTCACCATCAAATTATCTTGTACTCGTAAAATTTAATTAACTTCTGATGACTTTGTTTACGGTACACACACTCAGCAAATCTTATCCCATGCCAGTAGTTGTCAAACAGTAAGCCTTTTTTTTCATGTACAGTCTGAACTAATATATCTTCTTAATCATGTGCACTCTTGAGAAACGTTTGAGTATCAGTATCATAAAATATTGACCAAAAAATGCCTTCATAGGTGTAGCAAAACATGAATAAACTGTGTGTGGCCTTGTTCTTTATTGAAATACTTCTGCATTTCCTTTATCTTTAAAACTTCTCATTTGATAAATGGTGCTTCATTTGATTTAAATCATTTTTTTAAAATGTAATTGATAGTAACAATTTGTATATGATTATTTCTTAATAAGATATCCAAGTCCTAGGTCAATTAAAAGGTGAAAGACTGATAAAGTACTACTTGTTTACATATTTACATACCTACCAACTGATTTCTAGTGCCACTGATGATTTATGATTGTGAATCTTTACTATATGAGTGCCAACAATTTTTAGGAACACTGCTGTATTGTGTTAGCACAGCTACATTGTGTCTTTCGTTTTGTCTGAATAGTTTAGAAGGAAGAGAGCTTGTTAGCAGAGTCTGCAACATCAACAGGGCACTGCCATGACATTACGATATCCACCTCTCTATAAAATTCTGTAGGGCCTACTCATTAGATTAATCAAACAAAGTCACCACTCTAGTAGTTCTATTTAAACACACTCTATTGTAGGGTCTCCACCCTTCTTGATGGAGCTTTGTGCATATCATGTTTATTTTTCATGGCTTTTTTAATAAATTGTATCACTTCTTAGAACCATAATATTTATGTACAGGACTGTTATATTGTCTTTAGTGCATTTTTCAAAAGACGAAGAGACTATAAAAGCAGGAGATTCTGGCATATGTTGACTGGCCAGTCTATATTTTTGCACCTGTATACATACTATATTATAAATTATATCTAAAATGGATGTAAATGCAAGTTAAAAAAAAAAGCATAGCACAAACAATATTGTCTATTGAAAAACACTTAGATTTGCAAGTTTTCATGTGTTTTCATATGAAGTTTACTGAACTAATAATTTTTTTTAAAGAAATTATGATTTAAAATGTTCCCCAAAAAGATAATTTCCCTACATTTGGCATTGTTTATTTTTTTAACAAATCTTAACAATCAATATTAACCTACTTCTAATTGTTGTATCTAACTATATCTAGTTCGGTTGACAATACTATTAATTATAGTATTGTCATTGCATCTTAGAGCTGATCTGATGATGGAGCCAGGAGTTGGATAATAGAACTTTTCAGTGGCTACTAATAAACCCCTCGAGCTTGGGCTCACGATGGAGCCAGGAGGTAGATAGTGGACTTTTACTTTTTAATTTAATTTGATAATAAAGCGTGTTTTTTTTAGTTTTTCTAAACTATATGCTATTATTATATTAGGGATCTTGAAAACAAATTTTAACTTTCTTGCATAATTTCCAAACATACCATATTTATTCCCATTAATGTTATGAATGGGTAAGTTTGTTAGTGTAAAAGGGCTGAATGGATTTGTTATAAATGCCGTAGAGCGATAGATTGTATTCCTATTCATATTGATTGTACTCCTGTGACATCCAGTGAACACTAGTGATTGAATATTGCGTAAGTCAATAAAAATAAGCAAAAAAGGCATTAGACCCTAAAAAGTCCCTTTAATGCTAAAAAAAATGTAGTTTGCGTTCATATTACATGACGGACAGTGCATGAATATGATTGGTAATGTTTCTTTCTGGAATCCTTTTACTAAGTGTGACCTGACATATATTTGACTGTTTCATGTATTATGTATTTTACTGATCGAAATATTGTGATACAGTGTTCCATGTTTAAATCAAAGATTTAAATAATGTCACTACATATTCGATATGCCATATTAAATTTCCTTTGTTGTCATTTGACTGCATATTCTTTTGAAATACATAGATAAGAAAATATGATGTGTGATACATGATCATATTGCCATCATTCAAGTTAGTTTTAAGTTGTTTTAATATTGAACACTAAATAATTATTTGTTTTCTATTTGCAGAGATATAAAACCAGACAACTTTCTAATGGGACTAGGTAAAAAAGGGAATTTAGTGTACATAATAGACTTCGGCTTAGCAAAAAAGTACAAAGATGCGCGCACACTGCAACATATCCCTTACAGAGAAAACAAAAACTTAACAGGTAATATTTATTATATTAATCATGCAATTACTATTTTATTACAGTTGCTCAACTCCTTGACTAGAGTTTCAATCTCATCTATGCTAGAATTGAAAGTTAATATATTGGTAAAACCTATTTGTTGTCCAATGACGACCAACGCTGGCCTTTTGAGTTTAGTTCCTAAAACTTACGAGTGGTTAAACATGTGGAATTGTGAGGTAACTTGATCACCTGATAGTAACAATATACATGAATGTTCTTGAAGTTCATCTACCTGCAGTTTGCCTATGTAGAGGTTTATAACTTAACCAATCTCTGGGCGGAGGCTTGAATCCAACAATGGAACAGTTTGTACAACACTGTTATTATCATTAATCCTAATTAAACCAGGTTTTGTATAGTTATTATTTCATTTCTCTGAACATTTGAGTTGATTTGATTTTAGAAGTTGAGATCTGTTTTCTTTTTAAATGTGAAAAAAAAAAAAAAATTATCAAGCACTTATTTCATGCTGGAAAAATAGTCAACAAAGGTAGATTACAACCTTATAAGTAACCTATATACTAACTAAAAACTATTTATAAGTAAACTGTTGTGTTGAAACAGAATTTTCAGAATTATAATTGAATCGTAAATGTCACAGATTATTTAGGTAGAGGTTGGTTAACATAAAATTCTTGAAGTTATTAAAACAGGATAGTCTCATAACTCATTAATTAATGTAAGTTATACAACATTTTGCTGTCATTTTCAAATTTTAGATCCTTGTTAAAAAAGGGTCAATAAGGCTTGTCAGTGAATCCCACCTCAATGCACAACATACTACAGTTGCCATGTTTCTTTACAAATGATTTATTTCTAAGCAAAAGTGTGCTTTGTTCCTTGGACCCTAAAATACCGTTAGTGCTGTTTTGTATATTATTTTCCATACAAGTTACATGTACTTAAGCATAAATTGACACCTCAAGTTGTTTCTTTTTTTTGTAAACTTCTTGTTTGAATGAAACTATATGTTTGACTAAAAATACCTTGTTATTAATTCATAAGCTTCACAAATATCATGGTTTACAGATGCATTTTAGCTTATATATTGTTTTTGTTTCTCAATGGTTTGCCATTTGGACTACAAAATAGCATATTTTATTAAATTTACTTCAATTCAAAAACCATTACAAAGAGTAGAAAATTTAAAACTTAAAATAAATTTAAAATCTATAGTTGCACAGTGGTTTTCTTTGTAGCTTGTCCTTTAGACACAAAGGCCTCCTACAGCATTTTCCACTTGTATCTTTACTGGCCCAGCAATTTCCTTTAACTAGCCTGACCATCTACTGATCTGTCTGCCTCTCTTCCTCTTAGTATTATATCGGGGAGTCCACTCTGTCACTTTTTGTTTATTTTATTCTTTGGTCCCTAAGCATGTGACCTGTCCATCTCCATTTCAGGATCGTAATTTTAGTTCCCACATCCTCCCACACTTTTCGAAGGTCAACAGTTTTCTATTACTTCTTTTTTTAACCTACAACACATCTCTATGCTTCTTTGGCACACGAGTTTTTGCGTTACGTTTTTAGTTACGTATTGTATGAGCCTATGTTGTGGTTGTAAAATGTACTAAATTGAAAACTATTGAAACCCATAAGAAACGAATGATTAATTATTTCATAATGATGTTTTTCCCTTATTGTCTCTTAATCTAGTACATTCTTTTTATCTATAGATATTATACCACAGCATTCAGATTGTTCAAGTCAGAAACATGAACTCATTTATAAGAAAATTACATTTTTTTTAATGACAATAATAATAAAGTTTATTAAATCAATAAGAGAGCAATATTTTTTAATCTTCAATATTAATCTGCCTTTAAACTCCAATTTCTGGAGCTAATTAAGAAATTATCAAATTACAGGAACAGCCAGATATGCATCAATAAATACACATTTAGGCATTGAACAATCGCGCCGCGATGATCTGGAGTCATTGGGTTATGTACTCATGTATTTTAATCGTGGAAGTCTCCCCTGGCAAGGACTCAAAGCCGCCACCAAACGCCAGAAGTACGAAAGAATATCTGAAAAAAAACTGTCCACACCTTTTGACGAACTTTGCAAAGTAAGATTTAATTTTTATAAAAGAACAATGGTGTCTCAACATATCGCTCGTTGGCGACAATAGCGACATAACTAAAAATTATTGATTTTAGAGAATGGCAATGTTTTGTGATTGCCGCTAGAGTATTTTGTTCTAAATATATAATGAACTTGTCGCTTTCTAACAAATGTCAGCACGAAATCGGCGTTGCATCTTTATACACCATAAAATATCAAAGATTCGATTCGAGAAAGAGATTCGACTGAATTTTGAATTATGTCGATATTCTCGCAAACGAGCGATATATCTACTACCTAATCCAATATATATATGTATATATAACATAATGATGCTCTTAACACCATGAGGTGTTAGTCAAAACTTACATTGCCTAAGGATGTGTAAGGATAACGGAGGATGTGAGGAAAGAAATTGGGGATTGTAAATATACACCGTGTAATTTATTTATTAAAAAATGTACATACCTGTGATATGGAAGCTTTGTAATGTAGATTAAATTATATTTATCAAGGTCTACATAAGGGGTGAGGGATCTACTTGTATGTAATGCCTAAAATTATCAAATTCTAAAACTAATGAATTGGTTTTCATTATTTTATTTTCCAATAATAAGATTTAAAATTTTACTAAAACATGAACAAGAGACAAATAAACTGTGGGATCTATATGCTATGCTTTTTCCAGAAGTTTCCTAGAAAAGCGAAAATATAATTCTTCTTAAACAAATATTCAGTGGCGTTGTTTTGTAAAAATAGTTATCAATTGTTTTTACTATTATTTCAGAACCATCCTATCGAATTTCAACTATATTTGAAGTATTGCCGACGGCTTCGTTTTGAAGAAAGACCCGACTACAGCCACCTACGTCAGTTATTCCGCACGCTCTTCCATCGACAAGGATTCACATACGACTATGTATTTGATTGGAATATGCTCAAATTTGGTAAGATTTATTTCATGTTTTTATACTCTAGTAGTTTTACTACTAGCTGCAAATCATACAAACGGTCATAATTTTTCAGACTTGGTAAATAAAATAAACATCTTTGAGTATTCAAAGGATGTTTAATGTTTGAATTGGGTTGCTCCGTTAGAAATCATGTTTAAACAATAGATTCAATTCTAAGAACAGTGTTTGAATATAAACTTTTGTTTAAAACATAAGTAGTAATGAAATTCATGTTGATTATGTATATCCAGGTGGGCAGCGCGGTAACTATCAGGCAGGAGGCAACGACCGTACACTAAGGCGTCATGAACAAAATCAAGAACAAGAAAACAGTAAGTAGATCAGATGTAATACTTCGCTTGCGACAGCCTAAAGGTGCTCCCTCACCGGGAAAATTCGCCTGTAATGTGGCAATTATGATTCGAGTTGATTCCACTATGAAGCGGTCGTTGTGCTGATCGCGGCAATATTACTTCGACATTGTTATTTACGTAAAAAGAAAAACAAGAAACGGTATTGGTGGCGACACGATTAATTACAAGTGGTGCACATTGATGTTACAAGTTGTATCAAAATATTATAATTTATGCCATTACATGTTGTGCGCACTGTAATGCTTAATTCTCCTCCCTCACTGATTTAATGCTCGAATCTGTAATGTTCGATTCTCCTCCTTCACTGATGTAATGCTCCTCCTTCACTGATGTAATGCTCCTATCTAAAACGTTACATTAATTACAGGCGAAGGCTCCCGGTGAGGGAGCACCTTTAAGCGAACATAGAAATGACTGTTGAAGCGAGTTTTTACAAATACTACGTAGTTTTTATATCAATACTATTTATTATATCAACTAGGGCGCTACATAAGTTTTGCCGTACTTTGTGAAGTTTTTGCTTTTTTCGAAGTACTTTCCACTGTCAGTAATACAGGTCTTCACACGTATAAACCAGATGCTCAACACATTGCTCCAGTACCCTCTGGAACACAGCTGCAAATCTTTTCGAAAAGCTTTTTTAAGGTTTCTAATACATTTAATATATTAATAAACATTCTCCTATATACCATGCAGCAGTAACATTTTTCCCTTTATCAAGTAAAATCGTAGCCAATATTTTTCTCTTAGTAAGAAATACAGCAACCATCCTTTTCTTTACGGATCGGGACATTTTCACACACCCACGTTTTACATTGAGATTTAGTAGGAATGTCTAAATAATACAACTAGGTTTCATCACGTGTAACAATCTAGTTCACGTAGTTAGATCTTCCGTCTTTAATTTATTTTTTACATAACACGAGACCAAGTCACACGCTGCCCCTCAGCAAATCAGTTATCAAGCGCGGTACCCAGATTGAACAAAGTTTTCGTACTTCGTACGGTCCGTACGGTTTTGAAAAACACGATGATCAGTTAGCATTTAACTCGAGGGTTTCCGCCATTTGATGGTGGTATAGACGGACAAGTATCCCTCGGTGCACTACTCATTTCCTCGAACATTTTTGTTAAGTTGAGCCACGCTTAAAGTTATACAAAATAATTACCCAAATGACAACGAAAGAAGCTCGCCGTTTTAATTTAAAAATCGAGCTAGTCTTTGCTTCCAAATTTGTTCATTTTAGTAGTACCTAGTTAGAGTTTATGGATATGCCTAAGCAGTGTTGTGTGTGGCAGCGGTGGCGGGCGCGGCGGGGCAGGGCAGCGGCGCGCCGGCCGCCATCTCCGAGTGGCGGTGAGGCAGCTCGCGGCGCCGCAGGGTCCGCACCACTCTGGAGCCTCGCTCGTACTTGTGACTGCGCGGTCCGCTCGCCGGCGGACTCGATACGTTCGTGTGCTATGACGGTGTCGAACCGCGCGGTAGGAATTGAGGCGCCGGCGTCGACGTCGCCCGACGCTTCGAGGATAGATTCTGTACTAAAGTAAGGAAACAATTTTGTATGCATTCGTGTTAACATTCATATTATTGTAAATTATTTAATTATAGAGTAAGTGATGATGAGTGGGCCGCGAAATTGAGTTCTCGTCGTTCGAGTGTGACTCTTATGCATAGAGTTAATTGACAGGCCTACCCGTGCGTCGTTGTACTTTATGCTCAGTTATATTTAGATGTAAGATACATATTCTATGATATTGGTAAGGGTATGTATAAGTTGTCAGTTGATCCTAAAAAATCGGTCGAAGGCCTTAAATATTTCCAGTATAGACGTGCTTGGCGATTTACATAATATTACTTCCAGAGCGTCAAATATTTTCTGAATATGTGATTTAACAAGCTAATAAAATTTTAGTTAGAGGTACTACACCTTGCTATGTTCATTTTTTGAAAAATAAAATAGAAGTTGGGCAAGCATTCCAAATGTATTTTAAATGACTACTTTTGAACGGAGATTGGAAAGTATGTGATTTCTTTCTTTTCTTACTTTCTAGAGACCTTTATTAATAATTGTGTAAGTAAAATTTTCTATAAAACGAGTTTCTTTCAGATTCCCTAAGGCCGATTTTTTGTGGAAGCAAATGTTAACAAATGGATCCTATCAGGAGGCTTTAAAATTGACTAAATTGCTTTGATTGCTGACTCTGATAGCTATTCAATCACTCTTGTGACATATTCAGACATGTTATTTTGTGCAATATAATAACTTTTTTCTTGAATTAGTTCTTTTCAATACTAGTTGTATTGAGTTTAGCATTTTGTCTTCCAAGTTGATTTAGATATAGCCGACTTCCTACTTTAGTGCTGAATGAGATAAAATTAAGCAAGTCTGTTTTTATAAGTTTCAAAGAGTGACTCCTATAGTGTGTGTTCGCTTATGGATAGGCGGCCTAAAATGGATTCAGTGTTGCTAAATAATTCCGGACACTGCCATTGTTTTATCTACGTAAGATTATTCGAAAATAATGTTTGCTTGAAAAATCCAAACAAAATATGAATAATTAGCAACATATTATGTAACTTCTATTGTAATATACAATAACTTGACGATTATCAGAAACAATGTGGATACCTGAATTTTTAATGTTTTATACAATGTATCGGCGTGATGTAGATTTGACTACATTCCCGTTAATGTATTATTTTCCTTTTTATTTTACTCGCTGAGCAAGAACTTCAAGAAATCTATGATCTCATGTAAATTACCAAATTTTTCATACATTATGTGTACCTAGTTCAATTAAATCTGTTACCATTCTCATATTCTGTCGAGATTTTGTTTGACCACTTGCTTCCAATGAGAAGCAGTAAATACATCTTGTTCTCTGTCAATATCTAGCTAATGTTATAAATAAAGTTAATCATTTGTAAATATATATGGGTTTTAACTGTAACGCGAAATGTATGTAAATTTTCATTCAATTGGAGTGCAAGCGTAATGATAGCTACTATCACCTCTTAATATGACTGAGAATTAGGTTCAATCTATGTAAATATGGTATATACTAAATTTTATTTCAAGGGTTTGCGATGCAAACCTTTGGGACATTCAAATCAACCTGTTCTCATGATATTGTATAGGCGTTTAGTTTAGGATAATAAATCATCTAAGCTTTATGTTTGGTCAGGCACTTGAGAATATGACATTATAGCTGTATCGTAGCAATTATGTTACTATTCAATTTCATTGTATAATTTAAACCACATTATTCTAAGTTTTACTCCAATATTAATTAGATCTACAGGGTAATTAATAGCATTTTGAGAATATCATATGTTTCAATCAACTTTAAAGAACATTTGAAAGGTTTTACGCAGATGACACACTTCATTTTCAATGCTGTGCCAAGGTCGATATCAGTGTAATGTTTAGCGTTTACAAAATATGTGTTTTTAGTTAAATGCCTTCATTTAGGAGAGTTTCATATTATGTTAGTAGTCAAATATTTTAATAATATTGTGTTACTAATTCTTATGAATTATATTAATTATTGTAAATTAGATGTTTTCGTGTTCAAATATACATGGAGGTGACAACGAGGTGTTGAATAATAAGTGATGTGTCGCGGGTCCTGTGCTTGTCGTCGGTGCGTGTGGAGTGCAAACTTGTATCTCATGCTTGGGCGAGAGAAGGTGGCTTGCTCTTAACGTTAAGTGTACGCTATAGACGACGAAAGACTTTATGGACTTAATTTTGTAAATAATAATTTTAAGACTTAGGTAAGCAGACACACTGTTTTTTACAATATTCTAGGTAATGGAATAAATACAAACGTAACTGTTGTAGCATTGATGTCGATGAAACTATTTTGCTGTTATCGTATTTTTTGTAGATACGTGTCACATCCGATTGATATGTGTTCTGGATCGAAAATATGTCTACCCGATAATTCTTCTTCGTTTAACGATGTATGGAGGAGGGGACGATTGAAATTTGTAGTTTAGGATGAATTATGAACGTAGGGAGAATGTCGCTTTGTGGCGTATCCGAAATTTAAATGTTATGTTCCCTCCAACGACGGCGAACTGCACTTATAACATGAGACGAATTTAATTCTTGTATGCTAACCACGTTACTTTATTTACGTTATTATGTGGTATATTTTCTCACATAAATATGTGCTAGCCTGTCTTAGCATATGCATTATAAAGAAATTGTTATGCTTGCATTGTTTTCTATATCCAGTATGTATAAATTCCTTTGGCACAATAAACTGAATAAAATAACGAAAGCTTTTCTCTTGGCTTTATTGTAAAATTAAGATCATCTTTCATGTTGCTAGGAAACCTCCGTCGACGGGCAGTTGCACGCCTGATATCATACTCGCGCTGTCACTCAGTAGAAATAAGACTGGACCGACTACCTCCTGCACTTCTCCGAACCTGGAAATATTGTATACTGTTTGAATGTCTAGATTAACGTGTCGGGCAATCGTTCTTACCGATCTTAATATTATAGTTACGATTGATTTCTCTAACGTTTGTAGATTGAGTTCAGTGTAAGTTATGGCTTGTTATACGAACTACTCATTAGCTTCAACTGCATTAGTTTTCTACAAGTTTTCTATCTTGAAATCTCAATAGTATAATCAAAGTATATTATAATAGTAACGTCCTACTAATATTATAAACGTGAAGTTTGTGAGGATGTATGGATGTTTGTTGCTCTTTCACGCAAAAGCTGCTGAACCGATTGCGATGAAACTTGGTATGTAGATAGCTGGATGCCTGGATTAACACATAGGCTACTTTTTTATCCCGATATTCCAACGGCATCGGGACTTATGCGAGTGAGACCGGGACGCAGCTAGTAACGAATATATTAGTTATCCCTTGAAACATGTTAGGAGTACGTTCACGTCGACGTCATTACCAACCGCAGCTTTATTTTTACATTTCGTAACAATTTCTTTACAAGTTAAATAAATGGAACTTGACAATATTACCTTCCGAGGGGTATTTGAGACAGCATACCCTGTGATTTTTCAGGTGCTGCCCAAACCTTGCGCCCCATATCCGTCATTATAACCGTTGGGTTGACAGTGTTGACTCGAATGCCATGTATCCCCAATTCCAAGGCCATAACCCTGGTTAGAGAGTCGACCGCCCCTTTAGAAGCACAATAGGCAGCGTGATCCTTGAGAGCAGCCTGTAATTATAATAAGAGAAGTAGTCGCTAGTGAAGCTCAATTTATTTTTTGTCATCGAACAATTTGAACATAATAGGGTAGATGATTGAGAGTATCTTTTTAGTAGGTATACGCTAAAAGGGTAGGTGCGGTACATTTATAGAATAGCCAGGCATGACGTTCATTCACTTTAAATGTTAACTTGCCGATTATAAAATAATTATTTAAAAAAAAAACCGACTTCAACAAAAACAACTTCCATAAAAGACTTATATATGATTTTCTCATGGATGCCATTGTCAGAACTGGACCAAATTGAAATGGGACCACACGGGAAGCACCAGCTTTCAAATAAAAAGAATCCTCAAAATCGGTTCACCCAGTCGAAAGTTCTGAGGTAAGAAACATAAAAAAAGCAGTCGAATTGAGAACCTCCTCCTTTTTTGAAGTCGGTTAACAATTACACAAGTCCAGTTTTACTTTAAGTAAAACTGGACGACAATTTTCACAATATTTGAAGTTATTACAATATCGTTCAAACAAAATTCTTGTCTTTAAGAATTTCATGATTACTGGTCTATGCGCTTTCCTCGTGAACTTGCCATACTTACATACTTATACTTTGACCGGCTGATATTGATATAACGTACATACATAAAAGATGCGGATATATTATTTTAGGTTTTAAAATTCCAGGACTCCCAGTATTGTTATACCTATTTACTTTAAAATATCTCAAACAGAAGAGTTATTTTACTGCTCTGCTGCTCAAGTATTAATTGCTTGGATGTTGGAAGGTAAGGCGTAGCAAAGTCCTATTCGAATTGGGAGCTACTTGCACTTAGTATAATGGCATAATAAAAAAAAATGTGGAATCCAGCTATAGTGAATGGATTTTTTTATTTCTAATGTCATAAAAGTTTGTCCAATGAAACTTAGCTACAGATTTTTTTAAGAACTAAATACTTCTTTAAGAATGACGTTTGCATAGCATAATAATATGGGTACCTATAGGTAGTGTATACTTTACTTTGCCAGTAATATCCATTTTAAATCTTGAGAATCATTTACTTGATACATATAAAGTACACAAAAGGACAACAAGCAACGTTGAAAAGAAAGTATTGCAGGTAGTGCAGTCGCAGACTGGAGATAATCGAGTGGTAGCTGTTTCTCCGCTTCTTGGTACTAAACAGGCCTACCTATGTCACTCGGATGTACTTACGAGCGCTAAATACCTACCGGCCTCTTGTCCGCCGGTGGACCTTATATGCAGTCACTCGCTGTGGGTTGCCGACAGCTGTATCGCGAGCACACGCTTTTATTTTTAAAGTACAAAAATGTAATCCGATACTGTACCTATTGATTCTTTGCATAGGTACTGTAAATTTTACAGTGAAAATTGACATAGTTGTTTATGGGCAGTACCTATATGAAAGTAGATAAAATAAGAGGTAAAAAAGACCGGCAGTACTATTTATGAAATTAAAAAAAATATATACTTTTAACCCTATTTGCCCTTGTTTCCCTGAAATTATTTTTGTACGATTAGAATATTTTCCACCATTCAGTTTAATAATTGAGATTTTGGAAAAATATTAGAAATGAAAAATAAGTGTTAAGTACTTAATTTACATATAATAATTTTTTTTTTATACAAAACAAAATATTGAAGAGGTTACCCGACACACATTTTAAAGCCCGGAAAGAGTTGGCAATTAAAACGGTAGGTATCGATATATTTGCAGGGAGTGATTTATCTGTTACGAAGTAACTACTGAGTAATCTGTGGGAGGTACTCGCTTATTGCCGTACAAATATAATTTAAAATCGGTTTGATTTCATGCTTCCAGATCGGTAGCGGAGATGAATGGTTGTAGATATGTCTTATACTTAGTCCAGTCTTCCCATGACCTCCGAGATAATAATCCGCTATAATGGATTGCGCAATGGTTTAAGTGGTCACTTCGCCACTACGCCGCGCAGTGTTGTGGGTTCAAATCCCACACGAAAAAAATTATGTGATCCACAAGTAGCTGTTCCGAGTTTTGGATGTGCTTTGTGTCCGTTGCTTAAATGTTTGTGAAGGACCCGCGACACAGGAATATTCCTAATGCGGGAGTACCTAGTCTTTAAAAAAAGAATAGTAAAATGCAACGTTTGCCTCTCGTTAATTTAACCGAGGTGCGATGATAGAGATAACTATGTAGATACAGCCGAGCCGTGGACTTGAGTGTCACACATGAGCTGATGTATAACGGCTAACTAGTAAGTAATAAAAAAGTGTCTTCTGCAACTCGTCGCACACCACACTCCGAAGATGACTGGTGGTGTATCCACCTATAAGTTGTGTACCTACGCTCTTAATGTTGTAAAGCACCTAGGTAAGTACCTACCAACTTCTATCGAACTATTGAAAACTCACCTTAGAAGCCTGTGAGGATATGTTCACAATGGATCCATTAATCTTGTTTTCTATCATTTTTTTCACCACGACTTGACTTACATTTAGAATAGCCTTGACATTTACTGATAGAATCCTGTAAAATTACATTAAACTGTATATCAACGTATCTTTATAATATAACATGATAAATAGCAAACCATTTCAGGAAATACACTGAATAAAGACAATCTAATAAATGAATAATTGAGTACTCACTCGTCCAAGCTAGCCGGCGAACATTCTAGGAATGATTCAGTTATAGCAATTCCTGCATTATTAACTAAACCATCGAACACTCCCAAGGAATTAACAACATCTCTGGTTCTGTTCCAGTCGCGGAGGTCAACGCATGCTATTTCCATAGATGGATACTCCGTTTTAATGGCTTTTAAATTGTCAGGTTGGTTAGATATTATGACAACATTCGCGCCTTGCTTCCATAACTCAACGGCTATACCACGACCTATGCCTAAATAAAAAAATGCAATACCTTTCTATACTTAGGTTAAAAAGAGCTTTAACTGTCACCTACTTACAAACTTATGGACAATACTTTGAGCAAATTAGTAGGTATATTTTACCTGTATAGTTGTATCCTGATTTTATATCGCATTGAACCACCGGGTATGAAGATCAACGTTGGAATGACCAAGATATAAATATGCCAAAGTGGAACTTACTAAAACCACACGTGCCTAGCTACCATTTCTGCTGCCCTCGTCATACAAGAAATGGTTGCCAGAAATGACTAAAGTATGTAGGTAATATGGATTTTTAGGTTAAGGTTTTCCCTTTAAGTCCCGTAGAGCCCCCATTCTTAAGTACCTACACCGTACTGTAAGAATTCAGAGACGACTAAACATTTCATGTTTTTGTTTCTGTACAGTACCTACTCCCTGTGGACCCTCTGTAAAATGTTGCCTACAAAAAAACATTAGCCGGAAGCAACAACATTTACCCCAAAAAGGCGTTACCGTTTTGCTGCTCATGGTAGGTAGGTACACCGCGATATAAATATTTACATATAACACGTACCTATATAAGAAACAATAGTATCTAATAAGTAGGTAGGTACGTATAAAATATAATTGATATTAAGCCGGCCGGTTTCGTACAGAAGGTTGCTGGTCTTTGTTTATGGATGTGATAATCACGTATAATTACTACATAAGCAATTTTATTGTAAATAGACATACTTACCTTGGCAACCGCCAGTAACGAGAATTCGCTTTTCTTTAAAATATTTATCCATTATTGAACACACTTGTTATTCATACAACTTTATTTACAGAAAGAGCGAAATCGCTGGTGATAAGGCTCAGTTATCTCAATTATTATTTTAAAGTTTACTAAATAATTGATAACATTTCCGTGAGTTTGAAATAATATTCTTCCTATCAAGTTACAGTATGGGATCGATGGGTGGGTAGGATACCTAACTTGTTTTCTTGTCGGCTATAGACGGTTTTATTCAAATAATAATTTAAGGTTAAATTAAATTAAACAATCTTGTTTGTAAACAATTTTTTTTATTACAATAATTCTTTGCTGACAGCGCGTATATCAGTAACAAACTAAAACAATTAAAAGATACTAATGCCAGGGCTACTTTGCTCGCTCAGAGACGCGCTTTATATACTTATCTACTGATTACCGTACGGTGGCGGCGCGCGGCATTTCCACGAAGGTACAATTACTAAAAGTAAGGTACGTATGTAGCACGCTCGCCTGTGCGCTCCTAAATCTATACTAACAGGTGGTTTAATAAGTACCGATACTAAATACTAAAACAACGTTTTTTTGATAAAATATTTTTTAAACATCCAAGTCCTCCCCTTCAACTGCCTGCGATACAGTTCCTCCAACGTTTTTCTAACTTTTATATTTCATGTGTTTTATATTTGCCTTCAAAATTCAAACAAACAAAACACAAATTCTTCAAAATAAGCTTCCGTTGCTGCGATTATCCACTCTGCTGACTGCCGATTGGATTCCGGAGTGAAATGAAGCCATGTTTCATTCATTGTCACATAAAGGTGGCCTGGAAGATATTTCTTGTTGTGATAAGTTAAGTTGTTTTTTTATATGTATAAATATTATGTATTTGGTGTACAATAAAGAGTACTTACTTACTTACTACTAAAAAACACTATCAGTTGAAATCTTCACTATCTCAGCTATCTCGTGCACTTTTACCTTTCGATCTCACTCCACGATTTTCAGGACTTGATTGATGTTTTGTTGAGTCCCTGCTTCACAACGAAAAAGAGGGAACGGGAGAAAACTAGTACGTTTCCGTCCCGCAGAAGACGCACCAGGCGCCGGAGAGTGCAAAACGATTTCGGGCCTCCATGAGCGCTTGTCTGAGGGCGACGGCAGGGGCTATCTGTCGCCCTAGTAGAAGCAGGCCCGAGACGGTGGCGCAACGAACACGTCGCGCCGCGGAACTCCGCGCGCGCCTCTCTATATTAGAGGGGACAGAACTATCTGCACCTCATAGTGGGGTCGTATTGTTTAACAGCCGGCCAAGTCTGCCGGGGCTCACAGGGATTTCCTTTCTAGGTTACACCTGTTGTCCCGCTATAAGACCCGGTGACGGAAAACTGTGTGGTTTTAGTCGGTTCGAGTCCGACATACCACCTTGCCGTTTGGCCCCAGTGAGGTGATCACCCGTGGGGGTATACAGACATAAAAAAAAAGAATTTTTTTTTCGGTTAAACATAAATAAATCCTTAAATATCAACTACTACTAGCACAGCTCATTATCTACGACCTATAGAGTTAAGCTTCGGCAGTCTTTATGCACGGATTCTAATGCATTCCTAATTACGAGACGCGTGGTATCTAATAGGTATTTTGTCAGACCTTATAAAATCATTTTCCATTTCAAGACCTTTAAGTTTACGGCTAGGCGTGTTGCCGGCACTGGAAGCTGAAATAGCTAGACACGCTAGGCGTGTTCACCGGCATTGAAAGTGTTAAAATATAAAACGCTAAAAAAGTATCGAATGTAACAAACAGCAAACAAAACGAAAAGGAGAAAGAAGTCTATGTACTTACACATTTTGCTATTAGTATAGGCATTATGATACAAAAGACCGTTTGACACAGAACAATGTTCTTATATATTTTCTTCTCTGTCTGTGGTGCACTGCAGTAAACCAAAAATATTGACACGAAAATTTTAACAAATATCGTTTGACACAGAACAATGTTCTTTATGTCTATCATTTCTTCTCTCTCTGAGGTAAAAATAATGACACGAAAATTTTAACAAATCGCATTTATTCAACAAAAATATTGTTTGGTGAAATGGCTTAGGTGAGCTGTATAACCTTTCTAATGAAATTTCAAGCTCTCACCGATTGCAAATGTAGTATTCACTAATGCTAATGAACATAGGTACCTAAATATAATTCAAATTATACACACTGTCGTGGCAAATAAAAATAGTTAATTCTTTCTACATTAAAATGACTAATTCAATTCATATGCACCTTTTTTCCTATTATAGTGATTTATACCTTAAATAGACTTACATAATTCGGAATGGAACAGATCTAAAAATGTACATGAATTTCAAAGTCTTATGTTGAAATAACACTTGTATGTAACTATTTGAAATAAACGAAGAAGACTTACAGCTTACACTTCAGAAAAATTAAGAAAACCGTACAAACCTCTTGAAGTTAAAATTGTTATAATTAAAACAATTTGATAACAATATATCACAATGTACAAAGTATAATCATAATTATGGCAATATATGTTAGTAAACCATCTTTGGTTAAATATCAAATACCTACACTTAAAATTAAGATAAGTAATGCAGATTGTTAAAAATTATTCAATATTCCAAGTCGTTATTTTATACTTTAGTAATGAAGACAGAAAGCTCTTAGTGAATAAGTTACGTCGCGAGGAAACCACCATCAATAGGCAGCTCTACACCGTTGATCATGCTAGACCTTTCACTCAGTAGGAAAACTACAGCATTGACTACTTCAGAAACTTCTCCAAACCTGAAACAAAATAAATTTTAGATAATATTTATAATACCATGTTTGGTTACGCAAAGTCAGTTTCAAATTATTGTGATTATCACATTTTATTTTCTCTCGTAGGTGATAGTAAAAAAAAAAAAAAAACGTGATTGTAAATGCCTACCACTAAATAAAGTGATTATATATTTATCTTAAGGTTTTATGATGTCGTAGATAGCGCGTTACCTTGTAAAAGCTTTAATAATTTTTTGAAGTGAAAACTTCTTTAGCGGCGTTGTGCACTTTACGGGGTGGGTAAAAAATGGTAAACTCGGGTCAGGACACGTGACCCTGAACGAAAATTCGTAAGACGGAGCCGAGTTTCTTATATTTAAAAAAATATAACATTCGAAATTCAAACATTTATGAGCGGCTAGGAGCGCAGAACTTCCAGTGTACGCTATGTATACATTTAGATATGTTATTACCTACTTTTTATTTTTAACCTAATTATATATTATACAGATGTATGTGTGTATGTATATGCAAATACATTGTGAAGTTATGTTTTCACTTCTGACGTGCAGTCCTACGACTGACTGTTTGTATTATTCTTGGTTTATTTCTCTCACGAAACTAAGGATGACATTTGGAACTATCTCCATCTAACCTCCATAACTACTACTGGTACCGAGCTGAAGCGAAGAGTCGGTAAACTTTCTACAGCAGAGCGCATCAAGTGAGCACAACTAGCATCGTTTTTAAACATAATTGTAACAAGCATAAATTACAATTACAAGAAAATGAAAAAATCGGCAGTAACCCAATAAAGGAAAAGCGCACGCACGAAAGTTAAAAACGCAAAAAGTACATTCCTGATTCTGAGTTCTGACCCCGATCTGATTTTTACAAGATTCACGATTGTATGACGTGAGTAAATAATATCATCTCTAATCTATTGCCTCTGCCGCTACTAGAACGATGAACTACTCTGCGCATCACCTTCAGGCCAGCGTTCGAAAATGGCACCTCCAGCCTCCAAATAGAGTACAATTTTGTCCTTGTAAAGGTGACAGAAATTTTATGTTTATTATAATGAGTACGACTATACTGCATATATTTTTTATAAGCGTAATATTAAACAAATACAGATATGAAGATAATATTATGACCTATGGCTTCATGTCACAACGGTAAAGTTAGGTAACACACATTATATAATAATGTTATTATAGATAGATAATTCATATATTGTTTTTAAAGATAATCGACTCAATAATAGTTACACTGACTAGGAAAGAGCTCTTCAAACGGATGAACAGATTTACTTGAATTATAGTTAAGAACACTCTCGGTCAAGTCACCTTTCAAATAAAAAAAAACTAAATCGAAAGCGGTCTATCCGTTCAGGAGCTATGATGCCACAGACAGATACACACGTTAAACGTATAACTAACTTAACTCCTTTTTGCAGCAGGGGTTAAAAGACCTTTCATAAACAGTCCATTTCTTTGGTGATGTACTTAGAACTTGCTATTTTTAGCATTCGGTTACTAAAAAGGAACCCTTATAAGATCACTTTGTTGTACGTCTGTCTGTCTGTCCGTCAAGACCCTTTTCCTCAGGAACTCGTGGAGGCATCAAATGGAAATTAACATTAAATAATTACGTCAGTAGTGTCTTGAAGCTGTAAAAAAATAAAGCTTCTTAGTCAACGCAATCAAAAGATACGGCTATTTAAGCCTTGGTGAATCAAAACCTATAGAGTACTTCCCATTGACCTAGAACCATGAAATTTGATAAGAAGCAAGGTCTCACAGCACAAGTAAAGGAAAAAATCAGAAAGTCGTTAATTTGTTGTTACATCACATAAAAAATATTTTTTGTGATAACAAACTTTTTGCGGTTGGAAAGTTGACTTTGTTAAATCGACGTATGGGAGAGAATTTTTAAAACTGCAAAGTTATGTCTGTCTTTCGGAAAAACCTTACAAAAATCTTCGTGAATTGATTCCCGAGATGGACGTACTCTATCTACATACAAGTTTGTTTGCTTACGGAGCTCGGGCCTTTTGCAAGAAAATAAAAAATCGGCAATAAGCCACAAGCAAAAAGCACGCACGAAAGTTGAAAACGTAAAAAGTACATTCCTGATTCTGAGTTCTGACCACGATCTAATTTTTGCAAGATTTACGATTGTATGACGTGAGTAAATAATAGTATTTCTAATCTATGGCCTCTGCCGCTACTAGAACGATGAACTACTCTGCACATCACCTTCAGGCCAGCGTTCGAAAATGGCATCTTAAAGCCTCTAAATAGAGTACAATTAGAGAATACAAATAGAGAAATATAATACAGATATGAAGATAATATTTTGACATATGGCTTCATATGACAACGGAAAAGTTAAATAGTAGGCTTGTAGCGTTAACCATAAAAATTATACGAATCGGAAATAATTGCTACAAAAGGTTTTATTGTTTTAATGGCTTCATTTGTACCCCGATATGAACTATATCAGGTTTTTCGAGTTGTGCTAAAGTGGTGGGGGGAGAATATGTACCTCCAAAAGGGGTATTTTTGCAATTTTACGGTAATAGCTCCTAAAGAATTCACAATATCGAAAACATGGTCATTATATAGTTTCAGAACATTCAATTTTGCATTGAATGAGACTAAGGGTTTTTCGAACAACCATATCCCATACTACTGCACATCAAAGTGGGAACAGTATTCCACATTTATGAAAAATAATATCATCTACAGGCTTTGCCTAGTTTGGGATCAGACGGCCGTGTGTGAGATGTGTCAAATTATTATTATTATAGAAGTGTAGAAAGATAAATAAAATTATTTAACAATGGCTATAAAGAAAGCGACAAAGGTCCAGTAGGTATGTACTCGTATATTGACCTGTCACAGTACGGTAACTGTATACAAAGACAGTTCAACTTATACTGAAAATGAAATAAAAGAAAACATTCAACATTTTATGAACTACTAGCTCCCCGCAGTTTCAAATGCCTACCTAAGTCCCAATACCGTGGGAATTTCGGGATAAAAAGTAGCCTATGTGATAATCCAGGTGTCCTTTTGCGTGAAAGAGCAACAAACATCCATACATCCTCACTAACTATAATAAGAGGTCTCTAGTTGTACCGTGTGCATTCGGTACTTTAGGAGAATGAATTCAGTGTGTGAATGAATTCATTCTCCTAAAGTAACAAAAAATCCATTACTACTCCTGTCTTTTAGATGTTGGTGAATTGATCGTTTATGGTGCAAGTATTGGCTAACATCTTTCTTTTAATAGTCATTTGATGACGCATAATAAAATAAAACTCAAGAAAGTATTTGAAATTTTTTTCTACTCTCCGAGGCACGGAGGGGTCTCAATGTGTTAAGAATTCACCCATCCTAAGACTGACCTGGATAGTATTACTTATCTTTTGTAATGTGCTAACCTACTTGGTTACCACTTAGCCACGAGCCCCTCTTTTATCTTGTCAGTAAAATTCACAAAAGGAGTAAACACTTTTAATGCTCACTATCTAACTAGTTGACAGATTAGGTTTCAACATAACTTTGAAGACGATCTTAAAATCAAAATTATTTGTTTCAAGTAAAACCATTGTAGGTATTTTTGAATTGTCAGGAGTCAGTCAGTATAAGTCGGCCGTGAAGCTAGTTGTCTATTCCAAAACGTAGATCCTATGGAGAAGAACAGGCAAGAAACTCAAAGGACACTCTTTTTCAACATGTTTTTTTTTAACAAAGTAACTTTTTACATTGCTTATAAGCGTAATTAGCCTTAGTTTTATGATAAGCCGATTACTTACCTTCTAAGTGGTATCTTGGCAAGCATTTCATTAGCCTTAACTGGGTCTGACCATCCAACTTTAGCCATTTCAGTCATGGTGACGGTAGGGTTGACAGAATTTACTCTGATGCCGTACGGACCCAGCTCTAATGCCATGGAACGGGTCAGTGCATCTACAGCAGCTTTTGATGCACAGTATATAGTGTGGTCTTGCAATGCAGCCTGCAAATGTTGAAGATAGTGGTTTATTAATGCGTTTATTTAATTAAATGCTTTCAATTTTAAAAAACTTTGCTTAGCTTTGTTAAAATTAGAAGATTGAGGAAAGCATAACAGATTTGTTTTAGAATCATAATGTCCTGCCGTCTCCGTAAGTATCTTTATCGTATGGGACGGTTGAACTGCGTAGTTCTGTATTGCATTTCTGATAGTAAGCAAGGTCGCCAAAGTTCCATTTGGCGGTGAATAGAGTTGACACTGTGCAAGTGAGGCTATTAGGTTTTGTTTATAAAATAGCAATGCGTCGGCTAAACTGACAAACATCGTACTCGACTCCTTAATATAGAGAAAACCTCGTCCTTTTTGAACTTGATTAAAAACTAATTTTGAAGGCAAATTTTCGCACATTTTCGCAGTAAACATTATTTTATATTCACGTCTTGTACTTGTCATTCATTTCATGTCTTTACTGTATAAGTTATCACTAATCCCCTATGATACCTAATCACTAAATCCTCGTAACCACCTTGAAAGCGTCAAATAGGACTTTAAACTAATATAAGGGTATAGATATCTAAATTATATGTATAGATTGTTAAATATAGTTGTAATCTTAAAACTATATTTAGCAAAAGGAGTGATTACAAAAAGGCGCTCCGTTAAAAATATACCCAAGGGATAAGGAATAAACATTTATTTTGGAAGTAGCTGTCCCAATAGACGTCCTATCGATTTACAATACAATTGTTTTCATTCCATATAAAAAAGCACTGTTTTTCCCAAAAATTGAAATTTTTCGGGCAACCTTTCCCATCTTTCTTTTTCTTAGAAACCTATTTCATAGTCAGGACTATAAATATGTTTACATTTGCAGCGGTTCATATATATGTGTTCAAACCAAAGATCAAAAATTACTGACAATAGTGAACCTCAATAATATGTGTGCACTCCCAGGACATAATATCTACATACACGTTGGAGCGGTCCAAACATAATATGTCTCCTAACCAAAGGTTTTTCAATTTGCGGGTCGTTTTCTAATAGACATAAAAAATATAGATATGAGATCTATAATTTTTCTAAATTTGATATTAATTTGTGGTTATCTATTTACATTTATGTTTATGATTTACAAATAAGAGTTAATAAGAAATACTATTTGCCCATATATGCCTCAAAAGAAACTATGATTGGCTAGATATTTCTGGAATATCCACACGTACTCATATTTTAGGCAGTCTGTCATAGATAGATATATTTGGTCTACGATAGTCTAGATAGTTTTGGAATATTAGTACTCCAACATATTGTTGGACGCGTATAGTGAACATATTTCTTATGCAGGACCAAAGAAATATGTTCACTATAATTGTACTATGATGATTATTTTAAAACCAAATTTAGAAAATTCCGTCCAGCCGTTCTTAAGTGATGCGCTTACCATTTAGCAAAGAACAGCAAATAATTTTTATTTATAAGCATGCGTAGATTAGAGTTTATTTACTATTATACTTTGATTACTTTCTATTAACAGACACACTATATCCATAATTCAAAGTTTGAACTATGGATATTCACACCTTATTCGCCTACTCTACGAGGGGTGATCAAAAAGTAATGATAAACGGGTATTTCTAATAAAGATAAAAATCCAAAAAAAATTGTTTTCACTTCTTCGGTCCTTCACTACTTCCCACCTAAAAAATTGTATAAATAGGACATCATTTGGAGGAGCTACATTCATTTGAATACCAGCAGTCGGAGCGACAACACGAAAATGGAGAAACACGAAGTGAGATGCGTCATCAAGTACCTCTGTTTGAAAAAAATGTCTACCAAAGAGATACACGCTGATTTGGTGGAGACACTGGGGGACTCTGCTCCTCCATATTCTACGGTGGCACGGTGGTGCAAAGAGTTTAAGCTGGGTAGAACATCCACAGAAGATGAACATCGCGAGGGACGCCCAACCTCGTCCCTCACTGAGGAAATCGTGAAAAAAGTCGAAGATATCGTATTAGCAGACCGAAGAGTAACCATCAGACATTTAGCTGAGGTCACAGGGATCTCATATGGCAGCATCCAAAGCATTTTGACCGGCAAAATGAATATGAAGAAGGTCTCCGCGCGTTGGGTACCGAGAATGTTAACGGACGAACAAAAGAAAAAGCGAGTTGACATTTCAAGAGCCAATCTTGCAAAGTTCCAGGCTGACCAAGAAAATTTTTTGTCTCGATTTGTGACCATGAACGAAACATGGATCCATCATTTTGATCCTGAGACCAAACAACAATCGATGACTTGGAAAATGCCATCCTCACCGACGCCGAAGAAGTTCAAAGTCTCGAGCTCGGCGGGCAAGGTTATGGCGTCCGTTTTTTGGGATGCTGAGGGAATCATAATGGTTGATTACCTGGAAAAGGGAGCTACTATAACGGGCTCCTACTACGCTGATCAAATAAGACGACTGCGAGAAGCCATAAAGGAAAAAAGACGGGGCAAACTCCGAGCGAAAGTCCTGTTTCATCAGGACAACGCACCTGCACACAAAGCCGAAGTTGCGACGGCTGCCATTCGAGAAGCAGGCTTCGAACTGGTCGAACACCCACCCTATTCTCCAGATTTAGCCCCCAGCGACTTTTATTTGTTTCCTCGGCTCAAGGAACACCTCAGGGGCAAGAAATTTGAGGATGATAGCGAGGTTATGGCTGCTGTAGAGGCATTTTGGGAGAGCCAAGATAAAGATTTTTTTTTAAAGGGTATTTTAGGCTTAGAGAAACGTTGGACTAAATGTATCGACTTGTTAGGAGACTATGTAGAAAAATAAATTAAATTTAAACTAGAATCGTTGTTTTATTATACTCATTATCATTACTTTTTGATCGCCCCTCGTATTGCCGCGATCTGTCAATCTAAAATCTGGTCTCATTAATAGGTAACGTAATCTCAATTATAGACTAATAGCTACTAATGATATGACGATATATCGTCGTAAGATATGTGTATATATATATTGGTATTGAAGTAGGTACTTATTAAACTTATGATTTGTTTTTTTTTTTGAAAATAATATCTTTCAGGCACCTTGAAAATAGATTACCCTCAGAGAGGTTAAAAGATTGTTGTATGGAAGCGCAAATCGCTTATACACAAAGAGATAGTAGACATCAATACATAAAACGAAATGGTTAATGATAAGAGACAGGTGTCAGACTTTTGAGATATAACTTATCAAAATATGTCGCAACAGTAAATAAGAGCAATAAATATTCAATATAACATACAGGGTGTAAGTGACACGGTACCGAATCCTGAAACAGTGTATTCAGACCATCATTCTAAGTGAAAAACCATTGGAAATTTCTGCCGGAAAATCATTTTTTTAATTTTTTTTGCAAAGTGATATCACAATGAGTACACAGAACATTTTACCAAAAAAAAAAATCAGTAAATATCCCATTCGGCCAAAAACTGCAATGTTAAACATTTATGCAATCAGCTGCTTCGACGGTGCTGTGCGCTGAAGGTCATTCACCGAACCGCACAATACGCGTGTTGCGTTACACTGCGTAGTTCAAAATCAAACTATTGACTGTAAATCCTTAATCTCGAATTTTTATTATGAACTGACTTTTGCATTTTTTTTTTAATTCATTGTGATAAGTATCCAAAGAAAAAAGTTTTTGTAAGTTATTCTGTATATATTTTTTAAAAGTATGTAGGTATATAGATTTATTCGAGTTCCGATCAGTGGCGTAACTATACCACCTCAGGCCCGTGGCTAATTAATCGGATGGGGCCTTCTTTTAGAATTAGAATATATTACGCGATATCTTCGCTATTTGTTAACCGTTTTCAATAATTGTTTTTCATTTGAATTAGTTGTAATCAAGGTTGGTCCCATTTAAATATGAAGAAAATATTCCACCTGTGATGGTGGTAACTTCGATTGATTAAATACAAAGTGCATCATGTGTTCAGGGCCTTTAAGCCCTGGGGGCCCTTTCGGGCCTGGGGCCCGTGGCATTTTGCCCGCTCTGCCACCTTATTGTTACACCACTGGTTTCGATGGACACTCCTTTGCTCGCTGCAAGTAATGGCTGCAAGTGACTAAAGGAGACGTGGAAGCTACACAGTGTAGGTATACTGCGCACTGACTAGTCTACTTACTCACGCTTCTCATAAGCGCTAACAACGTTCTCTCTTGCTTTAACCATTAACACAAATCAAATAACCTTAGATTATATATAGGTCCAGATACCGTGACTAGTACAAAAGTCACCGTTTACTTTGAAGCCACTTTTTGGTGCTGTGTGAGTGAACCCCGCCCAACGCGAGTGTCTACGTACAATGTTTGTTTGTGTGCATTGACGGTTTTACTACCAGTGCATAGAGGTTACCCCAAAATTCAGGGACTTTTTTATTAAACATATTTTTTTTTTTATGTAAGTAATATTAATTAAATACATTTTGAATGTATTTAAATCAGTTACAAATATTCGTTTATTTCATTTTTTCGTTTTTTTTCATTTAATTCGTTTAGTTAAAAAGACAAATGTAAAACAAAACTACTTAGTAGGAACTATTTATTTATCACAATATTTTTTGGTTTGTTTTCAAGACATTTTTTTTAGAGTTTCCTCCTTAGGAATCGATTTTCATATAAGGCCGTATGAAAAAAATATGAGAATAAGAGTAATTTTTTTTTGTGGTAAATGTAACATAAAAGCTCTTTTGAGTAATAAAATTAAATGCAACTTTATTCACAGGAACAGAGTAACAAAAGGTATTTTGATAAAATAAAGTAAACGTTTTGCCTTGTTTTGTAGGACTCAGATATATATATATATATTTTATAAAGTATCAAAAAAATAGCAAAATTTTACAAGTCCTAAGTACTCTATAGCTGTGTTCGTTAGGAGTAGTAATAATAAGTTATAATACGAGTACAATCCCACAGCTAAAGTATCGTTAGACGGACACATTGAACTCCGGGTGCTAGAGTTTAGAAATTAAGAATATTTGAAGGATTCCAGTTTCGCGAACATTAACATTAAGCATATTTCTCGTCTTTCTATAAATAACAAGTTTGGCAAAGAAAAATATATATATATTGCTAGAATGCGTTATGGGTAAATGAAATTCACGTCCTGGCAACATCTCTAGTAATGGCGTCGTAATTTTATTAATTTGAAATTTTGTTCTATTGTTTATAAATACATTAGGAAATAGAATACTTACATATAAAATGTGATGTTCGGACACTTAAGATTTTTTTTTGTATAATTTTTTACAGAATGTGACAGCACAAGCAGGCATTTTTAAATATTATAAGTAGCGACTCGAGACGTACTTCAGCGGCGAACGTTCGCTCGCGTGTGACGAGTGAGACGCTTATATTTATATTAGACGCTTGTATTTTTTGGCTTCAGTTTTGAGGCACGGATTAGGCATCTGGACCTATATATAATCTAAGCAAATAACATTTGATTTGTGTTAATGGTTAAAGCAAATTTATCGACCGTGTTCGTCAGTAGCTTTACATGTGACGAAGTACATATATGTACGTACATAATCGGTATCCTGTCCGAGCCGGTTCGTGTTTTGAAAACATTATTTTCCAAATGGAAATTTCATAACTATAACTATAGATAACTGGCTTTTGCTCGCGGCTTGTTCGCGTTTTTAATGGGCAATGGTATCGGCGTTTATCTTCGTAAAAGTAATTTTTCCATCCTCGGGGACAGTACTTTTTTCTATACATAGACATACTTTGATGTTTATGAATCAGATTGATTAACCCAATCTAACTACACATCTTCGATATCACCTAGTACTTGGGTTGTAGAGGTCCGATGGCAGTCGCTTCACGTAAAATAGGTATCGAAGTTCGGCCGTATCATAGTTAGACTGAAAGTCGACCCCAACTTAGTTGGAAAAGGGCGCGGAGGATGATGATTGATTAACCCAGACGAATTTTTATTTTTGTCAAGATGGCACTTTGTACAACAATTTGATTAAAAAATTATAACAGTTCTCTTCATCATGACAATTCATCCGCCCACTTGGTAAAATAACAACCACATTTTTGAAAACATTATATCTAGTCTAACGGATTTTCATGCGGTCTTCACCAATAGATATAGTGATGCATGAGGAAGGTTTAGGTGTATAATTTGTTAACGTTTTGTGTAAATTGGTTTAAATATGATGACGATTGCTGAAGATGTCTCTACTACCCGTGCGAAGCCGGGGCTGGATTGATGGTTAACACATATTATTTCAAAGTTACTAGAGATCGCGTGGTGGTCGAATTTCGACCATGGTTTATTTCATTGGCCAATATTACTTGACCTGTCACTTGACTTTTGTACCATGACAGGTCAAAATATATACTGGACAGTCATATCTGTATGTACCCGTTTTTGCATTTCTTTTTAACTTTGTAGCAAATATTGTTCAAAAATTTTAGCATTCGTCACTTCTTCTCTGTATAAACTATAAGTGTGCGAAATTTCTTACTCCTCCGTCCGCCCAATTTTCGTAAAAAGGGATCCAAAGTTTTCGCTTCACGTATATAGTTATCACGTATATAGATTACATTTGATTTGATTGATGTTAGCATAATTATATTATCATGGAACACGACAGTTTAAAAGTTAGTATTATAGTCTAGACTCAGGACATTGTACCATGTGAGTTCATCTTGTTTGAAAATTTCAAGACATCGGTACACAACCCTAGAAGCGGGAATGTTACATTAATGAGAAGTTGGACCAAATCAGTGTAAACACTTTTATAGAATAGGTGTCTAAAGGGTCAGGAAATCCTTTGAAAGACAGTAAATATAAATCTCTTGTACATATGATACTGATCTTTTATTATAGAAGAATCCACAAAAATGGAATATGGTCTCAGTAGCATTTTTAAATAGGAAATTAAGACTAGTTTTTAATAACCTAACCTAGTTTTTGATAAGAACTTCCTAATATCAATTGTCACTGTATGCATTTAATTTTGAAAAACTACAAAACTAAAGTCAATTGCAGAAAAATGCAAATTTCCTACCATTATGAGTGCAAATTGTGTGCAATTGATGAGAAATTTATTACATATAATATATTACATAAATAATACCTGTTTATTGTAGCATTGGGACCTCCTATTTCCCTCGAGACCGTCTATCTAGAAGCGAGGCTTCTTTGAAGATATTATAAAAGCGATAATATTTGTAAAGTGTGAGATTGTTCAGTTTTCAATTTAATAAGCCCTTTAGCCTTGCAGATATTTTAATTGTTCTCCTCTAAATAAAGACATTCCTTTCCCGAGCCAATACACCTTATCCCAAATACTACAATATATCATACGCTAGCAGCGCCCCGCGGTTTCACCCGCGTAAGTCCCGATCCCGTGGGAATATCGGGATAAAAAGTAGCCTATATGTTAATCCAGGTCTCCAGCTATCTACATACCAAGTTTCATCGCAATTGGTTCAGTGGTTTTTGCGTAAAAGAGTAACAAACATCCATCCATCCAAACTTACACATTTATAATATTAGTGGGATTTTGAACACTATTAACAAATATTTCAACTATGTAAACTGAAATACCGATTCCAAAACAGTTTTTAGTTCTAAACACAAAACTAGATATTAATTTATTTTTGTCTTTTGTATATCCTGTAAAGGCATTCACAAGGAGATAGGGTTTGTCGGAATAACCGGTTTAATAGTGACTAATAGAATTCTGCATTATAGCTGATAATAAAATTGAAGTGTCTGTTTTTAATGTCATATTAACAGCATTTTAGTAAATGCATCCGAATGTGAATGTTACAAATACAAAAAAAAAACAATTAAATGAACAATGAACAAATAAATTAAAATGTTATGTGTCTGTCTGTTTGTTTGTTTCAGCTAATCTCTGGTACGGGTCAACCGATTTCTACGGGGCTTTCACTGGCAGGTCGCTGGTGTTATAAAGAGTACCTTAGGCTAATTTCATTTTGGAAACATTTATTAGGGTTCCATGAAAAATATTAAATATGTAGTCTCAGGCAGTCAGTCCATCTTGTAGATGGATGACCTACACTGCACTTCCTGGCCCATAATCTCCATTCTGACACGTTTCACAGTAAACAGCATACTTGTTCATACAAGAGTCCTGCCAACTGCCACTTCCACTTATTGATCCATTGGGCTATGTTTTACTTAATAATTTTATTTTTTATCTTATTCTTATGCTATACTTAATAAAAGACTTTTATATTACTAACCTTAGAAGCTTGAGAGGATATGTTAACTATTGCACCATGTGTTTTATTTTCTAGCATTTTCTTTGCTACAACTTGACTTATGTTGAGCACAGCCTTTACATTAACGTTGAACATTCTGAAAAAAATTACTTTGGTTATTGTATTGTAAATCAAAGTATTAACAACTACCATGAGGAACAAGATTTCTAGAATAGAACATATGGTAACTAAAAGTTAACTACACTGGAAGTCATTGCAATCTGAGTGCCACAACTGCAGATTTTTTTATGGCAGCATATTATACTATGGCTTGGGCTTACATTATTCAATAAAATACCATGATACTGGTCAATTTAAGAATAAGTTAGGTAAATTTCAAAAAAAGAAAGCATACTTATCGAAATCCGAAGATGTGTGTTTAAGAAATGGTTCACAAATCGCGACAGCAGCATTGTTCACAAGCGCGTCAAAGTGACCCAAAGACTCCACCACAGCACGAGTTTTCTCCCAGTCAGCTACGTCAACATCTACAATGTCTATCGATGGATATTCACTCTTAAGGGTCTCTAAATGACTTCTCGTTCGTGACAACGCAACTATATTAGCTCCCGCACGCCACAGTTCTATGGCGATACCTCGGCCAATTCCTGTAATGTAATTATGTACTTAAATCTCACGGTTCGTATCTTTTTTAAGTTTACTTAGCTACGCTAGAATTAGTACATAACTAACTAGATATTATGCAAAATACAATAAACTAACCTTGGCCTGCCCCGGTAACGAGTATTCTTTTGCCTTTAAACGAGATTTCCATTTTTTTTCAGATGTTGTTCCTAGAATACTAATTCAATAAAAGTAAATTGCAAAATACAATAATAGTAACACAACCAATCGTTCAGAAAATATAGTGTGTGGATAATATCGTTCTGTGGTGTGACGTGAGCGACTTTTGTAGTTTTGTGAAGTGTAAAACTAGTGATGGGCGTATTTACGCGTCCAGGGTTTAAAACCTGGTTTATACTTGCAAGTGCGTAGACCTGGTACGCTTAGAAATACTTGAAAGACATTGAAGGTACTTTTGGCATTCGTACTACTTACGTATAATTTCAAACACAGCCGTTACATTAACATTGAACGTAAATGTAAGAGATGGTGCGAATAAAGAAGAGCCGACTCACACTCACACATCCCTAGACAAGTACTTGGGACTCTTACAAAAGCTCTATCGTACCGATGTATTAAAAAAAAAGATTATGCTCCTTATGAATAGATTAAAAGCCAGGGTTCAATGTTATATGAAAGTACTTTTCCAACACTTAAAACTTACTTAGATACATAAATATAATCTTAATCAAGTATTTGTGTAATTTCCAGAGAATTTGCAGAGATAAAAACTTTGAAAAGTGTTTTAAACTCTGGTTTTTAAATCACGGCCCCTAAGATGCATGAGTTTTCTTACGCTGTCACACGGCAAGCACTTAAAGCTCATAAGTCACTCCACTCACTCAAGCGCAAATGTTAAGAGTTACGTAAACGTCATTTTCATCGTTTAGGCTCACTTCTGAACTCCACAATATAAATACATTAGCTGTGCCACACGGATTCACCCGCGTTAATTTGAGAAAAAGTTTTAAAAATATATTCCACTACTTTAAGAGTGTTCCTTATTACATTACTGTAAGAAGTTATTTTGGGTACATCACGCTATGATCAGTAAGAGTTGAACTATAGTAAAAAATGTCACGGGAACAGGAACAATAAAATAAAGCTGTGTTTAATAAATTTTTTGAACTACTTTGTTCAGAATTTAATTCAGTTTTTACTTCCAGAACTATTGTAGTTAAAGGTTATGCCACATTTAGTGAATGGGATAGTAGCACATTCACTAAATGTGGCATATGTGGTTTATAAAAAAACGAGACGTCCACGTGCAGGGCTGCCAGTAAGGACAACTTATTTTATACCGCTAAGTCTCAGTACTTATAGATAATCACGTACTATTATACAAAATCAGTGTTGTATAACTATAGTACGCACTCTTTGGAAATTTCAATAAAAGGTGTTTTAACTTTAACGATTTTTAAGGATTTAACAGTTAATTAAAATAAATAATGTCTGTGTTACAGACATGATTTATTTTAAGTATCTCTATGTGTATGTACGTACTTATTACACCATAACATCAGTAATGACATTGTATCCAATTATACAACGCTGTCCAACAAACAGGATACATAAAATAACCAATTATACGAATTTTGTATCCAATTATACAATACATAATTTAAATCTATGATATCTTCTAAGATATTCATTGAAATCAAACGATGTCAAGGGCATTTTTTTTCAAAATTAAATACTTGTGATGAATAATGTATTTATTTAGAAAAGGATTAAAATAATGTTTATAAAACACCTTCGGAAATGATGCATTATTTTAGAACAAAAAAGTTTATACTAAGTAAACCTTAACAGATAGACATATGCTGTCGCATGTCGCAGATTTTTTTCAGAACTTTTAAAGGGAAACAATTAACCGTTTACGCAGCGCACGCAACAGAAGATCTCAAAAGAAATAATTTTTCCCGATTTTGCAACATTTTTCATTGATGCCTTTAGCCTTCCTCGATAAATGGACTATCCAACAAAAAAATAATTTTTCAATTCAAACTAGTAGTTCCTGAGATTAGCGCTTTCAACCAAACAAACAAACTCTTCAGCTTTATAATATTAGTATAGATGTATGTATACGTTGAATTTTCAGGTGGCCGTGTGCTCGTTTGTTACCTTAGTATATACAATAGGCCACAGTAACTACTTAGCATTGGGTAGACCATATTCTTGTTTGCTACCTTATTAATACAGAAACCAGAAACGAATTAAATTACATTTTTAAATATGAATCATATTTTAAGAATTCTAGAATTACAATTATTAAAAAAACATTAACCTACCTTGGAATCTGAAAGCGACATGATGACCGTTGGGTATTGAAAAAGTAGTTAAAAGTTTTACGTTCCACTTGCAACTTTAATAACGTTGAAGTTTTTTTGTGCAATATGCAACTATTTTCTCTGTTTAATACGACACCAATATTCTTTGCAAGTATTTACATACTTGAAAGTCTTGCAGGTTTTTTGTTATATGTACACGTGATTACGCATCTCTTTAATTGAAGTAAGGATCAATTTCCTTGGTACAGGAAAAAAGCTTTGAAAGTGTTGTGAGTCCTCTTAAAAGTAATCGAGCTGAGAGATCGTACTACTTGCACCTGAAGGAGCTTGGAAGTTTTTTCTTTACAAAATGCAATTATGTTCCCTATGTGTAAGACAACAAGGATCAATATACCTTTTTGTAAAAGACACCAGGATCAATTTCCTTTGCAGAGAAAAAACTTTTAAGGTTTTTTAAAACCTGGTGTTTGGACCTGTTATTTTAACGAAGGTGTACTTGAATACCATGGTACTCAATTTTGCAAATACAACCCATGACATGAACTGTGAAGTTAGTAAGTGTTGCTGTGACATTAGCGTTTCGTTTCATTCAGTTGCACTTTAGTTAATAGCAAAGAGTAAAGTGAAATTACGAGAAGTTGATGGTCAAAGAGTTAATGTACCTTGACTTCATTTACCTGTTTAAGTGCTTATTATACCACTATCTAAGAGACCCTCGCCTTTAATAAGGGGGCTATAATAGGTTATTATTATCTAGATTAAGTTTTTCCAAAAAGTGGAAGTTAGAGAATGTAGGTATACTCGTACATATTGGGAAGTTTATGTACTTACCTATAAGGTGATAAGAAATAGATACTTACTATTTTTACATTTATAGGTTTATGGAGGTCAAAATAGCCTGAACCTTACTCTCCACCACTCCTTGTGCGGAACCTATGAAGCGCCTCTTTTTTTTTGTCGTCGTGTTTTGCCATGAAAATTTCTTTTTTTTCAAGCTTTGACGGAAATGTGTTGTCTAGTTTTATATTATTTTGGTAAATAGATTAACGTTTCGCTTTCGCTTGGCAATCAGGTACTGCGAAAAATATAATGCGAGTTAAATTATTTACAATCTTTATTTAAGATACTTATTTATGTATAAAAATAAATGTTTGTTTGTTTGTCCTCTATGCGTTCCGAAACCATTGATCAGATTGTGATGAAACTTTGGTAGGGTGTTCTGGGGACGCCCGCGAGAGTTCCTGACTCATAAAATCTATATATAAAAAAGGCATTGCAACGCATACTGGGTGCAGCTAGTAAATATATAAAAAATAGTAGAAAAACGGTAATTAAAAACCTCATCTCAAAATGCAATACTTGACATGCTCACCACGACAAAGTCGGCAATAACCGACAGCTAGTAAGTTATCGAAAAATTTACTCAAAAAGAAAATTGTTTACGACCTTATTGCTTACACTATTTTTTAGTGTAAGTTTATGTTTTATTTAAAGCTTTTATTTAGTTTGACCAGTCCCGGTGTCTGTCTTCAATCATATCTTGTAAGTTAAAATAACCACTACACAATGTACTCACTTCCTAGAATAATAATCGTATGTATATAATTTTTCGTAAAATTTCAAAACATTTATAATTTATCTCACATTTTATATGTATTTTAGTCAAGTAGTTTGTCACTATAAATCGAATGCTGAAAATTTTACAAATGCCAAACTCACCACGCCCCAGTCGGCATTTACCGACCGATTGAGCCACGCGTTAAATTAATTAACAAAGTCTACCTTGTCTACTTTCACAGCGTGGATGCCATAATAGACCACCTCACCTAAATGATGAGATGTGATATCGGACAGTCATGTATACTCCTACATAACAACTTCGTTATGGTGTCGTGTATGTGATAGGTTAGAAGCTCTTAAATGCTGTGTTATAATAAGGAGATCAGGTCTGACCACAATTCGTGAAATAAAACACATTCATATATTATTTCTAAACATTTATATTAAAAATATGTACTTAGAAAATAAACAATTATGTTAACTCTAGTTAAATAAATAATTATTAAATTATAAAAATATGTTTATAAAAATTGACTGTTTATTGTACTTACTTTCTTAGTTCATTATCAAACAGAATATAATCTGTGGTAACCATTGTGTTAACGATAAATACAAATTAATCCTTGGACATACCCATTACGATTTTATACAAAATTCGACTGGAAAGTACTTATACTTACTGCCAAGGGTTAAATAGTTTCTAAAAAAATACATTTGTAAATATTTATAAGGCACTATGTGGAGTGTTCTGGCTACTGATAAAATATAACCTGAAGTTATTAATTATATTATGGTTACATACATACAGGTACTTACACCCATTTTCCAACAATAAAATGTCCATAGATACTTATAGCTCTTTTCGTGAACTTAATAAAAAGATTTTCTCATAAGAAATTATAGACACTAAATAAACATACTTGGTAAGTATTACGCTTTTTTCCAGAAATGGGTAGTTAGTTGCAGTTTGTAGATTTAGGCACTTAATATTCCAGTATGGCAGTTGTACCTACACATAACCCACTGCATTGCTAAGGCTTTTGAATAGTTAAATCCTACCTACACTTATTCGAATAACCATTTACTACTTAGCTGCTTTTTCTTGTTTACACAGTTAATTAAAATTATTTATATTATTTGCGTTTGTATAGTTGCTAACTGGTTCTAGGAATAACGTGAAAATTATACGTGAAGAAATTTTATTCTGCGCAAAAACGCGAGTAACACCTACGGCATGTAAGTATTACTCGCGCTGTAAGGCCTAGGTCACTTGATGTACTTGCACGCGCTAAATACCTACCAGCCGCTGGTCCGCCGGCGGACCTTATGCGCAGTCTCGCGCAGTGCGTTGCCGACAGCTGCATCGCGAGCAGAGCTTTTATTTTTAAAATATAAAAAACGTATTAGTAACCAGTGGGTCTTGCTTAAGAACTGTTGTGCTGATAATCGGTATATTTCATCTCGTAAAAGTTTACTGTTGAGGAATGTCGTTTTGCGAGTCATATCATACTTATACCCTAGCTATGTGCTCGAAAACAGTCGCGTCGGTTAGTGTGTGTCATGGCACTGCCTCCTTTGTAGGTATTAAGGGTTAATAAGTTGAAGTCTGTCGTAAGTCTGTCGAAGTTTGTCGGCAATATATTAACTTATCTAAAGTAAGTATGACGTATGAGATTTTAAAATATACAAATAATCTGCCTGATTGATATACCTAAGGAGGGAGTCCTCCTAAATTATATTAGATATTCATTAGCAGTTAACTCTGTATTACAAGTACTTCTGTTATTACAGCTCGGCAAGGTTGTACATACATTATCACATTGCCACTACCAAGTAACTTATTTAAATATGTATTAGGAATTGTACCTACAAGAATGAGGCGTGACCGACTTCAAGAACGTCATTAGTCATATTATTAAGAATCACATACTTATGTCGCATAAGCCTTATCTATATCTAATGAACATTGAAAGTCTGGAGTAAGCAATTGTTTGTACTAATGTGATTTTTAACAAGAAACACGGTCTGTCTGATGGTAAGGTATGAGTAACATTATTTATTAAGTAGTTAAAGAGAAAGCAAAGTTTGAATTGCACACTGAAACGGCAGAAATCCAAAATGTTTTAACATTATTAAAGAAATGGTTCCTAATCTACGACGAAGTTTAGGTGTGCATAGGGCTGCCATCCGTCCGGGTTTCCCCGGATTTGCCTTGTTTAGAGGGCGTACGGGGAGCGTCCGGGCGGGGTTTTCAAAAAGTGTCCGGGTAAAACCCGGCCACTTTGTGCCAGGGGCCAATTATAATTGTTATATGAATCGTTAACAAGCTAAACATTTTAATGGAATCGGCGTTTTTTTAAGGTGTCCGGGAAAGAATCTCGATTTCACCCATGTGTCCGGATTTTTTTAAGTTTTTGTCCGGCGTCGGCAATTTAGGTGATGGCAGGCCTTGTGCACCAGGAGTAGTTTTGGACATAATCGTTTCATTTTTACACTGTTAAAGCTTGTGGGCTTATAATGTATCATCATATTTTTTTTTCTTTTCAATTAATTGGCTTTGTTTACATACTACTTACATCCTGCTTAAGGCACTATATCTATATTTAAAAATATCTCCAGTTAATCTGCAGTTTCATTTATCTAACAAATACACATATCTACATTTTATTAGATACTTAATAGATAAAAGTATTGAGATTAGAGAATGACGAGATTATGGGATATTATGCAGTCTAATAGTTGTTGTCTCGCATTATCGTCGGTACGGAGCTTTGCGGTACCGGCCTCGTTCTTCTTCATCACGTGTATCCAAATAGTGGCTGAACACAACTGCCCACAGGTACAGGTACAGACCTAGAATTTGCATTCGATTATTATTACTTATGTTTTCAATTTAATAATAATAATAATAACTTTACACTTCTCACACGGCCGTCTGATCCCAAACTAGGCAGAGCCTGTACTATACCATAGTACCAGAAAGCTGATAAACATGCTTATATATTTCTAAATACGTACATTATTATAGAAAAATTACAACTAGACACAGAACAAATGATCATGCTCATCACAAAATTGTCGAATCGAACCCACGACCTCTGGCTCAACAGTCAGGGTCACTAACCACTAGACCAACAGGCCAATAATAATCATATAATTAATGTTACAAATAAATAAAATTAAAGTGTCTGTTTGTAATGTCATAATAACAGCATTTTACTAAATGTATTCAAATGTTTACACGGGGCATATTGGGGCTGTTTGTTCCGACTAATCTCCGGAACTAAGAATTTCCACGTGACTTTCACTGGTAGATAGTTGGTGTATAAAGAATAACTTAGGCTCCTTTTATTTTGGAAAAAGAATTAGGGTTAAATATACGCACAAAATATAAATATACGCACGCGAGCGAAACCGTACGGGGAACAGCTAGTCAGTAATAAGTCTGCTTATAACAAATGTGAAATCTGAAAATTAACTAAAGTACTGACGTGACCCTAAACATCTACTAGAAACACAATATTATTCTACTACAAAAATACTAGACCTTATATTGGGTATCATCAGACAGGCTTTATACATACATTAATACATTATTATATCATTTATAGGTACCTAATATTTCATAAGCCTCAAAAATACTCCAGTGTAACTTTGCCAATTGTACTTGAAAAAAGTAGAGGCATAAGCGCTTTGTCTGGAGTACTTACCTTTAACTCTTTTTTATAGTCTTATACCTATGGTAACGATTTTCTAAGGGCATTTTCTAGGGCGTAATTCATACTCTCCATTTATGAGGTACAAGGGCAAATTTGTCCTTGTACCCACTAAATAGACATTGGCAGTCCAATAAAAAATTAAGGTGGTTTTACTTACACAAATAGAGAAGTCCCCCAATGAGTATAACAGTAGCAAGGATGACGTAGTCTTCCTTATCGAGATAGTATGTAATAGATGTGTGCAACACGCTGATCAGCAACCCAATGGCGAGTACTATGCCAAGCACCACCCACGGTAGCATCAGCCAAGACCGTCGCTAGAAAATAAGTTATTTTTTTTATAATTACAATAAAATTAAAGAAAACATTCTATTTTGATAGTAGTTGTCAAAAAATTAATTAAAAATATCATTTTACTACACGCGGTTTATAAACCCAACATTCAACTTAGATGCTTGTAGCAAACGGACTTTCTATGCAGTTAACATAACAAAATGTTGCAACAAAATAACATAACAAAATATTAATTAGTAATAAAAACTCAGTTTCTTACAGACAGGTCCGAAATAAAAAATATTTTCTTACCGAATAAGACGTCTACAGGCAGCATAAAATAAGCGTAATAATATAATATATATATTTATTTTTTTAGTCTGTATCAATTTAAAAATAATAAAAGTAAAGGTAGAAACACGCTATTGGTTGTTGTATCTACAAAACACATTTCAATAATATGTTTCTAACCATAATGTATGAAACTAATACACTTCTGACGCGACACGATACAACACGACACAGTAGTGCGTTTTTTTTACCTTAAATACAATTTAATAATATTACATAATACAAAATTAATAGAGCAATAAATTCTCAATCCTTTGTGAGAGCCTAACGTAGGAAAACCTGAATTACAGATATGTACGTTATAGTACGTAGGTACCTGTTTTGTACGAGAGACTTGTAACGCAGAATCGTTGCTTAGTATGATTGTGAAGGGTTAACAAAGACTCTATATTGTGCTATAGCTTAAATGTTTTGCATAAAATAATGTAAGAGAATAATGAGAAAGATGTAATTGCTTGATATAATTAGTGTAGAATAGAAATAAGATATGATAGTTGTAACTGTGACTACACTATGTTTTTTTCGTACCCACATACTATACACACAAAAACTACAGATCAATGAATCGACTAGAGGCAACTTGCTTCTTTGGTACATAAACCTATAAGTGTAAATAGTTACTTACTTTTTTGACGGCTACTATAAGCAAGCTGCATATCAGTATTGTGAAGCATAGATTTACTGTTAATACTATTCTCGGAACTGGAATAAATAGAAACAATAAATATATTAATAGGATTGAAAAGTACATACTACATACCTACACTAACGCTCGTATCTCTGAAAGGGAAGGCAGAGACGCATCAAACACCCACAATTTGCAAATTATTATTAATTGATCCTACTCACGCTGTAAGGAGAAAGCCTATTGCGTTAAATCGGGCATGCAAGCCTATTGCCGTCAAACGGGCATGCAGGCCTATTGCCGTCAATCGGGCATGCAAGCCTATTACCGTTTAGGCAAATTGGGAGTATATTAAAAGGGAACGGTAGGTAACAAGTGAAGGCGATGGAAGGGATATTGCTTATATGGATGGAGCTCGAGCAGATCGGGGTCGCATACCTGTTACTCAAAGTGACTAATACCGGGAATCGCGAACCCTCTATTGTAACATAATTGAAAACTAGTAAATTTAAAAACGGTAATACCGTCACTCAATCATTCATACGCCGTATCACTCATTTTGTTTTATATGGCATTCATACTTGAATTCCTGCTTATACAATGGCCAGTAAATTTTATGCTCAAACAACGTCATTTTATCTTAACCATGATAAACAAAAACTTATCATATAACCTTTATGTACTTTCTTAGTTGAGTATTTGTAATAAAAGGTATATTTATAACCACTATAGTATATTATAGGAATCATAATATATTACATTTTCTCATTTCTCTTTCTCTACTTTTTGTTTCTGCGTAGTAAAAAACTATTTCTAAGTATAAAGATGTATCATAATCCCTAAAGTGCATTTTTTTTTTATATTGTGTCCATGGATAATTACCATTGTTTCTTGTTAGTGTCTTATCAAACTCTTCATCAAATATGAATGTGCTGAATGCGATCCTGTGTTGCTTGACCACCCAAATTATGATGATGGTCGCGATTGACAATACAATCCCGAGGGACGCTGTGATCAGTGTGCCGGTGCGGGTCGAAGCACAACAGCAGCATTTCTGTAGACGTTTCATTGTGATATTGCCTATTTCCTTTTCATTCAATATCCAGTAGCTCGTTGTTTCACCACCTCATGTCTTCTGAAATAAATAAATAAGAGTAGGTATTTTAAAGCATATTTATCAACATGTGGCTTCGAAAGAGATATAAGTGAGTCTTGAAACGAGATTAAAAACTGTGATCTTGACTATACCATTTATAGTATATTTATCTATAAAATGGACCCTTTAGAACTAAATGCCAATTTAGAGTTTTTATGCATGCCGTCACTAAACTTCTTGATAGAGGTTATTTCATATGGTTAAATTACTTTAATAGACTCATAAATCATAAAAAATATAAAATATAGTGACACTTCTGTTATGATCTGTGTCGCTAATGACCGCACTAACTGCTATTAAACTAACCATCACATCTAGAGGAGTAGGTATATTTGATTTAAAAATGAATATTGTGCAAAAAGAAGGCTTAATCTTTGAAAATTAAAGAATAGGCAGATACAGTTCTTTCATGCAGACAATAACAGAATTCACAATTCATATTTTTTTATTCTAAATTAACTTATTCTTTTCTTCCTTTTTCTCCTCTCATAGTCTGGTAAAAATTAGATTGTACCTACTTAATTCTAACCGAGAATGGGGCACTGATGACCTGTAACACAGGTTTTTAGTTAAAAACCTACATCGGGCACCAGTCTTTCACATAGGTGAAATTTAAGAGAATGTCATAGATTACATATAGACCTTTCCCTATTGTAAAGAGAAAATAAATAAATTCACTCCAATGATTATGACGATGAGAGAAATTCGAATGTTTAACAAAATGGCGCATTAGATTTACGTTTACATCAATATGCTTGTAACCATTTGTAGGTTAACGAGAATTTTCTTCCTTGTGGGACACCTTAACTATTTACTATACCTTTGGAATTTTCCTTTCTTTTAACTGCATCATTGCCTAGATTACCTATTTCAACACATTGCTCCCGGTCGTGCAGGTAGCTTTTTCCCAATTTAATGCTGGACCTCGTATGCCATAGTTTTCTAACTTTTCTAATAGTAGGTATTTTGTATGACACACATTTCCAAATACATCTCTTTTGAGAAGACGAGCAAATTTTTTTTTTTGAAAACATGACCTGATCTTAATCTATTCTTGTTTATCTATTACGTATTCAGTCAAAGTGATGTGTTGTTAGGAACTAGGAATGGCTGAATATTATATATATATATACATATTTTATTAAATTACTATTATTAATTATATTTCATTTACTTATTTAACTACTATCCATATGAAATTATGTATGCCTTTGAAGTTAGTAAAAAGAATCATAATTCTTTAAACAAAATTAAATATTTGTTATAACAGTACTTTTCGTACCAAAATTACCCAAGATTTCATCTACTTATCATCGTTTTGTCCATCCAAAGGTTGCCTGTAAGAAATTGCTAAGCGACGCGCGACGTTCACATACAATATGTACAAATCCACTCGATGTATTTTTTGTAAAAAAATAAATTGTGCGTGTACAATAAAGCTTATTTCTATTCTACCTACCTACCTAAACATCTATTAATATTCCTTAATAAATTATTGACATTTATAAAATCAACTACAATTTATTATTGTGGCATATCATCAGGCATTCATATCAGCAAATTGTGTTAATTTGTAAAACAATTATAACAGGGCTATAAAACATTTATCTTGCTTCTTTTGATATACAATAAACCTAGTTCTATATTTACATTTAATGTGGAATGCGATGGATTCGAGCTCGTTATTTTTTTAAATTTTCAAACCAAGCATTAAATAATTTGAAGACAGCAAAGCATGACATCACAAATCGTTATTCTATGCAAGTTTATGCAGAATGTACCGTTTTCAGACAGTCAACTACCGTATTATTATTGTTTTCGAACTGTATCGCAAAGTACCTAACATTGTATTGTAAATACGAAACGTAGGCGTTTGTCATTTGTTTGACCCGTTACATCCGCGTCGCGATCAACTGCTTTCTGTTTAACGAGTTTTGGGGAACCACAATATTAGATAACATCGACCTCTATCTCATTAAAATTCACGATGGTGTAACGACGCGTATATTTTTTCAAAGACCATACAATCTTAAACAAATGTTTAAACGTAACACTATTTGATTCAGAGATTATTTCTTTTAAAGTTAAAGTTTTCACTTTATTACATTATTTCTATTTGAACATCAAATATAGCTCAAAAGAAATTTGACGGGCCTGTTGGCCTAGTGGTTAGTGACCCTGACTGCTATGCCATAGGTCGTGGGTTCGATTCCCACTCGAGTCTGAGTGTTCTTTGTGTCCGTTGTTTGTATGTTTGTAAAGTTCCCCGCGACACAGGAGTAATTCCTAACGCAGGAGTTGTTAAAAAAAAAAAATTACATTCGGAATTCAAAAGCAAGTTCATAATTTCCAGAATCAGTGATCAGTTAAAAAAACGCCTTTTATAACGCCTGAGTACAGTCATGAAAAACGTTGACGTTTGCGTGATGATCTTGCACTAAGCACCCTGCAAACAAATAGAAAATTTTCCCCGTGTGACATAGAGGTGGACTAATTCAATGAATTTATTTAATCATTTCACCAGATTAGTCTAGTTAGATAGGTAGATATAATACTAGATCGTGCTCGTATCATGGTTATAATCCTAGTAAGATAGTTCAAAAGCGGTTGACTTTACAATATAGAGCTATATTACAATATAGAGCTATATCCCTAGGGGTATAACTATAACACAGCTATAACCGTCTTACTGCGACACATATGTACTTTAAGTATGTGGATTAAAACCATCTACAACCGACGTGGCGGTAGTTGGTTAGATAACGATTTCAAACGACGACGTTGCGGCAGTTGGACGACGACTACCTCCACATCTATGCAGCTTGTGTATTCTAGAAAATACCTACTTTATTCGTTTCTAATCAACTAATCACTCGTGTATCAGAGTTCTGCAGATATAAATTGGTTCATGGACAAAGTGGGAATTACTTGAGAATGTTCGTTTTTACAAATTAGGAATGGCTTAGGCTACACCAAGTCGGGGCCGAGTCACAGTCTGTGTACGGTGAAGCAACTATGCTATACTTAAAATTATACACTAAATCAAGTTCGACCAAGCCAAGTTCATGTCAGGGCCTTAAGAACTAACTGTGTGTGAACTGAGTGAAGCAATGCTTGCATTGGTTTTCGCCGAATGAGTGAGGTTACCGGAAGCCCTAACCTTTCCCTCCCCTCTTCCACCCGTCCCTCCCACTTCCCCCTCTTCCACCCATCTCCCCGTCCACCCTTCCCCTACTCCCACCTCAAAGGCCGGCAATACATTTGTGACTCTTGAGTTGCAGGTGCTCATGGGCGGCGGTAGTCATTTACCATCAGGTGACCCGTCCGCTCGTTTGCCTCCGATACCATAAACAAAAAAAAACAAAAGGCACGACGTTGACACGGTAATTTTAGATAGATAACATTACCGTGACGTTGATATTATATGGGACTTTTCCTGGCTTCGGCTACGGCTAAACTAAACACATGGTAACGGACGATTCACATTACACCGTGCCACGACGGAGTCGTGCCACGAATACGGGATTAATTTCTAAAGACGAAGTGACGAAGACTTTTGAAGTGGTTCCCAGTCTGAAGAAGACCTAATCTAAATCCACTGAAGCAGGCAGGCTAGTGTATTTATCGATCAAAATTCAAAAACGGCGAATACGGCTCTAGACTGTTTAGAAACAAGACCTATAGAATCATCTTGTATAATTATAGCCATGTATTCAGTAAATATTTACGACATGAGAAGACAAATATCGACGTCGGCGCCATTAAATGGGCAGAAAGCAGTAAAATATTGCATCACCATGGCGACTTCCGTTCGCAGCTGGTCCAAGTAGTATGAAGCGCGACATCACGGCTGTTATCGGTTCTTACTGTTACACTGAAGCTATTTCTAGTCGTGCGACACGTGGCCAACTCATTAAGGAGTGCAACACCGTGGTAACGACTACCGATTGTATTATTTTCAACTAAACTACTTATAGCCGGTAGGAAGAGGCTAGAATTATATTTCTTGTTAATGCTCACATCTATACTTATTTATTTATCTGTATTAATGCGTATAGCTGTGGAGTTTGATCGATTGTAGCGCTAGGTCCTCAGCTCACGATCCAATTACTGGGTTTGAAAAAATAAGTGGGTAGAATATCCTAGGTTTTAATCACTATAATATCTCTCTAGGAGAGGAAGTTTGATCAAGGATCTGCTCCTTGATCAAACTTAACGTAACAGTATATAATAAATGTATTAAAGAATTTCATTTATGTTAGTATCTACATATCTGACTTTTTTAATCTCTTATGAAGAGCCTGCATAACGCATTTTTATTTTAGCTACATTTACACAACGATACGACTCTCAGCAGCAGATCAGTGACCATTTTAATTTAACGCCAGTAAATAAGCTACGGGCCATAGCCAGTAAAATTTAAAAGTAAATAAGTGTTTGTGAGTTGATTTGTTTGTATGTTTTAAAGCGCTTATTTAAGTTCTACCAGTTCAGGATAAACATGTAATGAAAAAAAGTGTTTATTGGCGGATCGTTAAGAAGGGTTATAGGAGCATATATAAACTTAGCAGTAGAACGGTGACCATAAATATTAAGCAATCCCATGTACAAAGAATGTCAAATTTCTGGGAACTTATGCGCATAAACGTTGTATTAAAGTATTGAAAATTTATTGAAAAAGAGCGATTTTAGGTGCCATATAAGCATAGCGTTACTGGCAGTAAATATAAGTTTTACAATGGTTTAAATTGATTTTGTACCTAAATTTTTTTTATTATTTAACTATATACCATAGATAGTGATTTTCGAGGTAAACTATTGAGGTAAGATAGAAAAATTACCTATTTAAAAATATAAATTTACATAAAGATAAATTATAAATACAATCAACCCACTCCCGGTCCTATATCTTCAACACCACAGAATATGAATTTTATCTGCCGCAGAGCCCATGTTATACCTGTCTTCGGCACTAGGAAGTATAAAATATAAAAAAAAAAATGTCTCTGCTAGATAGATTCAGAATGCTCTCCAATAATCGTTGGCATGCACTGACATCAGGTATACAGGATATTACTATGTTGCATTACCCAAAGTAATTTATGTATCAAAGAATAGATAAGCTACTAGTTTTATATAGCATACATTAAAAATTTCGCAATAGCCGTTCGTTTTGATCGATTGTGATGTAAGCCCGTAACATTTCTGGTGGTATAAAATTAGATGATTGTGTAACAGGTTCAGAATCCATTGAAGATCGAGTGTGTTATGTTATTAAAAAATTTAAATACAAAAGAAGAATAATAATTAAGAACGTAAAACAGCGGAGAACTCAAATGTTTAACTTGTGCATTAGTTTTTTTCTTTTTCGAAAGTAATTCTTTGTTATGGAAGTAATACTAGTAATATTGGATATTTTATACCCCCTAATACCGTCTTACACTCACTATACTATCTCTAACATGCCTAAACTATCTCTTTCACCTTTTGGGTACCTCATTTCTGCCCATTAAATTTGTGAAATTGAGTGCGGATGCTGATATAAATTGTACTAGGTATCCGCACCATGTGACTGTGTGTACAAGTAGTATAGTATATATGAGAATGCGAAGCATTTATGTCATCTTTCTTCTTAGAAATGACGTATTTGCTTGACCATGATAAAGTTGCTTCATTACCTTGATTGACCGATTTGCATGGTTGCAACTCTATATAGATTCTCTTGTAAAACATACCTGTTGTAATTTGTCTTTACCATTTTATGTCAGGTTTATTAACCTCTGTCACGGTTATCTGTAGCTTGAAAAGGCTAATAAATATACAAAGGTAAATAGGTTTGTCTTTGTTGTTCTAGATTCAACACCATCCGCAGTAATCTATATACTACATAGTTGGAAAAACCGAGATAAGTATATATTTCTTTGTTCATTATTGACATGTTTAACGGACACAAAGTATTTCCAGACTGAGTACTTCCATTGGAAAATCATAAAAATAGTTAATCTGATCAGTAAAACCTTTCCGCCATTAGTGTGAGTAGATATCAGCATAATTTAATACTGACTTTTTGAATAAAGTTTCAAACTAATCAAAATCAAAAATCAAAATCAAAATTATTTATTTCAAGTAAACCCATTGTAGGTATTTTTGAATTGTCAGGAGAAGTCAGTCAGTATAAGTAGGTCGTGAAGCTAGTTGCCTGTTAAAAAACGTAGATCCTATGGAGAAGAACAGGCAAGAAACTCCAAGGACACTCTTTTCCAACATGGTTTTTTTTTTACAAAGTTATTTGTTACATTGCTTATAAGCGCAATTTAATGTGAGGACAATGTAACATAAATTATTATTGTTCTAAAATGGAAAAGAAAATCACAGAGCTGCTAGGCAACATAGAAAATTAACATAATACTTGTGACTACACAGTTCTCACATGTACAATTCAATTTTTTTTTTTAAATAGCAAACTCTTCAAATCCTTACTTCCTTACTAATATTATAAATGGGAAAGTCACTCTGTCTGTCTACCTGTCGCCCTTAAACGCCAAAACTACTGAACCGATTTAAATGAAATTTGGTACACAGATAGTCCGTAGTAGAGCCTGAGAAAGGACATAGGTTACTTTTTAATGCAAAAAAAGGGGTGTAAGGGGTTGAAAGGTGGGGATGGAAAGTTGTATGGACGTATCGTCATATTTAGAGCTAGAAGTTTGAAACTTATTTTTTAGGCTGTTGATTTGATATAAATGCACGAGCACAGCTAGTCTTTAATAACCAATAAAGTAAAAATTTATTTGAATATCTAGTGTGTGTCAAAGGCTAGGACATCGTGACTGCAGCCTAGTTCTGTACTGCCTAGTTTAATCCAGGATACAAGCTATCTGTTTGCCAAAGTACTAAAATCGGTAACCAAAAAAGTAGGTATGCGGTGACAGGGCCCGTGCTGCTCCACCGAATTGTGTTGATAATATAATTAAAAAATAACACTTTGTATGATAAATAATTGTAACTATACCTCCGTAAGTTGAATACAAGGGATGAAAAATTCTGAACATGATAGGATTGACAATCTATAGGTTTAAAAAAAAATGAAATATATCCCGAGTCCGTCCGGTCGTTCTAATACATAGATTTGTTATCAAGCATTGGAAATCACCATACTTTCACCCTTCTCTCTCTGTTCTTCAGGGTAAAAGTCAGGTAATTTCCTTTTATTTAAAAAAAAAGCAAATCGATTGGATAGCGGAGCTGGAAGGACTCGTAACAGATTTCATATTGTTTTAACTGCTGCATTAAACTGATTGGTATGAACTATGACATTGATTTGCAAATAGGTACCTACCCAGTGTAATCAATGGTGGCGATTTCCCGCTCTGTTATCGTTGACATTGGCCTGCCTGAGTGACCTGGTTCGCAGATTGGCCCCATTAGAACAAATGCCTCGCCTACACTATACAGCGATGGGATTACGGGGCACACCTTTAATGTTTTACACAACATTACCATTTTAGGATGCTTGAAAGCTTTTAGGGGTAAGTGAATCTGAATTCATTTAGTAACATTGTATACCTCTCTTTTCTGTTCCTTTTTTTCGTAAAATCGCATTTTTTCAATGTATATGTGTATAAACTTTAAAATCAAAACCTTATCAAATCCACAATTTTATCCAAATGGTTAGATTCGTTTCCGAGATACAAATTAAATGTACATTTAAGAATTGCCCGTCTAAAGTTATTAGAATACGAAAAGTAGGATCGTTAAGTTCTTTACAACCAATTGTCTATTTAAGTACTTGTGAGCTTTATCATCAGCCTTCGGCATTGTCTATATAATTGGGGTTCAAGTATACGTTTTTTCTTCCATACGTTTCCATTGCTACACCTTTATGAAATAATAATTAAAAAACAATGAGAACTGCAAATAGAAGGAAATTTTTGAAATTAAATGCGTATATTAAAAAATACAAAAGAAATATGACGTGATTGGTTATCTAGCGTGCTATAACAAAGTGAGAATGTAATCACAATGTGTTAAATGTTGCTGATCATAATACGCGCGATCGATGATAAGGTTCTTCTTCATGTTTTTATTTTATCCGTGTCTAGGTCAGAATTGCAGTATCGCGATGAACCGTAGAACGAATGAGCAGAGTGTGTTTCAGCGGCAGCAAATGTCGCACGATTTTATTATAGAATGCCCTACGCCATCATACTATGAAAATAACTAAAATAGACTAATCTGGCCGTCTCAATATCAGTCAGTTCACGATTTTTTCTAACGGCATATGCTGCAGAGCTGAGTCTATTCGATAATTTATCAATATGTGGGCTCCACTGAAGCTTAGAGTCAAGAGTAATGCCTAATAACTCCGTGGTATCCACCAGTTCTAACTCGTGTTCATTAACCACAGGTACACAGGTGTGAGGTGCCACAGGTTTTCACCTCTTTCACATTTTTACTAGTGAACAGAACATTTCGTCTTTTCTCCATTAAAAAGTAAATTGTTAACTTTAAACCGGGGAACCACTTTCGAAATAGCGGTGATTACATCGTCAAAGTTTGTAGTCATACGTTTTAGTCTACATAAAAGTGAAGTATCATTTGCAAACAACACCATCTCGTGATTGTCCATAACAAGATGAGGTAAGTCGTTAATATAAATTAAGAATAAAAATAGGCCGAGAATAGAACCTTGCGGTACTCCCATTTTTACCACAGACCCTGGAGAGAGCTTGCCATTAATATCGACTTTTTGAATCGTAGATAAGAAGTATGAAGATCCAACACCGTGTTTTTGATGCCGTAGTGGTGATAAGGAGTAACTTAAGCTACTTTTATTTTGGAAAAAGAATTAGGGTTCCACGCAAAATATATAAATATGTACACGCGAGCGTAGCCGCGCGGGAACTGCTAGTTGTAAAAAAAACTTGAGGAGTCAAAAGTTGAGGATGACCTCCACATTTAACTATTTACACGTTTGTATTTAGTTTACTTATTACGACATTTCAGCCGTATACACAATTATCATGCTAATCATGAGCGAGTCATAAATAAATTCTTAATTGTTATACTCGTAAATTAAAACACGTAGTTTCCGTATCGAGTGCGGCTGTCGCTCACGGCGGTGGCGCGACGGCGTCGGTAGGCGACGACACATACTTGCTTGTCTTGTCTTTGTCAGGGCCATTGCGCAATACGGAGCCCGTAACAGAACTAACAGATGTCATATCTCTAGTTCCGCTTCATTATCTGTCTTAACTAGTGCACCGTACTTAAACTTAAATGGAGAGCTATTTGTTTGGAAACTTTTACGCTCTGTACGGATTTTTATGAGATACTAAATGTGTTTCACCAGAGATATACATTGTATACTACTACTAAACCTTACTTATGTTTTATTATATAGACCAACTTTAACAGTTAAATATTTTTCTCCCTGCGAACTAATTAGTTTTCTGATATAATTATAGAGAGCGATAGGTGGTTTAATATAATTAATGATTATAAAAATATAATACAAATAAAAATAATCGCATGATGGAATTTTTCCCTCTGACATTGTCTCGGGTCAAAATTTCGAAAATAGGTTACTACAATGTGTAAATTGTATCTACTGGTACAATTAACCCATTCAAAGTTACAAAGTAACCTCAAATTACCTGACTTATTCTGAGGTTTATTTGAAAGGGATTCTGTATGTTTAAAACTCGCTTAACGTTTCTTAATTTAAATTGGATTTCCAAAGTCGATATTCAGAACGAAGAACAAAGACTCTAGTAGCATAAACAATTGCACCTTCCCTCGAGGTTCCGTAATATGGCCTAACAATGTGAGTGCCGGATTATTCTATGACTAAAACGATCATATTTTTGGAAACTCAGTACGAATCAAATCAGTTTTATTTTAATAATAATTGAGGGTCTTAAATTGTCCATAACAATACTTTCGACCACGACTGGCGAACTATAACCAAGGAGAATGGACAATTAGACACACCCAATTTCCAGCAGGCAGAGCCTGATTGGTTGGTATATAATTTAATTTATTTTTAGAACTTTAATTCACAGTGACGAAGTGTGTAATTGATCGTTTTTTGACGGCCATAGTTAAGTTGTTGAAGACTGGTGGTGTACCCGAATATGGCGCCAGGCGCCCACATCTAAAACGCTTATGGACTTTTTATACCAGGTAGGTAGTCAATAGAATGGAATTACGTGGTTTTAAGGTGCAAGATGTTCGGTTGCACACAGTACGAGAATTAAAAACTTTTTTATAAAGCGAAAAAGAACATTCGGACAATCTTTATAAACATTGATAGCATTTGTTATTATTCATTGTTCCGTTATTCCAAATAATTGCTGCAGAAAGGAATTTTACCATACCAAGACGTGTATTAGGTATTATTAGTTCTCTAAACCTCCTTAGACCTACCGCCATGCGCCACCGGTAAGAATATTTGGGTTGGCCATGGTTTTTCGGTGTCACTTGTCATTGTAATTCCGTACTGAGAGTTGACTTTTTAACAAAAACAAGGAAAACTTAGTACAGTAAATGCCTAACATCTCATCACTATCACCTAGTACATTGTCAGAACACTGGCAACGTTGTCATGCAGAAAAAGAACTGTTTTACCTTTTTTAACTTTCACCCGTTTTCAGTCTTTTTAGTAGGCACTACAGGTTGTCATGGATTCTGTGAGCAAGTATGTTTTATCTCTATGACGTTTGACAATATGCTTCTTTGCGGATGGCTGTCATTATCTTTGTAAGCCAGTGATCAAGTAGGATGAACGAAACAATAAGTTAATACTGTATTTCCTCCCTGTAAGTCTCTTGATTTGGTTCTATAAAGACTCTTTATTGCCGAGGGTAAATTGAACAGTAATTTTATTTCTAAATTTAGGAATAAAATTTACTTTATCTTCTAATCAAAATGTTGCCTTATTATGAGGTTAATTTGACGCTAGTTTCTAGTGTACCTAAAAAATTTAAGAGTAACTAACATCAATTCTGCAGTAGGTTTCTTCGAATAATATTAGTTGATATTAATATGATATTATAACAGAATCTCGTTATTGTTTAGGTTGCTCACTTTAATGTTGTTGTGTTTACTGTTTCGAAACAAATATTAATTATTTTTAATTAATGTGTGATCGATGATACTATTCTTTTTTATTAAATAATAGTCCGTGTGCAATAGTGCCACTCAAGCACCCCTGAAGTTTTTGAAAGACCTTTGCCGTATTTGTCCATATAGTCGAAGTGTATAAAGGACAGAGCAGCATTTATTCATTCATTCACACGAACCTACATCTGTGTTTACAATATCGAGAGGGGATTTGGCAAGCGCTCCATATTTCTTGACTATCGGTCATTAAATAAATGAAGGCCGGCTTAAAAGTACATTTCGGTGTCATTGTCATTACTGGCGTCAAGTATATTATTAGAAACATTTCCAAGAAAATAACCTTTTCAGATTAGTTATAGTGCTGTGTGTTAATTGATTTTACAATCTGGATCGGTAAGATACAGTTTTTTTCGAAAGACAAACGTAACTTTGCGGTTCTTAAAATACTCTGATTTACGACACGGATTCCTTTTGAAAACCGTAACCCCAAAAATGTTGACTATACGGGGTAACATATCAGACATCCATTAAGGGGATGCAGTGGAGGTCGTTTGCAACCAAATGACCTCCAATGACCCTATATTATATAAACACCGTTTTCGAGTAATTTTAAACTTTATGTATTTTCGAAGATATCGTGGTAGGTATACAACTTTGAAAATTTATAAAAACCTACCTTCTACGTACCTATTTTTGAAAAAATATAAAAATTGAAGTTACCTACGCGAAAACGGGAGCATATTTATTATTATATTATTTCCAACTTTTCTACTACATTTTCTACATACAAGACAGACAGTTTAGCATTCTTGAATCAGTGTGTCATGACGGGTCATTGTTGTAAATCCTGTGTGTTCACAGCAGTGGCAGAGATTAGTTCCATTAAAGAAGTAATGGTCTAATGGAGACCTTGAATTGGCTAATACAAATATCACACCCCTCTTTACTTTGAAGTTGTCGAAAACAAATAGTAGAAGCTGTAGGTATATGGAGAATCGACGTGGATATTCACTATCCTCGAATGACCAGAATTTACTTAAACCACAGGACAAAAATTACTGAAGGAGACGATTTTTACAGAAAGCTACCCTATATAACTTATTTACACAATACCCTATATAACAATGGACGAGTTGACTGACTCATTTAATATTAAATTCATAAAACGAAAGCAATTAAAAATGATTGGCTCTAGTACAGTTTACAAGCATTTACTAGCCCATATGTGCGTATCATCCAACCATGCATCACGCACTCAATTCACTAAATCGATGTTAAGTAAGTCAATCTAAAGGTGGAGACTGACCAGAGCATTTCATCGTAACGTAACAAGTTACTTTGAAATGCTGAGGAAAAGGCTAGATAGAAAAATAGACACGAATATGGAGCGCAGGCGACCACTAGTCTTTAAAGAAGCTCTGTTACCAGTCATTCAGCAATTCCGTAACTTATCATGCTCGCCACGAATATTACGTTATGATGAAATGCTCCGGTCAGTAGCCACCTTAAGACGCATCAGAAGCATCTGTTAGCGATTGATCCGGGCATTCCACTCGGTGAGACTGCGCATCGTTTCGTGTGCATGCCCACACTCAATCCAGATGCGATCTTACCGATTACAAACGCCCATACACTGAGATATATTACTTACTATCCCACAGATTATGTTAGATTAATTCTTTTGATACACGTCGTGTATGTCGTAAGCTTTGATTGCTGGTCTTATTCAAATGTGGTGAGACTCTGACAATGTATTAAAAAAACCGGACAAGTGTGAGTCTGCACCGAGAGTTCTGTAAGCAAACAAATTTGTATGTAAATAGTACGTCCATCTCGGGAATCAATAGAAATACGGGACGAAATAATCTCTTATACGTCGATTTACGACAAAGTCAACTTTCCAACAGGAAAATATAAGTTTGTAATCATAAAAACTATTTTCTTTGTGATATAACAAAAAATAATAATTTTCGGAGTTTTTCCTTTACCTGTGCTGTCAGCCCTATTTCTTACCAAATTTCATGATTCTAGGTTAATGGGAACTATTGAATAGGTTTTATTGATTGAAATCTTCAAATTTGGTCAAATATAATGCTTAAATGGCCATATCTTATTGCGTTGACTTAGAAGCTTAATTTTTTATAGGTTCAAGGGACCGCAGACATAAGTATTTCGTATTAATTTCATGCGTCCATGGGTTCCTGGGAAAAAGTTCTTTACAGATAGACAGACGGACAACAAAGTGATCCTATAAGTGTTCATTTTTAGGAATCCCTAAAAATGTCCAATTTGTTACTTTAATTTTATGAAATTGCATTTTCAAATCATTGAGATTAAAAATACAATAAACTGTGCTCGCAATTTGTCCAAGTTCAAAGGCCTTTTTTTTTGTGTATGTGCAGTACGTGCTACTAACTAAACACTACAATTTGTACTTATGCTGAAACGTTTCACGACTAGACAAATTTGTTAGTTCTAGGATTTATGTAATAGGATAAAGGATCGATTGGGCCAATTTGCATTATTTACGAAAAATAAAAAGGCAAGTCAGTTTCCAAACATTTAACGTTTTCCTTAATAATCCTTATTAGTTTCGTTGCGTTTTAGGTTAGTTAGAAGGTCAAACACATTGTGGATAATTGAAGCAAAGTCACTGTCATTAACTAATTAACAAATGCCGTTACTTCGTTGTGACAGCAACAGCTGTGTATGCGCCCAAGAATGTTGTGTCTGATGGGTCTGATCACGATGTTAGTAGGTTTGGGAAATCTCAACATTCTCAAGGTCCCCAGACACGAGACAACTTCATTTACGAAAAGTCCCGGGGCTTTGAGACACGAACGTGTTACGTGAACGATGTTAGTGACAGATCCAGTGACGGAATGTTTATCGATTAGTCGCATTCGATGGTTATTGACATCGATTACGTTTATATGTTTAGGATACTTGTAACTTTATGCTTAATGGTTAGCGAAACATTGATTGATGATTATAATTATTTATTTAAAGTAAGATAACTATTACAATCAATAACATCGTTAAGTGATAGACGAGACGAGAGATGTCTAACCTTGTCTCGCAGTCTGACCTCTCTGCTATCATTTAACAACTTAACACCTCTTGCTCTTTATGTTCATTTGCGTATTAGAAATTAACTGTCTATTACTTTAATGTGAAGGAAACAACGTGATGAAATGTATATGTGTACCGGAGAGTTCTCAATAATAATTTATATTGTAAAAAGTTCTAAGTTGAAATGTTACTTACTCATTTTTAATTTCTATTAGATACTAGATCAACATTCCACTTTCTTTAATTCATTCATGCCACTGTATCAAAAAATTTTGGCACCGACAAATAAACAGGTAACACATTTCTTAAACACTTTCTCTTTTTTATGTATGTATAATCTATACTAATATTATAAAGCTGAAGAGTTTGTTTGTCGGTAGGTTGAACGCGTTAATCTCAGGAACTACTGGTCCAAATTGAAAATTATTATAATGTTGAATTTTGCACGATGTGTCCAGTTTTTGAAATAGGGTGTTTTTTATTTTTATTTCTTGCAAATTTCACAGCAACGCGTAGCCGGGTAGCTAGTATTATATATTTTGGAAGACATTATTCCATAATGTGCCATTTAAAATTATACCGCATTTTTTTACTACTGCCATTATAGCATTACAACTGAGCCAGTGTAAGATTTCTTTTTGTAATAATTAAATATTTGAGCGTAATGTAGATACACATATATTATATAAATATAGCCACAATCATAACAAATATTTGAACTCTTTAAATATGTAGAAAGTCAAGAATGAGTTAGGTAATAAGAGTTGTTATTTTATAAATATAATATATAAAATAGGTGTCTGGTGTAGTTCTTACACAACTTTACACCGTTCATAATGTTGGTGTTCATTTACCATTAAAATGTTAACAGTCAGTTAATGTTCCTTTTTTATATCTATTAAGATGAACTATGGAATAACACCGACCTACTTTTTGTTATCTTTAAATATTATGAGAGTATTATACTAATTTACTTAAGTTCGTTTGTGTTTGTTCATTTACGAAATGTTTTCGTTATTGTGAAAGTGTGTATTAGTTTTGTTGCTCATTCATTTTGGTTGAATTTATGTGTACTTATTTATTATGTGCATTTGTGTATTATTATTAATTCTGTTATAAAGTTTTACTCTTCCAGTGTCTTGTGAACTATCTGTGTACCTACATTGTTTGTGTAGCGCTTATGGGTTCAAAAAAAGAAAAAAAGATGTTAAAAAAAAGATTATTAAATATTTTTTTTACATAATAATATGTAGGTAACCATTTAATATGTAGATATCTTCTATATTCATCATTCGTAGCGGTTCTAAGATAACGCATAAGAATTAAGTTTCAAGTCTTAAAATTATTACGAAATATCTTAAGTTAAAAACAGTTTTAGGATCTGCCCCGAATTCATTGGTGTTCTTTATGGTATTCACAGTTCCTAGAATAGTTATATGCCTGTATTGTATTGTATGGTGTGTATTAAAAGTTGAGGTACCTGTTTGTCTTATAGGTATTTGAAGTTAGATGAATGCTTGTATGTTACTTCACGTCGCTAGTGTACTGAATAGGGCAATTCGTAACCTCTTGGTCACTAGTCTGATATTTAGTTATTTCTTTACTGGCACTTCTTTTGAGGACATCATTGATGAGATTCGCTTATTTCAGATGCAATTCAAATGACTATAAGGTAATAATAGTTGTGGCATGAGAGCGAAACTCACGTAAGCGCGGTTCACCTTGTGTTAGACGAGTGCGCGAAGGTCGGTAGCGCGCGCGCAACCGCAGAAGGCATAGTGACGTCATCATGTGCACGTGTTTGTCGCTCACTCATTTGTATAAGAATACATATAAATTGTAAACAATACGAACTCTTCATAATTATGAACAGACGTATTTTGGAAATGTCGCATAAATTAAAAAAGGTTAAATACATAATTGATAAATTTGATAATTGTTAGATATGACATGGCTAGTCTCTCCACACACTTATTAAGACAAATACCTACCAGTAGAAAATTTGTTACGTTGTCTTAAGTAATTTCTTCAATGTTTGTGTCTAAGATTCCGAACAGCTAGACACCTACCTACTAAAGACTATTATTCCACGAACAGCTGGCAAGCTCGCAAGTTTAAAAATAAAAGTTAAAACAAATGAGTAATGTGGGTGACCATGGTTCCCAACCACAGCAGTGTCATTGTCAAGCTTAGTCAGAGGATTACTACTCGACGAAGTGAACTCACGCAAAAACTATATATGGTCATGGACCTCAGAGATTACGGACGTCTGGCGAAGGTCAGCTACTCCATTGAGCGTTCATTAAGTAAAAAATGTTATAAATAATCTGGTTTATTACTAGTTAAGTTGGTCTCTTTTTAGGGTTCCGTTCCTCAATGGAAAAAAAGGAACCCTTTTAGGATCACTTTGTTAACCGTTTGTCTGTCTGTCTGTCAAGACCCTTTTTATCATTAGCCCGTGGACGCATCAAGTTGAAATTAATACCAAATACTCTGCCAAATGTCTGCGATTCCTTGAAGCTGTAAAAGTGTAGCGCAGTCAAAGTCAAGATACGGTCATTAAGCTTTTGATTTTAACAAATTTGAACATTTCGCATCATGAAATTTTTAAGTAGGTAAAGAAAAAAATCCGAAAGTAAGACCAAAAAAAGATATTTTTTGTGATTATTAACTTATATTTTGCGGTTGGAAAGTTGACTTTGTCGTACTCCGATGTATTTTTAGAACCGCAAAATTAAGTTTGTCTTTCGGAAAAGGGAAAAATATCTTAGAAAATTTATTCCCGAGATGGATGTACTATCTACATTCAAGTTTGTTTTGCTTACGGAACCCTCGGTGCGCGAGTCAGACTCGCACTTGTCCGATTTTTTTAATACTGCATTATATAGAATACTACATAGCCATGTTACAATTCAGTCTTAAATATTTTATAACTCAACAGTTCCTTATACAAACAATAAAAAAATTAATTTGAACTAAAGTAAGACTGTATACGGTTCACTAGGACTCCTATCGTGAAACAAGGAGGCTGGCTCCTTTGGGGGCTATCACCAAGGAAGGATTACAGGGTACACACTCACAAAGACAAAGGCACAATTCTTTTGAATTTACTTTAACATTAATAATTTTCAATTAATAAACACATCAAACAGATACAATAGAGTGACATACAATTTGGTAGAGTCTATATTATTTTTCATCAAGAATAACGAAAACATTCTGTAAAAGACATTCATGAAGCCGAAGATGCAAGCTTGCTGAATAATAAATAAAAAACAAAAACAAAAATCTTTCAACATAAACTCCCAAGCTCATAAACTCATAGTTGATATTGTTATATTGTTTTAAAAAGAATGACATTAAAAACATTTAGGTATCAGTCAGCCCCGATGGTCTATTTTACCCGCTATTCATTTCGCGGTCAAGGTTTTGTTTACTGACGTAATACATATTTACCGCGACGGTATCAAGCAAGTCACATTGCCGTCATTTTCAATAACATGCCTGACCTCTGATCTTACCAAGGAACAGAATAAAGTTTTAAACTTTACTGTACAATGATACTTTGCAATAGGATGGGTAGTATTACTGGCTTATACTTTGGGATAAAATAAAAATCCTACTAATATTATAAACGTGAACGTTTGTTACTCTTTCACGCCAAAACTACGGAACCGATTGCGATGAAACTTGGTATGTCGATAGCTTCTTTGTTCTATGTCAAAAAGCCTAACTTCTTACTATAGTATAGGGACGAAAGTTTGTGAGGAGGAATGGATGTTTGTTATTTTTTCACGCAAAAACGGCTGAACGGGTCTGAATGAAATTTGTCACAGAGATAGATGTAGTCCGGAATAGCACATAGGCAACTTAACTAAAATTACTACAACGTTAATAGCTAGTAATATTAGTACTATTTTTATTAGTAGTATTTTTATTTTGATTATTTTAAAAAGACAACTATTTGACTCCTGTGTCTGTGGGGACTTTACAAACATACAAACAAATGACACAAAGAACACCCAGACTCGGGTGGGAATCGAACCTACGACCTATGGCGTAGCAGTCAGGATCGCTAATCACTAGGCCAACAGGCCAGTCCATTTCACAAAAATTTTCACAAGGTATAGAAAACTTACTTTTACGTAATCGAAGCCTTGAGCAAAATATAGATCTATTATGTTTAGGTACTTAGTGGAGAAGAAGGATTTTATAGTCTCGCAAGCGTAGCGTAATGTTTTCAATTACCCAAAAATCTGGGTAGGTCCCGCCCAACCTAGTAACCCCACTTTACAGAGTAAGTTACTCTGTGTATGGAATGACATCATCAAAAAACGCTTACATTAACACGATGTGTAATACAATATGCAACAGAAATGAGTCAGTACGATATGAACTCTTGAATTCCAGTAACTCCTTGGTTCCGTGAGTAGTTTAAACTATGGGATGAATAACACGCGAGAGTTATCGAAATGTTTGTTAATTTGCTTACGCATGAAAATTAGATTCATTAATATCGCTTACAGCGTTCATTGAGCTTTGTTTAGCGTTGCTAGATGACCCGGTTTGTCTAGAGCGCCACTATTTCTTAAAGGAATGTGAATTAAAGCATTTGATTTTTATTGGGTTGCTATGTTTCGATTCTGTAAGAAGTAAAAAGCGAAACCCTATCTATCCCTATCTATATCCGCTCATGTATATAATAATTGAAAGACTACTAAGGAATCTTACTTGTTAGTTATATATAATGAAGTAACATGTTGCTCAGGTTTTATATGCTTATTAAATACTAGCAGTTCCCCCGCTCGTGTACCTACATATTTATATATTTTGCGCGGTTATTAAGTTACTCCTATCAGCTATCTGCCAGTGAAAGTCCCGTGGAAATTGGTCATCTCGTTCCGGAGATTAGCCCTAACAGACAGACAGACAAAAATTTTAAAACTGATTTTTATTCATAGTAGAAAGGGAAACAAAATGTCATACAAACGTGGATGCTCGACAGTGTTTTTAACCGACTTCGAAAAGGAGGAGGGTCACGATTTGATTGTATGTGTTTTTTGGCAACTACTGCATAACTCAAATTGTTTACATAACAGTCTTATTATGTACTAATTCCCGCGCGGCTGACTTTTAGGCATAGGTATCGTGCAAAGAACTGTATGAGCTTAAAAAAAACTATTATTTCGACATTACAAACAGAAACTTTAATTGTATTTATTTGTATGTATTGATGATGATGAATGGAAATTAATATAGTATGTACAATTAATTCTTTAGAACAAAAACAGTTAATTATATAATACCTAGTTATAACTAGTCCTTTGATGAATTTGTTATTTAACACTTCAAAATTGATCATAACACTCAACGTTAGCTGTGCTCCATCTAATTGAATATGTCTACCAAACCAGGTTGTAGTTAATGTATGTTTTATTTGGAATGTGAATACGTTGGCATGCTTCCAGATCAATAGTAATTATTCACAATCGTAGTGTTAACGAGAAACGTACAAATAGATTCGATAGTTTAGTTTCGTTCTGATAATTTCGAGTATTGTTAGTTAGAAGTTTATTGTTCGCACAACGGTGAAAGCATGCTAACCGATCTTGCAAACAACCTCTACTATGAAATGGTTTAGCATTTGATTGCTTATAGTTCTGTGTAAGTAGCTACACATATCGAAATTATTATCGCATGTGTTATATCTCAAAAGAATTTCCTAATAATACTACCGAATCTCCGTTCGTTTTAGTTCTGGATTATTTTTAATTTCATTTATTGTAACTTTTATTGTAGAGCTCAATAGAGTCTCATCATCATCCTCCCATCATTTTCCCAACTAAGTTTGGGTCGGCTTTCAGTCTAACTACGGCCGAACTTTGATATTTTACGTGAAGCGACTGCCTTCAGACCTCCACAATCCAAGTAAGAAGAAGTTCTGTAGTTAGACCAGGTTGTAGGACTTTTTAGGACTCCAACTACCCGTAACGAAGGCCACAGATGTTTGTATGGCACCCGGGACCGGCGGTTTAACGTGCTTTCCGAGGTACGGAGGGGTCTCAATGTGTTAAAAATCGTCACCCATCCTAGACTGACCTGGCTAGTACTACTTAAATTTGTAATGTGCTCAATAGAGCATCTCTTATATAATTATTCTCAAACAAACTATTTCAACCCGTTTATTGAGTTGCAGTTTATTTTTGGACTGAATATCTAAAAATAAACTTTATTTTGTATTTAATCGGCGACGTAATGACGCACAAAAAATGTCTTTCTAAATATCATATGATATAATATTACAGCATCTGCATTATTTAGAGAAAACCTGTCAGGGTTATATTATTCTATCATTCCTTACCAACCAACTAATGCTGCATTCCTATAATCAAGAAAAGATTCGTTTTGCTTACGGACGGCAAAATTTTCATTGAAAATCCAACGAAATTTTACCGTCCGTAAGCAAAACGAATCGTTTCTTGATTAAAGGATTGCGGCATTAGTTGACGAAATAAAAAAAATAAACTAATGTAAACTGAATAATATCGCAATTGAAACTATTAGGTATACTAATTTAGGTAAAATAATTAAAAGAATATGTAGAAACAGTTATTTAAGAATAAAGAAAATGGTAAGTATCTAATTCAAATAGGACAACAGTACCTATCGAAAGAAGCTACCTACGCAAGTTCCCGTGTAGTTGTTAAGTAGAAAGTATGCTGAACGGGGATAAATTACTGGGAACTTAAGAGATGTTAGTGCTACCATATGCAGCGTTCCCATACATGGTAACAGCCGGGAACATTGACGTGTTCTCACACATATCAAGCATGTCCCAACTGTTCGTACCGTTTTTCATTGAATACCGGTGTTGACATAACTGTTCTATTTCAAAGAAACGTTACAGGTACATTTGTGTACTTCTATGATAACGGTTTAGATGAAGAAATTACGATTTGTATTACAAATACACATATATATATATAAACATATAACTAATGCAGTAATTTGGATCGTACATTATTAACATTCCTGGGAAAGTACTGGATACTTTCCCAAGAATGTTGAGTCAAATAAATTATAGTTTAGAAAAACAAAAAAAAATAGCGAACCAAATTAAAAAGTTAAAAAGAGTTCCAGTATCCACCTCCTGACTACATCATTAGACCATTGTTAACTAAGTCCAATCGGACGGACTCGTCAAAACGAATCATATGAACCCAAACTCGAGGGATTGGCCACAGGGCGCTGGCCTGTTAATCAATGAGTGACGAAGGTCTGCCAAAGGCCCCCCTGATTTCCTTCCTAGGCGTCAGCCTGAGTAATAAGACGCCGTGATACAAATACGTGTGGTTTTAGACGGGTTCTACATTTAGGTTAAAATAATTCCCGTTTAAAAGGTTAGCCCTGTTTATACTATCACACTGCTTGCCTGGGATCTCCTCTCAGGGTTTGGTATATAAATGGGCCGGTGGGCATTGGCAGATACGGAAATTGGCGGAATTCAAGTGATCATTAATTACTCAAGAACTTCGAAACACAGAGGTGCGCGACCGGCTATCGAACTCCGAGCGTTAGGCGTGAGATGCCAATGATTAAAATGCCTTGTTATCACTCACAGGAAAGACTATAGGTATAATATCCCATTAAGTTCCATCTATAGAAATCATAAACTTAAGCCGGTAAAGCTACTTATTCTGTAATGTCATGATTGGTTTTGCCACTGCTGATATTTTAATGTAAGTACTTGAATTTTCGTATAGGTTACCTACTTTTATATATATTGTAATATCGCTCAGATCAAGCTCTCTTAGTGTGTCAGCGTCCGTCCACTATCATACTAGTTATGTTATTTATATACCTGTTTGTAGATATCTCGTATAATGGCATTTTAAACTATATTTTGGAGAAAAGCCAGCTTTTTATTTGGGCCATGTTCATTTTTATAGTATGCCTAAATGTATCACGTAGTTTATCCGAAGAAAATTTGTGCCCGCCTACAGTTTACGAGATTGATTAACCGTCTTGTTATGTAGCAAATAAGTTTATTCAGTAAATGATATAATATCTAATACAAGGTTTTCTTTTGAATCGATCTGATAGGTTTTAAACTTAAGACAATTACGCGTACAAACAATAAAATTCTTCAACTTTATAATCACGGAAGTATAAAACAATAGTAAGTTTCACGTGGCCATACACGTGTGTTATAATTATGATAAGATGTGTAGGTAATATTTACTTTATCGCGATTGGCTATTAGCTGGCTAACGACATCGCATAAACATTAAATGACCAATGATATCTTTTTTTGTGTACCTTTTGGAATTCATTTGCAGAAGAACAAGTTTGACGACCATACCCATACTAGGTATATAAGCGTAGGGACACTTCCTCTTCTTATTCATAAAATTAGTGCAGATAAAACCTAATTAGGTACGATATAAGTAAGCGATTTTGACATATTCACACATTTATTATCATACTAATGTGTTATTTATAGAACCTAATTAGAACCTAACAAGAATACCAGTAGTGTGAGACTCACGTTATTAATTTTTATAAATAAGTAATCAAATCCTGTTACTTATTAGAAAATATGCTATTACACGACAAAATAAGGCATCGAAAACGAAATATACCTAGCAAAAGATATTTCAAAGTGAATATGCCTGGGTCATGACGAAGCTTTTATACGGACTATAGATTCAAGTAAACGAGTGCGAAAAGAAAAAATCTAAGTAGTAAAGTTCAATCGAAGTGGCGGTTTAAATACCAGATGCACCTAAGTATAATAAAATAATAATACAATATTACGAATAGTATTCTTTGTGCTGGTGACCTAATAATTTTCAGCAAAATAAAGCAAACTCGTAGTTGGTATATTCGTGCAAAAATAGACATATCTCCTTGAATAAATTTGTGGTATGTGTTAGATCCTAAGTGGTTATAAATTGCATTATATTTGTCAGTGAGATCACACTTATATTTAAGCAAGTTATGATTATAAAATGGCGTATGTGAGCTAAATGGATGTACCTAAACGAAATATCTGTTACACTTTACTTTTGTTCATAGATTTTTTCATTTGACTGCACAATATTATTGTCGTATAAAAGTTTTTTATCTTATGTAGTTCACTCACAAATACTTTTTGTTGAATACACATTAAGTATGATGTATACCTATCTAAATTTGATTTTGTTGTATTTAGGGTTGAGAGTCGAGACATTGTAATAGGTCTCGACTCTTAAATCTCTCTCGACTTTAACGTTATCAACGTCCGAATGGTACCTGTAATTATAACATGTACCATTCGTACGTGGATAACGTTAAAGTACTGCTGAAAATCAAATATCGAAGTGGCGACACATGAACCGCAATGTAATAAAGACCATTTTGATTCAATTTGATTCATACATATCGTTAGAGTCAGCTAATCTAGTCCCGAATTGAATTGTCTTCGAATGTCATTTAAATAGGTCAATGGGTAGTATTTATTTTTGTATGAAACTCATACCAGATACTTTCTACAACATTTATCATACTTTTTACGAATGGCTTTAGCCAGGGAGCCATTGGAAGTTTCTTTCAATGTCATTAATAAGATATTTTTTTATGATTTTGTTGATCAGGATACACGAGTCACAGCTGTTGATTCCGAATACAAAATTATAGGTCCTGATGTCACCTAACCTGTCACCCAATTACTCTTACGTGATAACATAATGTGTGTAGGCTATAGATATACTATATACCTACCTACTTCTAGAGTCTAGACACACAGAAGATAAAACTAACTACGTCCTAAATACTCTTGAATCTTAAATTGGTTTGTTACAATTAGTTAATGAGTATCAAAGTTATGATTAATGAGATTGCCAGGAAAATTATATTATTCATGAATTCTTTAACTTCTTTTGTGACTAAGTATTCTAAGTACCTATTAACTGTGCGTATTGTTCATAATAATGTAATTAGTTATACTATATTGGCCCTTGTTTACATTTCGATTAGTGTAAGTGTAAAGTACATTTCGTCTTTTCTTCAAAGCTGAATACCGCATAACAAATAGCAGTACTTATGCTACTTTCTCTGGTACATATTATATTAACATAATTCTTTAATGACCAATTAAAATTCTAGTCCAACATATAGTTTTATCACAAGTCATGAAAAGTGTTGAGGAATTGCCAATCAATATAAATAAATAAAACTGAAGTGTCTGTTTGTAATGTCAAAATAATAGTTTTTTTCAAGCTCATACAGTTATTTGCACGATACCTATGCCTAAGTCAGCTGCGCGGGAACTGCTAGTGTATAATAAGACTGTTAAGTAAACAATTTGAGTTATGCAGTAGTTTCCAAAAAAACACATACAATCAAATTGTGACCCTCCTCCTTTTCGAAGTCGGTTAAATACACTTTCGAGCGTCCACGTTTATATGACATTTTGTTTCCCTTTCTACTATGACATTTTAGTGGAACTGTTAGGAGTGACGTCATAACTAAATGTAGTTGAAGTAAAGGTCTTTTTTTTTGCATTTTCTGTAAACATTCGCAGTCGCAAACACATTTAAAATTTCAGAAACTTAATTAGGGCAACTTATTTTTAAAACTAGAATTAATATGCACACCTACATCTAGGTACATGTGTTCTCGTATATCGAATAGAATTGGCATACCTAGCAGCAGTTTTGTTTGCGCTTATATATTGAGATAAATGACGACATCTTATGGTACTATAAACATTGTGGGTGCTATGTAAAAGATGATTTTTTAAAAATAACTTCCAACTCATACTGCTCAAGGTAAGGACGCAGCGTAACCTAAATATATTCTAAAACAAAATCAAGGCCTTTACCAAGGAACTACACGTAATGCAATAAAATCAACATATTAAATTTGTCATTTAAAATAACGCAGTTTACAGAAAAAGTTTATAATTACCTTATACAGAAGGTTACAGAAATATAATAAATAACTGGTTATCACTGTTTAGCACTGCTAATAACTTGATTCACGGGACAGTTCACGTTATGTACCATCGGTAGGTACGTAAATACGAAACAAGCGTCGTGATCGTTCGCCCGCCACAAAACGTCTGCGTCTGAAGTATAGAACTCTAACTCATCGCGACTGTACCGCATGGCCGTTCTGGATTCTGATGTGGGTTGTGTATTGTTGATGATGATGCGCTCCGCATACTGCATTTTTCTTAGGAAGATTAATGGATGTTACTTTGTTATTTTGTTTTTTTTTTGTTTTGAGAATTTTAATTGTTATCTAGCTAGATTTTGAGGGAGAACCGTTAATTTTTTTTTTTAAAGCTGGCCCTTTCCAACCATAAATGTAAGATTTTTTTTTCGCAGACGTACCTAGGTATTTAAAAATGCCTTTACGAAATTGAATCAAGTCAAATTACATTATTTTGCGAGATACCATGATTGCAAATATGTTACCCGTCGCCGTCGCCGCGTCGTCGTCGCAGTGGCTTACAAAATAGGCATAAACTAAGGTAAAATGTGAAATACAAATTTATTACTTACCAGATGTAACATGTCATTAAAATAAAGTTAAATTAAAGATTTCAATTACTTATATAATGTAAAAACTACTGCCTGTATGTAATCGGAATTAAAATACACCTTTGTTCGTCAGTCACAGAGTGGTTCGTCAGACACTGTTCGTGTTGTATTTAATTACCCTATTTTATTGTGTAAATGTGTTATGTATCTTATTTCAACATGAATAATGTCATATTAATTTGTTCAATATATATTTTTTTTAAATGTAGAGTTGTTTTCTTCACTGGAATTTCACTACAAGTTCATAAATTAGAGACACATTAATATACTGTAATCATGTAAATTTGGTGTTGACAGTAATTAAATGATGCTCATCACTAGTTAATTTATATTAATAAAAAAATATATTTGTATGTTTGTCCTCTATGCGTTCCGTAACCATTGCTCAGATTCTGATGAAAGGTAAAGGAAATGGTAGGGTATTCTGGGGATACCCGCGAAGGTTCCTATCACAAAAAATCTATATATATATATGTATAAAAAATAAAAATGGCATTGTAGCTTTTTTTTTTCGTGTGGTAACCCATTCGGGTCATTACCCCACCGGAGCCGCCGGTGAAGTGGTATGTCGGAATCGAATCGACTAAAACCACACTTTGTTCCGTCACAAATGAGTCTGTTGCAAGGGACTCGGGTATACCCTAGGATGAAAGTCCCCGAGAACCTAGGAAGGAAGTCCCATGATCCACAAGTCTCGAAATCTCTAAAAGTCTATTTTAGATATAGGTACAAGAGTAAAAAACCTTACAAAAGTGTTGTCTTTGTACTTATTCTTTTAAGTTTTTATCGTCGTGACCGTTCGTTCGTTCGATCGTTGTGTCAATTTTTTAAGTCAAGTTTCAAATTCAGAAGTCTGAAGGTGACTTCCCGCGGTGCGTGATATTACAGACGGATTCGGACCAGTCCGCACATATGCACAGTAGGTCTTCGTACTGTGTATGAAAACGCAGGCAAGTCCGATGCAGTGCGTCGCATGATCGTATCCGACGCAAGTCGCAAGTTCGGCAACTTCAAAGCGAGCTCGTGCGCTACAGTCCGTGGTCGTCCGTATAAACACACAAGCATGCCAAAACTTCTACTACATATACCACAAGAGCCGCAGCTGCAGCAATACGTTCTCTTTGACTTCGCATTTTGGAATGACAAAATGGCTTCGAATCTTAAGACCAACATAGACCGCCACGCACTGTTGAAAGAGCCTTGATGCGGTGTGTGGCTGCCTGTGGTCGTTGGCCTTGCACAAATAAAAAAACGTGAAAGCGCAGACACTTTTGTAGCGGGCTTCGCATCCGCCGCGAGTCACTAAATTCAAAGGTGTGGTGCTAACTCGTACACTGCGGTCCGAGGTCGACCGTAGAAACACAGACGAGTATATCAAAACTTTTACTAAGAGCCGCAGTTGCAGCGATACATGCGTTTTGCAATGACAAAATAGCTTCGAATCTCAAGACTCATACAGACCGATACGCACCGTTGAAAGAGCCTTGGTGACGTGTGTGGTTGTCCGTGGTCGTTGGCGATGCGTGGAAAATCCGCAGAATCACGCACCGTGAAAAGCCACCTTAAAGCCGGGAACACACTATTAATATCCGATGACTACCATCATACTATGAACACGCAACGCGATATCGGGTTTTAATAATATGTTTATGCCTTAATCCTCACGGCCGGTGCAGCAACCTACAGACTTCAAAGTTTTGTGATTAATTTCACTAAGAAGGTTATTTTCAAATTAAGCATTTAAAATAATAACAATCACAGAACGTAGTATTTGTATACTCCTTGATCACAACATGATGTGCAAAACAGTTTACTTGGATTAAAAAATATGTTACAAATGTGACATAAAAAATGTCTAATGGAAATTGTGTTCAACAAAGTTAGAGTTATGCAATAAAAGCAATTAATAACAAACTTCCTACCATAAAAATGAAACCAGAATGTAAATAATCTAAACCCAGAACCTTATGCAATAAAAATGATAAACATACTATCATACGTGGGCATGAATTTACAGGCAGAGTTGTGTTTGTGGACATTACTGGGCCTCGTGCGAACCATCTTCGACGCTACACTCTTCAAAGTGAACGCAAATTTAAAACAGGTGCCCACATACTTGATGAAAGATAGATTAAATATAGACATTCACACCAGATCATAATTAAGTTGTATAAATAAACATGCGTGGATGAACAGTCCACCACCACCAGTCAGAGAACAACGAAGTTTGGCGGTTTAATTTGATAAATCAATCAATTAGTTTTTATCTTTCAAAGAGCCCAAAAACTAGACTAAATTAGTGGTACATAATTATTGGCATCATCAACGATTGGTGAATTAGATGTAGGTTGTGCATATGTTAGGTAATTAGGTCCGTGAAGTTTTATTGTTTGGTTATTTTCTTACACTTATTTTGTACCTATTGTTCAGCGAATCTGATAGTAAAGTCGGTAGGCGGAAGTTTGTGAGGATGGATGGATGGATGTTTTTTACTCTTTCACGCATAAACGGCTGAACGGATCTGGATGAAATTTGGCACAGAGATAAATTACAGTCTGGAATATCACATAGGCTACTTTTATCCCGGAAAATGTACAGTCCCAGTGGGATAGACGTTACCAAAATTTCCATAAGAACGAAGTCGCGGGTAACAGCGAGTGTAGATATCCTGCCTCAGGTGCAGCAAGAATAAAAAGTGAGATAATCTTTTGGATATTTGACCAGTTCCACTTTGGAACTAACGATTTGTGTATATCTTGAGTATGTTATTTGAGATCTGTATCTTAAGGCTCAAGCAATACCGTCATCTGTTCCTACATTTAATTTTAAATACGACTTAGGTGGCAAACAAGTACACATTTTAGATGGTAAGCTTAACTATATGATTTACCTACAGCAGTAGGAACAGTGTCCGTCCCCCTCTTTAGAGCACTAGCCAATTCATTTACCGGCAGGAACAGATACTGAGCGAGTTCAATTGTTGACTGTATGACTGTAATAGGTGAGATGATGCATACCTAAACTATCCATATATACTAAACTAAGTATATAGGTATATATTTTTTTTAGTTTCTAAGCAAAATGTTAAAAGTTATTTACATGAATAAAGATTATTATTTTTTTAAACAAACAAACCCACTCAATATACCGCATGAATTGTAAGGATATATTATATGTTATATGTTTTTCTATATAATATTAATCATTTTAAGACACTGGTAGGGTTTTAAAATGTTGACGTAGCATTATTTCAAAAAATTGATCGAACATTTTGAGCAATCGTCACATCGATAAGGATTCCGATTTTTTTCCTTGTCAACTCAACGAAGTTCTTATGTTTAAATCGAATATTTTGCATGTTACATTGGGCTAGAGCTGATACATGCCAGGACCTCAACCCGATGTAGACTCAATCAGCTTTTAGTCGTGTGTGATACTCCGGCCGTGCATTTGCCGTGCACCCGCGCTGCTCCTGTTCCGACTCTGGGTGGCCACAAACTAGACCCAGCTTACCATAAATTGGCTAAATTACATTATGCTACGGATGATTAACCTCATTTACCTGCCGGTTATTCAACGTAGTTACGAAATTTTATTTGTAGACTTGTTTATTTTTAAACAGAAAAATTTCAAAAGTTCCTACAGTAGATGGGCGTAAAAGAAATCCGGTCAGCTCGCGAAATACCACCACAACCACTAATAATAGGTTAAGCAGTTCTACCAATGTAGTTCTGTTTCCTGCTGGTAAGTTAGCTCCGTTGCCAAGTACAGGTTTCACTCCTGGTGTATGATTTCATGGGTACTCACTGATAGTTACTTTTTTTTATTGAATATGGTGTTTCATGTAAATGTCATATGGTTTTTAATGTAAACATTTATGTGTTTTGTCTTCTTTCGCTATATCCGTTAATTATAAAATCAGGTCAAATTTTTTGTTGTTATAATGTTTATAATATTATATTTTTCATAATGTGATAATTTTTATTATTATACTTGGAGTAACCTGTGTTATTTTTGCAGGTATGGCAAATGAGTATGCCTGCGGAATTGTCGATGCCAGTTCAGCGTGTATTACGCACTATGATATCCGGCATCATGTTGGTTCAGTGCTTCACTGTCTACGTCTACCTCGCCTCTTATATAGTACTGCTGTATCCTGTATTCTTGGTATATTAACGAATACGTTCCTAGCGTTTAAGACTTTACTGCAGTATGATTTATATTAAATACTGTCACTAATGCCGTTTTCTAAACAGTCGACAACAGTCCACAAAGAATTTGGAAAAAACGCAATCTTGGTAGGACACGTTATGTTATTAGGACAGAAACACATTACTAGTATTCTTGTGAATATAGCTAAATGCTTAAGAGTGGTTGGGTAGTGTAATACTGTGGTTCGTACTCACAATGTTTGGATGCCTGAGGTATAAATGACATTTGTGCACATTTTGATTTAATCGCGATAATATTTGTAAGCTATTCACCGCCTTACTGCTGCTTTACTTCAAATCAGTAACACTCATTCCACATTCTAGATATACTTGAGTTCTTAACTATCTTGATCGGGTGTCAGGTAGATTACTTGATAGCCTTCTTGAGATACAGATTCGAGGTGTACCCAGAAATAAATTTTACCCATCTGTAGGAAAACATTTTGTTCAGTCACTGCTTACATAATTTCCTACCCAAATTTTCATTTGTCAACCATTTGTTCTTATAACTTTAAGTATTGGTAAATTTCAAATCAAACATCAAAATAAAAAAAAAATCTTTATTTTTGCTCATGAAATAGTAATGTGTTTAACCTGTTTTCAAAAACATAAATGAATATTAGGAAAATGTAATTTACCTGTAGGCACTCAAGTTGACTCAGTTCTAAACTATTATATCAAAAACTAAAAGTATATAGTAAAGTAAATGTGGTGTCATAATACCTCAAAAGGAAATTGTACGGCAAAAGTCTGCGCTAAGGGGTTACTGCTAATCATTAACATTATATGAAAATAAACTATCAAATCCACTTAATAACAGTAACCGCTATGTTGCTTGTACCTCGATCAGCACTCAAGTCAACTCAAGTGACCGTTATAAACTTTATAATACACGCCTATCTTTTAGTCGATTTTTTAGGCGGGCTTTTATAGTATATTTTCCCCCTATTTTTAATAATATAAATATGAGTTTTTGATGTGGTGAAAACTTACACTACTTTGCCATCTTATGATAACTTTATTTCATAACACGTATACAGGTGTTACAAAAGGGTGTGGTCATATTTTAAGGACGTGTACATCCTGTAAATAACAAAGGGCTAACAATTTTAGGAAAATTCGTAATTTTAATACAGAAACATACCTATTTATATAAGTTTTCGTTATCTCTGTCCGAAGAAAAAAAACATTTATTTTTTCAAAACCCTCTTTTCTTGGTTTTCAAGTCAATTCATATTTGTTGGTTACACATAACGCTTTTAAAAATTTTGCACACTATTCTGTAACACCTATATATGACGTATCTAGCTATATAATTATGTAGGTTTTTAATTGTGCTATGTATGTATGCTATTCTATAAAACTGTCATCGTCGATCGATCGATCATCGATAAATTAGAATAAATTTGATGATGAGATCATCTAATTTATCCCCTGGTATTGATCAAGCGTCATTTTAAAGTTTTTTGCAGCTTAAAAAGAACTATTAAATATTTTCACTCTCAGGAAGAACGCCCCGCTCTAGTTTTGCCCTGGCTTCTGCTAGCTGCCATAAGAAAATTGTTGTGTGAATTGACAAGTTTAGCAGTTGGACTAGGTACGTGCGTACTGCTTGGGACCGCTAAACCTCCATGCATCAGGTTCATAATAGTCAAGATTTCATCAATAATGCCCGCGTTCTACATGTGGATGTTAGTTTACAGGTCTGACAGTATTTTATTTCATTCTAATTAATATTTTAGTTGCTGGATGAGAAGGATGAGAATTTTTAGTAATGGTTCGTTTGTTCCGTGTCATTCGATTTTTTTAACTGTAATGGCGTTTGAATTATTTTCTATACATATAAAAATTGTAGCATGTTTAGGAATTTCACCAAAGTTCGGAATCACTCTGAACTTTCTATATATAATTGTTCGTGAAGGACCTACCGCGGTAGTGACATCTGTGTGTATCCAGTATTTATGCGATCTACGCTATGTTTGCGTAACGTCCGTGATTAAAGGCTAATGCATCAATAACTGCATGTTTATAAGGGACTATATATTTGATTACAGCTACTACCATGTTTTGAAGGTAGCATCAGCATTCAAAACTTTTCCCGCCTTGCTTCCACCGGATGAGCCCGATGACGGTCTTGAATTGGCTGTTAGAAGACGACGCACTAAATCATTGTTCACAGAGGAACATCTTCGAAAAAAACTTGTAGCAGGCTTGTAAATACGCTTTATACATATACCTTTTATAGTTATAAAGATAAATGAAAGAACTTTTGATTGAATCAAGTGTAATTATAGACAATGAACCATCATCTTCACAAAGTTGAATAGGGTAGAAATAAAATGTAATATTGTTAGTTTAATATTGTATTTTCATATTTGAAGCATAAATAGAGAATTGGGCCATGAGTACACGCTTAGTATTGAGGTAATTAGGAGTATCAAGATTAGGACAAAGTAACAGTGTCAGGATTATCCCGATACATTTGTATAATCTACTTGATGTCTGGGACAATTATTAAATTTTGTATCAGATAATATGTATGAAGTGGATCTAATAAATTCATTTTCATCACCAGAGATATGATAAATATATTTTTTGTTTTTTTTTTTCAGTTACTCTGAAACGTCTCAACCTTGTGGTGCCTCTATATCTCCACGTGCGCAATTGAATAGCTCGGTGTCGCCAGTAGACGCAAAATGTTCAGACTCAAGTATAGATGACGTTCAAGTAGATGGGGACATTTTACAGCCATTGTCTGTTGCATCTACCAGAAATCATGATGTTGGTACCTACGACGATTGGTTTGGTAGTGAAGTTGTAATACCTCGTGGTGATCGTATTTTAGAACAATTCATTACAATGCTGTTGCGAATAGGCATTTATTTGAACAAAGATGAGGCAGAGTCTATTAAATCTCACATGTTCAATCCAAACATATCTACGTTGTGGGCTCCGTGTGAAAATATTGAGACAGTGTCTTCAGATGGCTCTGATACTCCTCCGCTCGTAGCTAACAGTAAAGGACATACAGCTTCTTATCTTCGCGAATACCCACAAATATTTATGAAAAGATTGAGCTCTGAAGCTCCTCAGCCTGATGTTACAGTCATTCAAGTTCAAAATACAGAAGGTGTTGTGAAAAATCGTCTACGAAGCGAATCATTTGAAACCCCACCATCGGAAATTGAAAAAAATGTAAGTGTACGAACACTGAGCCTCGAAAATAAAAATTCATCCAGGAGTAGTATAAACATTGGACCTCAAGTACCAAAACCTCAAAATGAACAAAGTACAACAGATAGCGATGAAAACCTAAATAAATTTATTCAAGAAATAATCAATAATTGTACCAGCACAGTTGGTAATAGTTTCAAAGCGTTTAAGCCCGAAGAAATAGAAGAAAACTTAACAGCCTTTGTTGTACCTTCTGATGAAATGATGTTGTCCAAGCGAGAAGAAATAAAACAACGTCGAGTATCTTATGATAACTCTCATAAAAAATATAACGAAAACAAAGATATTGATACATTAGCATTACAATCTAAAACCAGTGAAGACGAACAGGAAAGTGACGTATTAGAAGGTAAACACAATGAATCTGCGGAAGACAGCCCAGCTGGTACTTCAAACGAACAAAATCACCAACGCAATACGAGTAGTACAGATGGGGCCACTTCGTCTTTAAAGAAACTTAAAAAAGATTAGAAAAAAATTGAGTAAAATAAATAATCATATATTTTTGTAACAATTTATTAATAAATAATGTATTGTCATTATAATATTCATCAAATTCTTAATTTTACTTTTGAAGATGTGGTTAGAAATATTTCATTATGCAGTATCCAACCATTTATATCTAAGTTAACGAGGGAAGGTCGTTATACATTTCAATTCCTTAATTGATAATTTCCGGTTGACACATGCTGTTTTTAACTGCTGTGACTGGATCTAAATATATTACACGATAATTGAATTCGTTTGGATTTATCAAATCTGCCAGAAAGATAGGAAGTTTATTTGTTATTATCCATGCCATTTGAGGGACTTCGTGGTCAATTCGTAAATCGTTAGGGAAAACTAAAGTATTATTATTTTGTGCTACAACCATCAAGTTACGGTTTAAGTACGGTTTGCGTGTATCCCAACATCCGATACTGTCTCGAGAAATGAGGTTGAAGAACATAATACCGTTGCGGTCGACAGCTGCGGCTGATACCTGTCCGTTGGCTCCGCGGCTCTCGCCGAGCAGTTCGAACTCACTCACAGCGTTGTTTACGCGTGACGGGTCCCGTATTACAGATGTTTTAACTACGAACTCTAGGTTACTTGACATAGCGTGATAATATAGTAGTCGATCGCCTTGATGTACTTTACTTAACGACAAGCCAAAGAGTCCATCAGACCATTGATAGTTTACGCCGTGTAATGTGTAGTTTGAAAGTAAAGGTTCGGGGTAGAAACTATAATGATTGAATCGCCAAAAGCCCTTGTCCTCATTTCGGAAGACGATTAAACCGAATCGCCATGCGTCTGCTATATAGACGTGAAGATCTCTGCACTGCGCGTCTCTCGAGTCCACTACGAGGTTAGTGATCAATGAATTTTGTAAGACCAACTCGCTTGGGATCGGATAACGCCCGATTACAGTGTCGGTTTTTACATCAATGGCAAACAGTGTGGGTGGACAAAGATTACGGGTGTCGCCGAACGGTTCCACTTGACCGGAGTCGAGAGCCCACATAACGCCGCAATGATCTATGTTCATGCGGAATAGGGAGGTGAAGCCAGTGCAGTTATCTGTAAAAGAAAAAAAAAACATTTGATATAAAGAAATATATACAATATAGTAGAAAAATAAATAGTTCTTATACCATTAAGTTAGCAAAATGGTATAAATTTACATTTGCAATACTAGTGATGCCACTTGTGTACTGCTAACCCTATTGCCACGATCCTATCTTTTAGAGCTTTTACTACTACCAATACATCACTATGCTAATACGGGCTTACATAAGTTTTGTCGTATGCAGACTTTAATGTGATTTGAAATCAGATCCACAAACTCTTAAGTAATATGAACTAAAAAAAAAACAAATTTAGAGGCAAGGAATTGTTTGTTCGCTACTCGGCAAAATGGTGCGCTTCTCTCGTTATAACATTCGTGTTATTATTTTGTATAACTTTAAACGTGGTTAACAAAAATGTTTCGAGGAAATGAGTAGTGCACTAAAGGAAATTTGTCTATCTCTAAGGACCATAGAACGGTGATTTATTCAATTCAATGACAGCAATTTTAAATTGGATAATGATGTAAGGTTCAGGAGGTCGATAGAAGTACGAAACTGTACTAAAATTATTGGAGCAAGACCGACGTGTTACATATGGACATATCGAGGAAACCCTCAAGTTAAGTGCACCAACTATTCATCGGATTCTTCACTACCATTTGAAAGTACGGAAACTTTGTTCCCTCTGGGTATCGCAGTTGATGACTGATACGCTGAAGGGACAGCTTGTGATTTGGTCTGGCGATATGTAAAAAAAAATTCAAGACGGCCGATCTAACTATGTGAACTCGATTGTTACATGTGATGAAACCTGGCTGTATTATTTCGACGTTTTACTAATTTCCAGAGTAAAGTGTGGGTGTTTGAAGATGAACCACCGCCGAAGTCTGTGACACTGTCCCGATCCATAAAGTAAACAATGCCTTGCTGCATTGTTTAATAAGAGGGGAATATTGGCAACGTTTGTGCTTGATAAAAGAAATATTGTTACTGCTGCATGGTATACAGAGGAATGTTTACCTTAACTATCAGAATGAACCTTACAAAATGAACGACCAAATTCAAGACTAGACTTGGCTTTTGCATTAACATAACGCTCCTGCGCATTTAGCCGGCAAAACTCCGGACTATTTGCACCAAGCTGGAATCAAATTGTTGGGACACTCTCTTTATAGACGGAATTTGAGGCCATGCGACTTTGTACTATTCCCGTATGTAAAAAAACAACTGAAGGGGTGCAAGTTTCCGAGCGATGAGGAGTCTTACAGGTGATATGCCGCTGTGTTCCAGATGGATATTGGAACAATATGTTTAGCACCTGGTTTACACGTATAAATGTCTGTATTACTGCTAGCTGAGACTACTTCGGAAAAAAAATCACAAAGTACGATAAAACTTATATAGCGGCCTAGTAGTGCTAGTTCACTGCAGTTTTCTGTACCGTCGAGGAACTCTCTTAGTCGTTCGACTGTAATAAAGCAGAAATCGGCTCGAATACAGCTGCGGCATGTCCCAAATTCTTGTGTACGCACTAGCCGTTCCCCACGGATTCAGCCGCGTCTATATTTGTTTCACACCTAAGAGTCGTAGCGTGATTCTAAATAGTCTGAAACTTCCTCAAGAATTGGACTATCAAATGCAAAAAAAATATATTCAAATATGACTTTTTAGCTCCAAAGTATAGCGCGTTCAACCAAGAAAAGTCTTCAGTTTTATTGTATGTATAGATAGATAAGTTTCCGAATAAATGTCATAGTTATAAAGTTTCTTATAAAAGTACATACCCGCATTATGCCAGTCCCAATTAGGGTACGGTTCTAAGTTTGGTGATGCTGTTGATGAAACAATCGGAACAGTCGATAGTGTAGCTGGTACTCCTTTTTTCCAACGGGGTGTACTGATGAACACTCTGTCTTTCCATCGCTCTACTCCGAGTGGTATTACGTTAGCTGGGATGAATTGCCTAAATCATTTATAATTATATTAATTTTAAAGACATTCTTACCGGCTATCATAGGAGGCCTTATGCTAATTTCAACCTTCTTTCTTGTAATAATAAGATAGGAAATAGGAATAAGGACCGCTTGCTACTAATCGGTCACCGTAGTCTGCGGACGTTTGGAGCATAGGGATTCACACACGCGGTCATGTCATGCTTTCTTCTCTTATGCGTATATAAATTTTATTGATATACCTAAGTTACAAGCATCTATGTTTATAACGCTCCATAGGGTAGGGGTTCCTAAGCTTTTTAAGGTAACGGAGCTATAATTTAATCCATATAATTTTATGAAACCCAAAATTCATGGGCATACACAATTTTTTTATCACATCACACACCGTCTGATCCCAAACTAGGCAGAGCCTGTATCGTGGTAACCAGACTACTGATAAACATACTTATATATCACTACATACATACATAGTATAGATAAATTACACCCAGATACACAACAAATGATCGTGCTCATCACACAATTATTACTAAATCTAATTCAGGCTAGCGATAATAGGTGATTTTAATTTGATTTATAAGTTCTTGGTATGTATGTATATTATATTATAGCCCCCAAGGTTTCACCTTTACTGTTAAGTGATATTTACCCAGTGTTGAGAGTTTCCTGGCGCAGTTCCGGATTTGGAAACTCGTAGTCCATTTGCTTCCATCTATACAAAGTGCCTAATGGTTGCTTGCTGGCAATTTGCATGTACCCATAACATGTTGTTATGATACTTATTAAAATGGGTAAAATCTGGAAAATACACAAATATTTAATTAAATTTAACATTTTAACAACGTGGAACAGCTTAAACAATTCGTTTATCCGTTCATTTTTTTTCATAGTTTACTGACTCTGTGAAAAACTTTCGTGTATCTGTGTCTAGATTTACTTCTTAAAGTGCTAGCTGCTGCTGCTGTACTATTTTTAAAGCTATCATGTTGTAAACTTGAGATGTGAGGCTTTGTTTTTAGTTCTTTTAACGAGAGGCTTAGATCATCTTGGACTTACAATATCAATAATCTATCGACTGTATATGTTAGTAAGACTTTAAGCTTAGTAGCTTAAGCACTTAGTGGGTAATGTATCTTTCTTTTAGAGAAAGAATTTTCAGAATCGGATAAATAGTTTAGAGATTACACCATACATACATAGTTACTTATAACATTAGTAGACTTTATAACATTACATGATAAAAAATATTTCAGATTTTAAATATAAGTAGATAGATAGATAGATGAAACATTCTGTATTGTAATTTATACACCACATTTTGGACAGTAAATAAACATAGAAACAATTTATAGTATGCCGCAAGTACAATGAGAGGTCTTATCGCTAAAAGCGAAGTCTTCCAGCAGACAACCTTTATATAAAAACAACAGATATAACATTTATATTTTTATACCTCTATGAACACGAGACTGTTAGTATTCGCCTATCTTGTTATCGATACCTACCTAGTTATTTTTTTGACATGAACCGGTATTTTTGCGAAATATATATTTCTTTGGTCAGCTATTAACCTGTTGATAATATGCATGTAACTACTATCAAATAAGAACAGTTACGGATGTTAAATTATTCATAAGTGTCCTAAACACGTTATATTACATACTTAACGCTTTAATGTCACATTACAATATCTTGTAAATAATTTGAAAACATTAACGAAATATTGAGTATTCAATTAGGGGTTTTTACTACTTAACAACACTATTTTAATTACAAAAAGCCAATAAAGTTATCGTTATAAACTTAAGTTTCAGATAGTTTTAAAAAAAGCGCCAAGTTTGTGTCCACGGGAAAGGGTAATCTCCGAAACCACTGCACCATCTTTCATCATTTTCGAAGGTACTGTATACCAGATGTATTCCATATATATACACATTATAGACTAGGTTCAACCCAGGCAAAGTCGTGGCCGACTGCTGGCTAATAAGTATAAAATTACTTTAATAAAGGGAAGGCCCCTTTATTAAAGTATTCTTGAATTGTTTATTAATTTTCATAATTTCATTCCTATTTTAATATTCTAGGTTACGCAGTAATATTAATACACAACATATTTAAACCACATTGCATGTTAAACTTACACCACAATATCGTGTGGTCGACATTTATGTTTACGTAATTAAACATGACATGACAGCTGTAGTATAAGATTCCGCCGCTTCAATCAGTCATCAACAAAGAGCAATAAATTATTGCTCTTAGGCAGGCCTGCCATCACTTAAATTGCCGACGCCGGACAAAAAACTTAAAAAAACCCAACACATGGGTAAAATCAAGATTCTTTCCCGGACACTTTAAAAAAAACGCCGATTCCATTTAAATTTTTAGCTTGTTAACGATTCATCTAACAATTATAGTTGACCCCTGGCACAGAGTGTGCCAGGCGGGGTTGTTAAAAAGTGTTCGGGTAAAACCTGGGTTTTACCCGGACACTTTTTGAAAACCTCGCCTGGACGCTCTCCGGACGCCTTCTAAACTAGGACTAATCCGGGGAAACCCGGACGGATGGCAGCCCTACTCTTAGGTCATCAGAGTGGGAGACGTTAGTTCAAACGATGACAACCTCTAGTTGCGGCAATTATTTTACAGGCAGCCCTGTGTTAGTGTAGAAAGGGTTTAGTTGAGAAAAAAAGTAGAATCAAAAAATTGATATACCTAATATTTACTTGAAAAACACGTAAGTGCAAATAATCAACATTAAGAGAAGAGCTGTTCACAGCTGGATTGAGACTGAGAGCTGTCAGCCATTTATTTTTGTATCCCCTACATCATTTTCTTTCAATCACTTGAAAGATTCACTTCACACCAGTTGCAGTATATTTTATTAGAGGAATTTGTGGCTACATTTTAGCGGGCAACTCTGCTGTAATATCGTCTGCTGTTATGTATAATTTGATTTGTTTTAAAATAACAGATACCTGAAGAATCAAGCGCCAGAATCTCGTATTACTGTATCAACGACGGACCGATCTACACATAGACATACCGAGCCTGACATAAGTCCAATAGTGTGACGAAGATAACATTATGGCAGGGGAACTTCAAGATATGAAGATGACGTTGACATTTGCACCCCGCAAGTCATGGTCAAGCCTAAATGGTTACCGGTAAATAAAATGTCCTTTACTTTCAAGGAATACGCTATGCATTAAGTCTTATAAAACTACGAAGTGCCATCTCTGTGTATGAAAAAGTGTCGGTCAAAAATGTGTACATAGATGGCGCTACCTAGCTACAGACGGTGTAGTCACGAGGAAGGTGCAACTTCTGCTTTGTAATAGCGCCCTTTTCAACTAGGAAAAACATCCGACTATTTTTTTTATCATTCACCTCTTCATCAACTACTTTAGTCAAAAAAAAAAAAAAATTACTCGGCGAACTTCACTTCATCTACAGGTATATTTGAAAAAGAAACAGTTACTTAAATCACTGAAAGGGTATTACCGTGACACTAGCATGCAGTTACAATAAGACTTTTTTTTAAACTACCTACCCGTTTACTAGTTTTGACCCTTTGAATTTTCAGATATTTTATCCCCGTTTCCCATAAAAGCAGGTGGAACGTGTAAAGTTAAAGATTTTAAATCGTACTTATTTTTTTATTTTGAATTACCAGGTATTTACCTTCGTTTCTCATAAAAGCGGATAGAACGTGTAAAGTTAAAACTTCTGACACGTTTGGGCACTTTTGCTATGGGAAAAAAGCACTGAACTCGCGTGACCGTCACGCTCAGATGACATATATTGTCATGATGACATAGAGATGTCTGTGTATATATATGTGTTTATGTGTTTCCACTTCTGACGTGCAGTCCTACGACTGACAGTTTTTTTTTCATTTATTGTGAGTCTCAAGGATGTTGAGTATGGATTTTACTTTATTTTATAATATTTCTCTCATGCTGTTACTACTTTTTTCTTTTTTTCTCTTTTACCATTATCGTGTGCTTGTTTATTAACGTTTTCTTTAAAAGGACCTAGCAGGTAGTAGCAACTAGAACAAAAATAATGATTGAAAGTAAAAGGTATTGGCGGCTCGCATCTCAATAACAATATATTATTATAAAATTTAAATAGAAAAAGAGATAAGGAAAAAGCCTTGAGCTCCTTCCATATTAGCAGCCGATAACCAGTATTGAAATTACACGTACACGTATTTAAATTCACCTTGTAGGTATAGTTTTCTGTAAAACTTTATTTAAGTATTTCTAATACCAACACGAATGTAATATTGGGACGACGCGGCGACGTGACGCGACCGTCTAAACAACAGATATATGTAGGTACTTATTATTATTTGCGACACTTCTTTTTCAGGGAGTTGAACTTTGTAACAACAACGATGAGTAGGTACAGTGATACACTGGTTACCTTAAAAAATAACCCCAAAGTTTTGTTGTATAATTAAAACGATAAAGGATAAAAAAATAATTCATGGATATGAAAATAAATGACGATGGCATATGAATGCCTTGCCCTTGTTGTTCGGGGTTGGCGGCTCGCTCGCGACGCTGCATGCGATTTTTCTCCGAGAGTTCAAACCAGGTTTTGTCATGGTTCGATTTACCTTCATGAACAAGCATTTGCCTCTGTCTTCGGATAGCTCTTCACATTGATCGCAAGGGTTATTAAATGAGATCATATCGCGCTTTACCGCAGTCTTTAAAGCTCAACATGGGACGGCCAATGAACCTTTTTGGGTCTGCGATCTGTCCTAGTAAAATTTTCCTCGTCATGCGGGATTATTCAATGCGATGCACATGTCCAAGCCACCTTAGGCGTCTCTGTTTGAGCGTGGCCGTAATGTTAGGAAGAACAGACTCATTTGTCGTGCGGTTTTTGGAGTATGCTTCCAAGACAGCGCATGTGGAATGTGTTCAGCCGACGTTCTTGTTTTGCACATGTCGCCCGAGATTCCGCTCCGTATAAAAAGGTGCTTGGAACGCACGTTTGGTAGACAAGCATTTCGTCTTTAATGTAAGGTGCTTGTTGTCCCAAGCCCTTGAGCAAAGTTTCTCGAACGTGATGGCCGCTTTGCCGATGCGGAAATCGATTTCTGTATCAAGCGACAGATTGCTCGACACAAGCGAGCCCAAGTAGCAAAACTTGCTGATTACCTCCAGTTGAGAGCCATGTAGCAATATCACTGTAGCCATGTAGCAAGTTTGGACGATGTTATTTTAAGGCATTTAGGAAAAACAACTAGAATAAAACAAATCTGTACAAACTTTTCTAAAACATTTACGGAGGACATAAAGGGAATTAAACATGTGTGTAACTTGAAGTTTTTAAATAGAAATAAATATGTAAAACCTAGTGATGTAAGCTTTAGATATAATAGGGTGACTTCGTCAGATGTAGAAAAGGTCATAAGAACATTGTCCTGTGAAAGCACCCGGTTCAGATGGAATACGGGCGCAAGACATTATATACTTACGTAAGCATATAAGTCCTGTTCTAGCTTCATTTATAAATATGTCCTTATCTAATGGTATTTATCCTGACCAGTTAAAAAATGCAATTATACGTCCTATATACAAATCAGAAAGTCATTTAGAATATGTTAATTTTGGCCTATCGCAATATTATCTGTTATAGATAAAATAACCGAAAAAAATATTGAAGGACAGATTAGTGCGTTCCTGGAACAACACAACATACTATGTGACTCTCAGCACGGTTTCCGGAGAGTGCGCAACACTGTCTCTGCCTTGTTAGGATTTTCAGATTATATTAATGACTGCTTAAATTCTGGCAAACAAATTATAGCACTTTTTATTGATTATAAAAAAGCATTTGACACCTTAGACCATGAGATCTTATTACAGGCAATGGCCGAATGCGGAATACGGGGTCCCACAAAAAATTGGTTTAAAAACTACCTCAATAATAGAAAAATAAGCACAATTATCTCTCGCGTAGTTGGGAAAGAGGCGGATGTCGATATGTGTGTGCCTACTGGATCGGTGTACGGCCCTGTAGGATATATAATGCATGTGAACAGTGTGTCAAATGTCGTACATAAATGTAAGGTGTTCATGTACGCTGATGATATGTGTCTTGTTTATGCCTCCAAAGACATAGCTGAGGTACAAAAATGTATACAAGGAGATTTTCAAAATATAAGCAAATGGGCACACGACAATGGGATTATACTAAATCTTGCAAAAACTAAATGTATGCATATACACTCGCCATATTATCGAAATGCTAAATCTGTAAACAATGAATATCTCACAGTGATAGGACATACATACGAATGTTTGCATATAAATAAATGTAATTGTAACTGTAAAAAAATGGATTATGTAGATACTTTTAAATATTTAGGTCTAACAATAGATAAGAACTTTAACTGGAGATTACATGTAAATGACATTTGCAATAGGCTAAGATCGGTGCTAAGTAAGTTTTACCAATTAAAAAATGTATTGAACAAACAGACGTTAAGAATAGTTTATTTCGCACTTGCCGAATCGCTGATAAGTTATGGACTCCTTGTATACGGGCGAACCTTTGTTACTTACATATTTGAAAGATATTAAAGACATACAAATAAGACTGATAAAGTTCTTAGTTAGTAAAAATGTTTAAGATAAGTGCAATAAAGATTATGATAAGTTATTTCCCATTTGTAAAATTATACCCATAGATAAAAAAGTTGATTATTTGGTAGATCTGGAATATTATTATAATGATGAATATAAAATTAATATTATAAACAAGTACAACACACGTAGGGAGAACAAACTGGTTCAAACACAGATAACAAACTACTATGGTAAGAGAACATCTAAGTATTTGGTACCTGAAGTGTTTAACAAAATAGATATTTTAAGAGAAAAAGTAAAAAATTGTAAAGGATCGCTTAAGACAAAATTAAAAAAATATTATACTGGGTAGCTAATAGCACTAACTACGTTTATTAAATTAAAGTAGATTAAACCATAAAAACATAATATATAGGTAAGCAGTAGGTATTTAATTAATATATTTAAAATTACATAAGGTCCTACTATAAACAATAAGACATAGGTATATATGTTACTGTATTATATAGAATTGTATATTATTGTGTCTAATACTAGGTGTACATAAGGTGGTTCATTGTTATGCAAAAGAGCGCCTCTCGCCATCAAACGTAAAAGTTTGGCGAGTTTAGAATTATGTAACACCTCTGTAATATAATTTAATTACTTAAATAAATTAAAAAAAAAAAAAGCTGGAAGCTCTGAGCATCCTTGCACTAAAAATTTCGGTCTTCTTAGCGTTAATAGACAGAATAACTCGCATGTTGTGGCAAATTTATACATTAGGCTCTGGAGTTCAACCTGGTCGTGAGCGACAAAGGTTGAACTGGCTGGCTGTCTACGAAGAGGTCCTTTCTTTTGCGCTTGGATTTGAGCAGGGAGATGTTGACATTAGACTAATACTGTTATCGGAAAACACGTTAAAACTGTTTTTGCACGATTTGTGTATGATGACAGAAAAGACATTTGAAATACACTAAGGTCTTTTTCAACATTCCGATAGGTTTTAATTTAAAAAATAATTTATTAGTTATATTATTTATTAACACAACCCAATATACAGTTTTATCAAATTGCTTCAGAAATTATTCTGTATGGCAAAATAGATTTTTGAAAGAAGACTTAATATTTTGAAAGTGTTCAAAATTGTTACGTAGGAAGGACATTTGGAAAATTTTCCATAATGTCCAAGTCAAGTCTGAAGTGGGAAGTACGCCTATCGCATATTATGTTTACCAGCATCACGTGGTTCTCCTATGATAACTAAATCTCACACTTTAAGAAAGTCCACGACTACGGTTATGTCTGGTAACTAGTGATGACTCGTGATACAATCGACAAATAAAAGCGATTTGCAATACACATATTTGACTGGGCTGTCCAGCTAATAGGTACCTAAACAGCTGCATCCAATATGCTGAATCTAATCAATTATTATTTTTGGATAGATGGATAAATATTCATGAACTTATATATAACTTAAGTCACCTTACACACAGCCGTCTGATCCTAAACTAGGCAAAGCCTGTACTATGGTGACCAGACTTCTGCTGAACATACTTGTATATTATATAAATATAAACATATTGTAGATAAATTGCACCCAGACATAGAAAAAATAATCGTGCTCATCACACATTTATATGTCCTGGGTGGGACATCATATAACCACTAGACCAACTGGCCAGTCAGACTTGTAGAGTTCCTCCGCTTCACTATCAACGTTCGAGAAGACCTGCAGCTGAATTCTCGAAAGTCGCTTAGTATAATTTAACAAGAATTTGCTATGTGTCGATATATATCACCTTATCTTAGGGCGTGTCAGTGGCAAAAGAAATCTACTGCTGTGCCGATTTTGCAACAATGTTAAGTTCGTAAGCCAATACCGACCGTCTGAATATATTAGAAGGTTACCTGCTCATGCATGCATGCTCAATGTATCACATGGGCATTTTATTATTCAAATAACTATTTTGAAGCTTTAGATTGGTCTGATCTGATAAAAACATTTGACTAACTTTTAGTGAGCCCTTTGAAGATACAATTCGAATGATCATAACCAGCTCTGATTATCCTTAGTTGGTCGGTATACATGAAAACGAATTCTTAGTCCATTGAAAACAATAGAACAAATAACAATAAAAATAATAGCACAAAATACAAAAGTTCTTTACCCTAACAAATTACCAGCTAGATCGCTCTGTTGGCTTAAGCACGCAAAAGGTAGAAGAAAGTTTATAAATTAAAGTTATGTTAATATTCAAATTTAATGACACTTTGATCTCGACATAATTATATAAGAGTAGCTGCGCCCCGCGGTTACACCCACGTAAGTCCCGGTGCCGTAGAATAATCGAGATAAAAAGTAACCTATGTGTTAATCCAGGTGTCCAGCTATCTACATACCAAGTTTCATCGCGATCGTTTCAGTCATTTTTGTGTCAAACATCCATACAACCCTACAATCTTTCACGTTTATAATAATAGTAGGATATAAGAATAAATATGTCATACATTTAGAACAGTATCTAATTTACCAAAACAGGTTAGAGTTACTTTTGAAAAGAAACGTGTTGAGTTTTAAATCTTTTGGTTAAGTGTTTAAACTTGCCCTTCAGTCTCCAAAGCCGTCAAGTACAAGTGCAATCGTTGAGGTCACAGACATTTTAAAACATTGTATTAACTCGATATCACGAATACGATTAATAATCGAATGCATATTTTCATACTCATTCACACTAATTATCTCTTTGATTGGATTGAAAATAAACAGCTCGCAGAGACAACCAGAACTGACAGGCACATAGATGCATTCTATATTAATATCGTTAAAATACACAGATAAAAATACATAAGCACATACACTCAATTATAGTTTGGTCCCACTCACGTAAGAGGGGGCAGGCCTATTGCCGCCAACCGATCACTTTAGGAATGAAAGATGAAAAAATATATTGGAGGATAAAGGAAAAAAATGGATGTATATAGGAGGATAAAGCGAAAAATTGGGCGTATATAGGAGGATAAAGTGAAAAATTCGGCGTATATAGGAGATTAAAGGGAAAAATTGGTCGTATATTGTAGAATAAAGGGAAAAATAGGCAAAAAGGAAAAGGCATCGGAAGGAAAAGGATATTGCCTATACGGATGGATTGGGGGTGTAAGCAATTAGCTCGAGAAGGTCGGAAGTGCATTACTGTAAGTGAAACTGACTATTGCCATTAATTCCGAGCCCTCTAACTTACAATCTAGTCGTTAATATTCACAAATAATAATAATAATAACTTGACACATCCCACACACGGCCGTGTGATCCAAAACTAAGCAAAGCCTGTACTATGGTAACCAGACTGCTGATAAAGATTTATAAAGAATTATAAAAAAATTACACCCAGACACAGAACAAATGATCATGTTCATCACACAATTATTGGTCTTGGGCGGGAATCGAACCCACGACCGCTGGTTCAGCAGTCAGGATCATTAACCAATAGACCAACAGGCCAGTGAAACAAACAAATTCAGTTTAGAGGAACAGTGTACCTACTCATAGCCTATTTATTTAAACTTCTCTTTACAAAAAAATCTTTAATCACTTGTTTAAAATGTTTTTGATTCAAATTTTACCAAAGTTATAACAGGTTTGTTTGTTATTTGATGGTGGTAATACCAGTAAAATAAAATCGAAATGTCTTATTTATGTCTCGATTACTTCTACAAAAATCATTTTAGTTATGTGTTTAAAGTTAATTTAAATTAAAGCTAGCGTTAATTACACTATTATTAAACAAAATATTGACTTACATTTTTCATGGTGTCATATATTCTGCACCACTTTTGATCAACGTATGAAACACGTCCGTTCCGTCGGTTGCTTAGAGCGGTAATATGTATAAATAGCGAAGACTCTTACAAATTATAGAAGTTCTTGCATAAATCATTTTGAACTGGTCTTATACGTAATAATTGGAGCTAGCGCGTAATACGAACCGAATGACCCAAGTATTAAAGGCGGGGTCTATTACGGTTTTCATAAAAAGAGTGCACTACATTGGTGATACAATCAACACATTATCATAACAATATTCTTGAAACGGGTTTTACTGAATAAGCATAGAAGGGCGTTGGATGAAAAAATAAATAGATAAATTTGTCTAAAAATATACAATTTGTAAACAAGATACGTACTTTTTTTAATGAACCTGTAAAACAAACGAAGTCTTTTTTCAAGCAAACCAAAAAAGTGTTTTTACGTGGTAGGTAAGTTTGAAAAAGTACTACCTAATAGATAATAAACAGATAATTGTTAGTTATTTTTTACTACCTTGTTGGTCTAGTGGCCAGTGAACCTGACTGCTGAGTCAGAAGTCGTGGGTCCGATTCCCACCCAGGACAAATAATTGTGTGATGAGCATAAACATTTATTCTGTTTCTGGGTGTGACTTATCTAATATATGTACCTATGTATTATAGGTAAGGTAATATGTATGTAAGTATGGTTATCAGCAGTACCATAGTACAGGTTTTGCCTAGTTTGGGATCAGACAGCTGTATGAGTGTCAAGTTATTTTTATTAATAATTGTTTTTAAACTTTCACGACTTTGATACATATTAGATGTGAAACTCGGGACTTAATCACGATAATATTTATAATACTTTTTTTGGTTTCCCGACGTTTCGATCGAATTGCGCCGATCGTGGTTCCGATTGGACTGACGTGTCTAACTGACTGAATTCACTTGCGACCACGATCGGTACAATTCGATCGAAACGTCGGGTAACCAAAAAGCACGCTATTGCACCTTTTAAATATTATCGTGATTAAGTCCCGAGTTACACATCGAATTATTATTATTATTAAATAACGCGGTCAGGAGTTATTTTAATTGCTTAATGTTTTGATCAGAAGTAATAATCTTGAATCGTTTCGAATTCATAATCAGAAGAAGAATATTTCTCGTAACAAAAAGTCGCATTGAGTCTACTATAGAATTTGACTTTCTTACAATAATAAAAACGAAAAGATGTGATCTAACGTTCTGGCATAAAAATATCAGAACGAAGAGAAAAATCGAAACTCTTATGTGATGTAATAATAATAAAAAACAGCCGTAGCCCAACGTGGTGACTTATGTAAAACCGCGGCCCTAATCCATCTTTTGTATTTTTCGCGGTCATCTAAAACTGGGGACACGGCACAGCTGTACCATCCTTTTCTCGAAGCCTATAAAGCAAGAACCCTGAATTTTCGGCAACCAAGAGAGCATAATATAACAATATATTATACCTATTAGGTAGGGTATATTCCTAAATTCCATGCAATTTGAACTTGAAGTTTAAGAACTTATTGCAAGTCAAAGTTCCTTAATTTTGTCACTGGCCTATTGGCTCACTCACTGATCATCGAAATTGTAAGGTACTTTTAGCAGACATACGAGCTTCAAACTTTGAACACAATTACCTAGTATTTTAGCCTAATCTCAAACATAACGCAATTTCAATCGCGTTTTTTGGATATCAAAACTGCATAAGTAACTTTGTGATCCTTTATAATTCCTACCTTTGTCATTCCATACCTATCTAAGGTATGGTATACTATAATACAAAGTTACATTTGCGGTTTATAAATCTGAAAGGCTAATCAACGCAAAAATTAACTAATAGCATGTCAAATCTGTTGTAGGTACATTAAGTTGTTGAAAGTATGGATAGGCACATTAATTTGATCATCGGATCTAGTCTTTGTATACTCTTTGATCGGATCAGTTAAAAGAGCTATCAAATTTTATTGCAAAATCTTATGTCAAATACAACAAAATTCGAATGCTCCAATGTTGTTAGTAGGTAATTTTTCTTTGATGATTTATTCAGAAACTCGAACTGATTTCACACCACAGCTAACTTGACAGTTCTGTTAGTTGAACAATATTTTGATCAGCCTTTCAGAAACCATGTGTTACACTACCTAAATAAACAGATTAGTACCTATAGGTAAGTAGCGGATATAAGTAGGTTCAGTGTGACAGACTAACAATGTTTCCTATAATATACTCACCTACCGAAAGAAATGAGATCCTATCAAAAACGTAACATGTTAATAAATGCAAGTCTGGAAACGCAGTTCTTCGCAAAAGTTGTGAATTTTGTTTATTTGTTACCTAATTTGTTATCTATACATTTTATAGTGACCGTATCAATACTAGACATCTTTATTTCCTAATAAATAGAATGACTTGGCAATCACACACGGACACACGCCAATAGAATCTACATACAACAAAATCAACCTAATTATGTTAGTGTATACATAAATTTGGTCCGCTGGTCAGTGGTTCAATATTAGGACTATTTAAAATAGTAGATTATTTTATCTGATTATACTGCCGTACGTTGGCAAAGTTATTCTATTTAATAAAGAAATAAAGATGTCTAATATTGATACGGTCACTATAAAATATTGTTAGTTAACAAATTAGTAATAATCAGATCTCACAACTTTTGTGTTTTTGATGTCTTTTTTCGGTCATCCAATACCCGTGACGTACCCAGACAATAATACATCACACCAATTCTGTTTTTTTTTTTGCTCCTGATTCCTTAGAAAGACGCTTTTCTTTTTTTTTATGAGGAATGGAATAGGCGTTTGTCTTCATGAAAACGAAAATGGTACACGCCTATCCAAGAGGAACCTATTTACTCTTCTCTTAAACGTTACAGGATTAAAATACCAACTTTTCCTCTTTATGACAAATTGGCTATAAGGATTTTTTTTTAAATTTTACATTTAAATGAAAACTCAAATTTTCAAATTCAATATCTTTATCTCATAAAATTGGTCATCAATTTTGTTTTTCGATTTTAAAAAGACAACTCCCGCATTAGGAATAACTCCTGTATCGAGGGGGGCTTTACAAACATACAAACAACGGACACAAAGAACACCCACACTCGGGTGGGAATCGAACCCACGACCTATGGGGTAGCAGTCAGGGTCACTTACCACTAGGCCAACAGGCCAGGCCCCTCCTCTCTTCTCACTACGTATTTGTTTTATACTGCCCCCACCTTCCCAACGCAATCGTTATAACGGTAGGGTCAGTATACCTGCATCTCGTTCCTCAAACCAAGGTCCCGGGACGCAGGGACCTTTATACGGCAGGTCTTACCTCCAACGCCATGGCGCCGGCACTAATTAAAGGCCAACAGGCCAGTCAAATTAATCGAAATCGTTTAAAAAAAGAATTAAAACTAAAAATATAGATCAACACACACAGAGTCACCGCAACAATAGGTTGCCAAATGTAAAATAAAAACAAAGGATATCAGATAATAAAATATCTGCCTGTGTCCATCTATAACCAAATGCCTGTTTCCAAATGGTTGAGCCTTGTGAGAAGAAATCGGGCAAACAAACTCACGGCCAATCTTTTAAATCACCGGATAAATTGAACAATATTTAGTAAATTGTATTACATCACAATTTTTGTTGTGCGTATGATATTAAAATACGGTTACTCGAAGGTGGAATCAGAACGAGACCTTTGAATATTATGTGTACTTGCCTAATGTTGGTGTGTGTTACCTGTCGATAGTACAGTATGATGAATTAAATAAAACTAGCTTTCGCTCGCGCCGCCAGCCGTTTGCCTATAGGTTCTCATGTTTTAATGAGTGATTATTACAACCCAAATCCATTTAATTGACGATGTGATTGAGTAACAAACATCTTCAAATCCATAGAACAAAAGCACAATCACATCACTTTGCAACATTAAAAATATTTTTATTTGTATCGTATATTCTTGGGTTCCCATGTAGAGTCAAACCATAATCATGGGTGATTTTAAGTCTATTATCCAATTAAATAACTTATCGATCCTTCCCTCCAATGCGAGTAGCATTCCGAACTGTACGTCATCCTTGCTTGACCTCATTCTTGTTTACTCTCCAAATCGTGTAACGAACCACGGACAGTGCTCTGCTGACGAATTTTCGTATCACGATCTCGTATGTCTATTCTATAGAGTCCGCCCCCCTAAGCCCAAACCCAAAGTCCTCTTGCATCGCAAATTTCGTGGCATTAACCTGAATAATTTGCGTAGGGATGCCAGCTGATAGATTGGAGCCTGCCCTTTTATTTTCACTGTATTGAAGAGAAAGTTCAAATGCTGACAGACACCTTGATTAAATTATACGACGTTCATGCTCCTCTTCGCAAAATCAAGGTTAAACACCACCCCTCGCCACGGTTGACCACTGAAATTAAAACTCTTCTCGCAGAGAAAGCAGTAGCTAAGTCCAAATATAAAAGATGCCCGACTGACTCAAACTGGGAATAATATGTAGCCATTAGAAATCACTGTAGTAATGTTTGTAGGAACGCAAAACGCCGACATATCCGTACCTCTGTTGAAACGGGGGATCCACCTCAAATCTGGAAAAGGTTTTTTAAGGTGACTGGGAGTTAGTAACTCCTGACAAAATCCTATTCGTAACAACATCGATTTCAATGCACTAAATCAACATTTTTGTACTCTTTCAACGTTTGACACAGCAATTAAGGCCAAAACATTACAACATCTTTCATCTACCTCCACTCCCGATTGTGCTCCATTTTTCTTTTCTCAGTTCACTAGTTGTAATGTTAAGAGGAGCATAATGTCGATAACTTCAAATGCAGTTGGAACTGACTCCGTCAGTCGTAATACCATATACCCATCATTGAACCCTATCTGGATTTCAACCTGGTCCTGTGACTGTGTACTACAACTACCTTTGTTCATACTACGGATGACATCTGAACGGGTATGGAAACCGGTGAGCTAACGGTTTTAGCCTTGTTAGATTTTGGCAATGCTTTCATTACTGTAAACTTCGATATTCTGCTTAGCAAATTGGCTTCTCTTAACATACATTTGACTGGCCTGTTGGTCTAGTGGTTAGTGACCCTGACCGCTATGCTTATAGGTCGTGGGTTCAATTCCCACCTGAGTCTGGGTGTTCTTTGTGTCCGTTGTTTCTATGTTTGTAAAGTCCCCCGCGACACTGGAGTAATTCCTAATGCGGGAGTTGTCTTTAAAAAAGAAAGAAAAAAAAGAAACATTTAACTGTGGGAAAGCCATGCTTCGGCACATATGGGTCGGCTCGACTGGAGTGACACGGCCTCATTGTGTTTCGCCGAGTGAGTGAGGTTACCGGAGGCCCTAACCCTTCCCTCTCCCCCTTTTCTCCCTCTACCCGCACTGTCCCTCTTCTCCCCTTTCCCTACTCCCACTTTAAAGGCCGGTACCATACTTGTGACTCTTGAGTTGCAGGTGCCTATGGGCGGAGGTTGTCTTTTACCATCAAGTGACCCGTCTGCTCGTTTGCTCACTATTGGATAACAAAAACATATCTAGAATAGTGATTGAATGGTTTCGTAGTTACATGTCTGGTAGCCGCCGTATCCAGACTGAAGACGACGTTTCCTCTTGGTATTCAACAACTGCCGACGTACCGCAGAGTTGCGTTCTATCTCCTTTACTCTTCGCACTTTTTATAAACTTTATCACTAACCATCTTGCTTCTTCCTACCATATTTACGCAGATGATCTTTAAATATATTCGAGGGCTAGTTTAAATATTTTGACGGATGCTATCAACACCACAAACAGAGATATGACCATAATATGTCACTGGAGCAAATTTCACGGACTAAAAGTTAACCCAGGGAAGACACAGGTTATTGTTATCGGTAGCTCAAGGCCACCAAGCCTACATATGCTCCCTCAAGTTTCGCGATGGTACAAGTATTGAATATAGCGATAAAGTAAAAAACCTTAGAATTTATATTGATAAGTGCCGTCCTGGGGTCCTCAGCTGCAGGATATCAGTCGTAGAACGTTTGCTGCTGGCCGCCGATTGTACAAATTATTTATAGTTATTAGTTACTTTTTGTATTGTATATCTGTACAATAAACAGAATTTTTATAATTAGTTAATACTTGCAACCCACCCCGGCATCGCACGGACACCTTCAACAATAATCAACATATTTCAATCAATTTACACAAAACCTTAACAAATTATACACCTATCCCTGCCTCATGAATCACTCTGTCTATTAGTGAAAACCGCATGAAAATCCGTTTAGTAGTTTTTCAGTTTATTGCGAAGAGACAGACAGACGCGGCGGACTTTGTTTCATAATATGTAGCGATATATGGAATTGTTAAGCGTAGACCAACGCACATAATTTAATATTTATTAATACAGAGAGTTTATTATATTTTATTACTTTGTTAGGTATATATTAACAGTAAAGTCTGTTGCGTGCGATTTAGTAAGTTGGTCAATTTTATGCAAGATTACGGTGATGCAGATTGAGCGGGATATATGTAAGTTAATTTATATGTTTTCATGCAATATTTGTTGCACTGACACGTTTATACTTCGATCTTGATCGAAAATTGCATAGACACGATGTGTACGTAATAGTGTGTTATATGGAGATTGACTATCTTATATCTCTTATTTTAAATAGCTTCTATTATTATAATACCTCATCATCATCATCTTTCGCGCCTTTTCCCAACTAAGTTGGGTTCGGCTTTCAGTCCAACTACGATACGGCCCAACTTTGATATTTTATGTGAAGCGACTGCCATCAGACCTCCAATGTGTTAAGAATGGTCACCCTCCTAGACTGACCTGGCTAGTATTACTTAACTTTGTAATGTGCTAACCTACTCGGTTACCACTTAGCCACGAGCCTCATCTATACTAATATTTTAAAGCTGAAGAGTTTGTTTGTTTGGTTGAACGCGCTGATCTCAAAAACTACTGGTTCGAATTGAAAAATTATTTTAGTGTTGGATAGCCCATTTATCGAGGAAGACTATAGGCTATATAACATCACGCTACTAGCAATAGGAGCGGAGCAGGGACCATAAACGCAGGTGAAACTGCGGGGACGGCTAGTTCAATAAAATTATAATCACGTTATGAAAAGTTTTATTGTGTTATCCGCGGTATTCCTGAAAGGCTTTCTTATCGTGACAAGTAGCGTCATCTGTGTTATGTACTGTAAACTTTTATACATACTTAACCTAGTGTTTGTATATTCTTTGCATTTTATGTATTTATGTATGTATTTTCTTTGCAACTAAACTGTGCGTAAATGCAGTTGTAAGTACAGTTGAACTACCTATCAGACCATAGATAATATACTATATAGGGAAAACAGACGCTTCGCACCCGCACTAGCTGTGCACGGTGTGACGTTTTCGGTGTAGCCGAAATCTCAGACGAAAATGTGGTAAGTAATAATGATGTGTATGTGTGTATTTGTACACGCTTCGTAAACCCGGCTTGAGCGCTGCTACGTATGTGTGCGTGCCTACCTGAGTGACATGATTGTACTTGTCGTTATAGGAGTACCTAATAAACTAGCTTCTAATTGCAACGGTCGTTTTATTAAGTAGTCGATATATCAAATCTGAAAGAAAAATCAGAGAGAAACTGCAATGCATATTCTATGCTCTTGTGGCCCACTAATGCGGCACCGAAGTATTAACCTAGGGTTACACATCATGCAATCGCAAATATAAAAATCACTGCTGAAAAGATCTGGAGGTTTCTCGAAGCCTGAGCAGTGAACTGTAAAGCAAATAGTGCCCTACAAAAGACCAGAAATGGTCGAGGTGGCACTAGGCACTTAAAACAATAATAATATATCAAATCAACTACAGACACTTTACATTGCAGTTTTTGTATCAAACTATTTGTAGTTCAACTATTGTATCCTACTATCCTACTTATATTATAAACGTGAAAGTTTGTGAGGATGTATGAATGTGTGGATGTATGGATGTTTGTTGCTCTTTGACGCAATACTACTGAACCGATTGCATGATTGAAACTTGGTTTGTAGATAGCTGGACACCTGGATTAACACATAGGCTACTTTTCATCCCGATATTCCCACCGCGGGGTTCAGCTAGTTATATTATTATATATTTCTGACGTACTTGTGTTTCATATATTTTGAAGAAAAAGAAGAAGACTTCCTGCAATCAAATTGCATAAGGCTATTTGCTACCTTAGAGTATTTCATTGAGCACGTGTTAAAAACATAATGGTATCTGCCAAAAACATGTATTGAATGTTAGTGACTTCTGGTCTACTGGTTAGTGATCCTGCGAATGCTAAGCCAGAGGTTGTGGGTTCGATTCCCACACAGGGCAAATAATTGCGTACAGGCACTGCCTAGTTTCGGATCAGAGGGCCGTGTGAGATGTGTCAAATTATTATTATCATATTCTTTTATCTTAGCTTTAATGCTAGTCAATCAGAATCTATCACGGGCTTACACCAAATGGGTTGGTTCATTAACAACGAATGTGAAGTGATGAATGCTAAAATTTTTGAACAATATTTGCTAGAAAGTTTAAAAAAATGCAAAAACGGGTACATACAGCTATGAGTGTCCAGTATATATTTTGACCTGTCATGGTACAAAAGTCTATACAATGGCAGGTCAAGTAATATTGGTCAATGAAATAAACCATGGTCGAAATTCGACCACCACGCGATCCCTAGTATATGTAGATCCTTCAAAAATTTATGTATGTAATTGTACATACACACATTTTTGAGCTATCTACATCTTTACATTTAAAAAAATTGTGTCACGTTATTTATCCGCGATGAACTCCTAAATATCATAAAATAAATTAAAATAAAATCCAAAATTTTACACACTGTGCAGTTTGATGAAACTTGAGAGGTAGGATCGTTTTTATCTTAATTTATTGTCACAATGTTATTTTAGCTAGTAACATTAGGTTCTTAAATAGTTCACAAATTCATAGATGTAGAAAGGACAATACACAATTTTGTGCCGTGCAAACAGATAAGTTATAAAAAATGGGATTGAATATTTAATTATCAATGTTGTTGCGATTTTAATTGCTACTTAATGAGAGTAAATTATTGTCATTTTGAAATGAAACATCTGTCTAGCTTAAAAATTGCGTGAGTGATTGAAGAAATTGTAACGGGTGCTATAAGGTTAACCACGAAGTGGCAATTAAATTACAAGTACTATAAAATTCTGTACCCAAGAAGGTAGGAGGAGTAGTAATTTTTTGCTCCCACATAAAAGGAGGTATCCCTAATACCGTAAAACCTTAATATTTTACAACTCTATTCTTCTACCGATTACAAAAATATGAACACAACCATCTCGATTAACTAGTAGTATAGTCACATTCCCCGGTCTTATGACCAAGCTCGAGGTCCAATCTCATAATGTGTGGTTTGAATCCAATTCGCACTCATTTCATGCTGTTTTAAAGAAGGCTCGACGTCATTATAACAATAGTCGTACGGATCACTGACACCAACCAAGCTTCAGGGTTCACTTTGAATTTCCCGACTCGTCTCTTAAAATCTATAGGGTAAATAAATATCAGTGTTTTCTTCAGGACCTAAAACAGTAACTAATGCCTCATGGGTCATGGGTTAAGCAACAAAAAATCAGTATCGGATAAATAAATCTATGATTCTATGAACATTCACAAACAGACTAATATGATGTCTAAAGATTTCAACTCTGACGTTTACTTCTTGTTCACAGATTTACATTCGAATTATAAATTAAGTAAACTTGATTTAATCATTGAAATAAACCAAACTTTAGTAAAAGTGGACCATATATAAAAGTAAGACTGTATGGCGTTTCTAGATTACGGATAAGTGGAACTTCTTTATTTTTAACGACTGTTTTATACTACTATAAAATTTCCAACCCATTGCAAAGTCAATTGGGAAATACGCAGATTATAAAGGCCTCCATGGTAAAAAAAATCCTGTTTCTGTTGGTGAGGAGGGTCGCTAAATTGCGTCCAGGTAGAATGTGTCTAATAAGAAAATGCTTACCTGCGGGCCGTAGCATATTTACCATCACTGTTATAATGAAAAAAAATCTAGAGTCAAGATAATTTTCGCATTCCAAACAACTCCGAGATATGTTATTGACCGTTTTCCTCTACCAATCAACGCAAGCAAAAGCATGTTAGCGCCTACAGGAAAAATAACAATACTATTTCACGTCCATGTTCCATCATATTGTTGTATTGGATTGTAAGGTGGACTTGTATCACCGGAATATGATAAACACGTAAGTAAAGTACGTGAGTAGTTGAATACTATGAGTATAACTCACAAAAGTAATTATAGGTAGTAGTATAAAGAGTCTGATGATAGAAATGATTATGTTATTGTCAAAGTAAGTAGTGAACTGGTTACTTGAACAGGATTACGATGAAACCGAGGCATTGATTAGACTTACTGTTCTACCACACATAACACTGCACACACATACACACATACACCTACGCGTACACGTACATACACGTCTTATCATAAGTCATCAATAAGAGAGGAACTGGTACCCGTGACACAAGTTAAATCTTACTACGGGTACCAGAGCCTGACTGCATTAGCTTTTAAGTAATATTGTTATGATAATATGTATGTATGCACTGAACCACTGTTGTGTATTAATAAATTATTATTATTATTATTATAAAGTTACATTTGAACTTTTGTGTAATAAACCCAATATCACTGATACCATATGATGATAATTTCAAATTACAACCAATTATTATCATATACTGAGGATTAATTTACGTGAGTATTTTATGCATTATACGTATGTTTTCAATAACACAATCTGGTGCCTAAATATCCCATCAAAGAGACACCAGAGAAATTCTTCTTTTTTCTTCATTCTTAAAAGAGCTTCTTGTCTCTGGGCGCATTCAAAAAGTATAGGCGTTTGTGACATTATGTTGTGTATATTCATAATTGCCATTTTATTTATAGCAGGCAACATGCATACCGCGCTGACAATAATTATAATATAATCAAATGTTTCTAACTTGCTGTTTATGTAATACCTACTTAAAGTAGTAACAATGCCTTAAAATAGTGGTAGTAGTTAGTTAAATATGATTAGTTAACATTGATAATTACCTATCTATCTAAAATCTCAAATATTTTCATCATCACCATTTCAGTTATAGGACGTACACTGCGCTTAACTTTTCGTACCAAATTACCTTATAATTTTCCATTTGATGCATCTAAGGCAGGGTTACATACAGATACTCCTCTTACTTCTTCTATATCATACTTGAAACTTAGGAAATTATTGGGATCATAAACATTTGCTGTTCCCTCTGATCGTAAGAACTGGCTAGCTTTGGAGTTTAAAAAGTTACAAACTTTATATTTAATAAAAATTATGAACTACTGAGATATTCTTTAAACAAAAAATGCAGGTATTTAAAAATAAAAGTATTCTTGACCGTAAACGACTAGACTCTCTCTCCCAAGGATAAGTTTAAAGAATGTGCAAAGTAATTAGTTTAGAATATCGTAAATATATTTCGCCCTATTAGGGGTATAAATCAAACAATTTTACACAGAATACCTAATAGAGGTTAACAAAACTATTCAAATAAAATCAATCATTTGCAGTATAAATCATGTGGATCAGTTTTCACATATTTTTTTTTCAAGTGCCCACCGTAACAAATACGGTACGTCAGCACCTAATGAAAAAATAACAATATTATTTACTAAGACTGGCGTATTTATTAAAGCAGGCGCTGCACTTTTTTGCACCAAATTAACTTATAATCATATAACTAAGTATGGTAAATTATGGCAACCATTTTTTATAAGGTACATTTGCGCTTGGGTCACACACAGATCCTCGTACTGCTTCCTCTATCTCTGCATACATTATACGATAGTTGTAATCATCAGAGTCCAACGGTCCTGCCTGGTACATCGGCAATCGATTAGATATCACCCAAACATTTTGTTTAACTCCTTGGTCTACTTTTATATCATTTGGGAATATTAACGTTTCTGAGTTTTCTGCAACTACTCCCAGTGTTTGCTTTTGATATGGCTTTTTTGTATCCCAACATCCAATACTGTCCTTGGTCACTAACCCGTAATACATTACACCGCGTCTATCAATAGCAGAAGCCGAAGATTGACCGAATAATCCACGGCTTTCTCCGAGTAAATTAAAGTCTATAGCGCTGCTGTTGACACGTGATGGATCCCGCAATACTTTTGTTGAGACGAAAAATTCTCTGTGACTAGACATAGGGTGAAAGATTAAAATCCGTTCTTCCAAAGTGTTAAGCGGCGTCAGAGCTAAACCAAAAATACCATCTGTCCACTGAAAATTGAGTCCATGGAGAGTGAAATTTGAAGCTAGCGGATCTGGGTAGAACAAAGGATTGGTGAATCTCCAAAATCGTTGGTCGTATTCTCGAAAGACGAGCAGACCGAAACGCCAAGTGTCCGCAATGTAAACATGGAGATCAGAACAATCTTTCGCTCTTGTGTCTATTAGAATGTTGGAAAATAACGAATTTTCTAGGACATATTTGTCTGGAATCGGATATCGAGCGATCAGTTTATCAGTGGAAAGATCAAATACTACTATACTCGGCGGACATAACTGTTTAGGATCATCTTGGGAGTCAATTTGTCCTGAGTCTAAAACCCAAAGTCTTCCACAAGTATCAGCATTTAGCCGAAAAACAGATGTTAATCCAGAACAATTTTTCGAATTACCTGAAAATAAATTATTAAATAAGTTTAACATTTTTAATTTTAAGAGTTCTCAGTGACCTTAAAACTTAAAGCCTTGATTCAATTTATCAAATAAGTGTAAGAGAAAGTGACAACATAATTGATTTTAATAATAGCCTTAAAAGTCGTTCATTGTACAGATTAAACTTCAATGAAAAAAATTTTTTACATTTTTTTTTATTTTGTTGACCGAATAGCCCGAATTAGAATAAATAAACGCCATGAATAGGGAATTAAATATTATTGAGCATAGTCATAAAGTCGCCTGCTTATCGATTTTTTATAGGATTCACTTTGGTGAATGTTCGACTGCTCTCTTCGAATTAATTGAACCGTAACTATTCCTTCACCGGACTACTAGACGCAGACAGAAGTTCCATCCTTTCATTGTCAAATATCAATGATAAACTAAACGCAATTACAGCTTCGAGTCACCAAAGTTTGGAATGAACTGCTTGTATTTATTTTGCCAGACAAATATAGTCTTCTAACGTTTCAAGAGTAGAGTGAATAGGTTTCTCTTTTGAAGGCGTGTACAATCTTCGTTTTCAACGTTTGTTTCCATCATGTGAGATGGAAGACAAACGCCTATTCCAATTATATATTATATAAAAAAAAATACTGTCGTAGCGAGCAAAGGAAATATTTCTCAATTGCATTTGATGCAATCTGAATATCATGAAAAATAAACATTTATCTTACATTAGTCAAAGTCAAGAATTAAATATTTATACTGTTATATATATATAGTGTTTAAGTTATACTACTAACAACTGAGTCATGGTTACTTTAAATAAATATTTTATTCTATATTCTAAATAAAAAAGTACGGGATTGTTTGTTTCCCATTTATTCTTTGTAAGGAAATTGTCCTTATAAAGGCTCTATATAAGTCTAACTTTTGACAAAAAACCAGCTTACACAGAGTGCGATAAGTGGTAATGCAATTTCAAATTGGTTTTGATGTATTAACCGTATGTATATATCGAGGGGTCTGAGGCGAATTGATTCAAGCGCCACATTGGACGATATTGAGTTATATCGACAGCGAATTTTCGCTGATTGCAACGATGTATATAACTCAATATCGTCCAATGTGGCGCTTGAATCAATTCGCCTCAGACCCCTCGATATGTATATGTGTATGTATACCTACAACCGTAATGATTTGAACAACTATATGTGCGTCCCTACAAGTACTACTCATGTAAGCGCTTTTGCTAAAGAAAAAATACTTACTACTAAGTAGTCTATGGAATGACCAATCTGGATATGGTTTCAGTAAAGGTGATACCTCCCCTCCAGTACGAGAGACTGTGGCTAGGGTAGCAGGGACGCCGTGTCTCCATGATGGTAGAGTAACCCATACGCGGGAGCCCCATACTTCTAGACCCAATGGTAGAACGTTGGCCGGGACGTACTCTCTGTAACATTAAATTGAAATAGTAAGGTAAGTAGTAATGAAAAAGAGATCTCCAGCTAAACTAGAGGTTGGACAAAAACCATTGGAATCTTCCAATTGCCTTTTCTTGTCACAGGCGACTGATCAGACCTGACTTCAAGCCATGACAATTGAAAATAGAAGACAGACTGGTAAGTAGCAATATACAATTTTGAGAATGAGAATGAGAAAAAAACTATTTTCTGAATAGATCTGTTCAGACACTTTTACACGACAATTTGTTCTGGTAAAACTAGACATCACCGACATTTCTTACGAAGCCTTGAGAAGAAACCATCAAAGTCTACGTAAGTTCTAAATGTACAAGGGCTTGTCTTGATTTGAAAATTCACTTTTGAACATACCGGTCACGGCAGTCAGCGACTCAGGAATTATTTACAAGCTTATTTTAAATTATTCGCTTTTCTATATAATATGTACTCCAATTTAATCGCCTTTGCAACATGAGAAACAATCGAAGAATTTTTCATAACTCGTTAGTAACTTAGTAACATTATTATTGTTATAATTTATCGCTCCGGCAAAATATAGGTTAGGTCACATTATTTGAATTTCATATTACGTAGGGTTTATCAACATGGTTGATTTTAAGAATATGGAAAGGTCATATCCTTAAAATACTGACTCGTTTAACAAGTTCCGGAAAATCACACTTAGTCTAAGATATGATTAATTTTAATTAATATAAGATTTAAAAAATAATGTTCGCCTTGAAGATTGTTAAAACTACATAACATAATGTGATGCATAATGTGGTGTATGCGGATTGTTATACTAGACTAGTATACTTATATAACTGTATAATACTGTGCTACTAAACAGTTCCCTAACATAAAGTTTCCTAACAACTATGACGAGTTTTAGAAAGAAGTATAATGAAAATCTTCATATGTATTTTCCTAACAAACAGTTGCTTACCTTGTTGTTGGTAACGACTAATATTAAAAATCCGCTAGGTGTAAAACGAAATTTGATGAATAATGAAATTTATAAATAATGTGAAGAAGAGAAGTTAAGCTGGTTAAGACAAGGGCCATGCCATCACCATGTATGCGCAATAAAAAAAAAACAGATTTATTTAACAGACATTTAGTATCGTTTATCATGTCATTTAACGCGATTAATAGCATAGAACAACATTTAAAAAATAACCAAAAACTTTCCAAAATGCAGAGCAGCAGAGCAAGTGTATGCTGAGAAATAACTATTTTTGTCGTAAGTCGATAGTTTCTTATTTAAACTTATTAAGAGCTTAAAAAGACTGTGAAGTGATTAGTTTCAGAGAGCACTCACCGTTAGAATAGGCAGTTGTATTACATAGACGACAGTCGACATAGATAGTTTATACCCCAAGTATTCTGACAACAGATACTAACATCTACGACTTATAATAAATATGAGAAAACTAACCTTTCTGTGGTAAGGATTTTTTTTGAATTCACAAAGATATGATATAGTTCATAACATAACTTACCCAGACGCAAGCGCCATTTTACGAAGTCTTGGTGACGGGAAATCAAAGTCCACCTCCTTCCATTTATACAGCGTGTTGAACGGTGGTGTGTCAATGTCTGCAGGTATAGTCTGCGTACTCGCTATACCCAGCATTGCCAGCCATAATGTGATACCCTTTGCGCCATTATGGTCTGAAACATAACAGTAATATATTTGTGTGTTTTTATTGCCATATTCTTTTCTTTTTCGTAGCTCTACCTGTTGAACGAATTGGATAATAAGTGTGATTTAATATTCATAATTCATAAATTATTGTCTTTTCATAAATATCGTCCATTGGTTGCCTGTTTTCTTTTTCATGGATTGTCTCATACTTTGGCTCGCCCAGTATTTTCATGTGTTCCCTTGATTAGCAGGTTGGTGGTGTGGAAACGGGGTGAACAGCAAGCGACCTCTATTACTAAGAGAAGAGCACTGGTCCTTATCTCACGGTAATCGGTCACTCGGTTCTAGCCAGTTCACTACCTGACAAAAATGGGTCTATGGTATCCTGCGTAGATGGTGCACATGCTACAATATAGCATTATATTGTAGATTCGGTTTTGTTAATTTACAATGTGCAAGATTCAATAACAAATCATGAGTCTTATCATCAGTTTTTCTACAATCTACGTCACGATACGATGAAGAATAAAAGGTATGTTAAAAAAGATTTTTTGCCTAAAGAAGAAGTTAACAAAGTAATGGAAAAGAGAATTTATTTTCTTACTTCTCTTCTTAGTTTCGTTTCTGTATACGGCGTCGAAACCCAACAGGTAAGTATTGTGCCATTAGTGTTAATCACCTTATATGTTTTACGTAAAGATAGACTGACTTATGCGTATATATTTGTACCTGCAGCCATTTCAGCAACTTCCAAAAAATCAAGACACTGCACCACTCAAGCGCCTTCAACGTAACTGATGGAATAAGTGATTGAGTAAGTGATAAACTGATAAACACAATGACCTGTTTGTTATAAAATAGGTTCCGTTATTTAAAACTTATAATTTCGACAGAAAGAACAATGATATTGTTATGTCCAATCACTGTTGTGTTATAGAATGTTGATATTACTCATTTACGATTTCGATTGTCGTATAGCATGGCATCACCGACTGTCACTGCGTTTTCTTATTGTTTTGTGGGTTTGGTTGGTACTTAAGACTTTTTTTACTACTAAGTAGAGATTACCGTTCGAATTTTTACCATTATTAATTAACTTTTAAATGTTTTTTTTTTATATCCGTGACCAGTATAACTTGTGTTGTCATTGTATAGACTTAACGTACCATAACAGATCAACAAATACTAGGCAGCTATTTATAACTATTTTCCTTTAATTGTTTTTTAATTTATAAAACAATTATTGATTAAAGTTTTAGCTTCCTGCACTTTTTATATATATATAAACTTTAAGTCTTTCAAATTTCACATTTCTTCTTGCGCAAAATTAGCTAAAAAGGGATACAAAGAATTTGCTTAACTTATTAATACATTTTTATAGACCTATAAAAGAAGAATACATTCAAGACTGTCTCAGTCTTATGCAGTTAGGTACCTAATTACGAGTATGTACAATAATAAACAGAAGAAATCATTTAGACTACCAAATTGAATGATGATTTACGTTATATTGGCAGGGCCGGGTTTCGCATTGGTAGAGATACAGTCAAATATGTATAGCAGACATTTGTACTGAATCTGGTGGCCGGAAACCTGATGCGCGTTTCCTTTCCACAGACTCTATGGTATACATCACTCAGTGATCTGTATATGCATTTTCTCTGTCATGCCTACTTAACAATAGTCTCATCAGCTTGACAATATTATCGGACCTGACTGACCTAGTTTGGCTGAATTTATACTCTTTCGAACACGAATACTTGTTTTTTCGTTTCTCTAATCAAAGAATGAACAAGGTCTTATTACCAGAATATGAGGTTTAATTATCTTTGAAAGGACTGTTAATTTTTCATTGACATTATTTGATACCTACTTTATCAGGTTGACATGCAGTTTTTTTTTAATTATTACGTGGATTATTTAATGACGTATCGTTGCCATTTGGAGATCCCGAAAACGAAAGCGGTAATTTTGATTCCGCCGTATTTTTTTTGGAAAACTACCAGTTAATAAGATGACTTAGGTATGTATTTTGTATTTAGAAGAAATTAATTTAAAACTTCATAATTATAGTAATAATTTCACACATCTTACCGAACCCACGACCTCTGGCTCAGCAGTCACAGTCACTAACCACTAGGGCAACAGGCCAGTTTATATGTTCAGCCTTTAGATTTTGGAGTAAAGTAAAACACTGAACAATAAAATTAAGCGCCTGAGTAATTGTACATAGCCTTCAGATTCCAGTAAGCATTCATACAATTCTTAAGCCTTAAATTCGCAAGTTTAGTGTTATGCCTTAGCCACAACACAACACTATTATAATATTACAATAGAATAAAAATACTACGTCAGTTTAATAACAATCTTCTGTTAGATGCACGTATTTCCTTAGTCGGACGTCGAAGTAGGAAGATTTAAGGTTACCGATTGTATAAAAACAAAAGACTTGGACGCAATTCATGAGTGGAGTCAAAACAATATGATGTCTCTAAATGCGAGTAAGTGCTATCACATGACCTTTACGAGGAATAAAAATATATGGCGGTCATCTTATACATTAAATGGAGCTACTCTGCAAAAAGTTGACACCATTCGTGACTTGGGGGTCCAACTCGATAGTAGGTTGACGTTCATTAGTCACATTGATACAATTGTCGCAAAAGCCTCTAAAATGTCAGGTTTTGTAAAGAGAACTTGCTCTGACTTTCACTCCACATCAACCCTTAAAATACTTTACAATACTCTGGTAAGAAGCACATTAGATTATGGCTCCCCAGTGTGGAAACCCACATATCGGGTCCATGTCGACAGAATTGAACGCATTCAGAAGAACTTTACAAGGTACTTGCACTTTAAATGTCCTAGTTGTCCTTCTGATGCTAGTTATTCCCTAAGGCTTAAACACTTCTGAAATCGTTGGAACAACGCAGAACATGGCCCGATCAGCTATTTTTATACAAGATCATACATGATTTGGCTGATGCACCTCCATTGCTATCTGATGAAAACTTTTACAAAATCGGTATCCAAAACGAACCTTGGCCGTAATACCAAGGGGTAAACCGGTGAATAGCCCAATATAACAAAATTGACGTCTGCAGAAATATCGACATTTTCGCGGACTCATTACCCAAATATCGTAAAATGCTGTGGTCTATTGCCACAGTATAGGTATATATTGTACAGTATTGTGACTCGGCCCTTTCCTTGAAATAATTACTTACAGCCAGACGGTACGTAAACACGACGACGTAGTCTCCGCGACTTAGCGGGAAAATACAGCCTTCGGTCTCGATGTTACGAAATCCAGTTATATATGGTGTCTTCGAAAATGAATATGTAGTCTAGTTTTAGTTAAATATCTGTATAATTAGTATAGTTAAGTCTGCAATAAAGTAGAGAACGACGAAGCGATTATATTGAACACTGTCACATCTCGCACACGCGCGGTATGTGATGCAAAGAAAATCTATCGCTAAATTCTCAGGTAGGGTAAAATAAAACTAAATATTTTATACAATACGTTGTATTTTTTTAAATGTAGACTTCCTTAATAACCTCTAATATTGAGCTCTTACTAGATTAAAAATATTGTTCTATTAATCCGGGCGCCAGAGAAAAAAAAAAACGCGAAAAGTGGTGGTCTTTTATAAGAACACGATACTTGGCTTAAAATTTGAAGAAAAATACGTAGAATAACATCCTAGTGTCTACTTCGACGGAGATACGCGTCATTGTTTTTTATTGCAAAATAACTTAAAAATTGGCTTTTTTTCGGTTTTTATTAAATATCTCGAAAAGTATTGCTTTTAGAGCAATATTTTACCCACAAAAGCTGTTTATCCGACGATTTTACATAAGGATTAGGCGTTAAAAAAAATTAGATTTTAGGTTTTAAGAAGCCAGAAAGACGAAAAACGCAAAACTGAATGAAAAACGACTATGTCACAGACATTAGTATGTTTTTCATTGTACGCCAAGTCCGATCGCGAAATTTCAAAATGGCAGCCTATTGTAAAATTGTTAATATAAAATTTCGGTAAAAAGTGTCACGGGCATGCTTGATAAATCTTTGTTTTCTTTTAATAACTATACGCACTCTGCGTTAAAAGTTCTCTGCGCAAAAAGAGACCGATTAATCCGTAGAACCGCCGCACCGCCGCGCGGACAGTTCCGTTTCATTGAATTGTGCTCTTTCAAATTGGTTTATTTTACTTACTTTCTTTTTATTTACTAAAAACGATTTAAATTTCGTAGTACAATTAAACAAGGTATGGATTCATGCTCACTTTTATCTCAAATCTTCGATTAGTTTAACGCTGTTTTAACTGTATTTATTTGTTTATTGTGATATAGTCTCCATAAATGGCTAGCTATAGCTATAGAATTCGAACGGTTCAGTAATCAAAATGACCGACCAGTATATAGTTATAGGATTGAATTCTACAATATCTTTAAAGAAGTGTAACGGATGTTAATAATACGCCTATATCGTGCTTATAGAAACTTTCATTATCTAATTTTCCACACTTAGCCTTAACTTATGTGAAACTACTAATGAGGAATAGAAACAGTCATTGAAATTATACGATTTAGTGATGGGTTTTCAACCGGATAAATCGTATGATATATTATCCATTATATATTTATCCATTTGTACTCTGGTATTTATCCAAAATTGCGGATAAATATTTTGTTTGCAACAATAATGAATCTTTCCGTTTTTAATCAGCAATTAGAACGGTCTTTAGGTAAACATTTGATTAAACAACACATTGTGAATTTTCAAGTAAATTGCAATAATTCTGTTTTTTTCATTTTTTTTAAACATTTTCAGAAGAATCTGGGCATTCCATCAATATCCTTGGTAGTAAATACTCAAAGTTTCATTCATGTCAGCTCACTCTCATTCGAAATATTAGCTATATCGGTCAATTTTCAAGTTTAATTTTTCAGTTTTAAACTAAGATTTTGGTTTTGGATTGGCTTTGTAAGGATGCTAGAGCTTTTAAGCAAATCGCATACAGGGCTTGGACCAAGGCCAAAGCCGATAAGGATGCAAACGTATCTAATGTGAAACGCAAATTAGACGCTACCTCGAGGTACAGTAATAGAGCAATTGCCAGAGCTAAATTCGATTTCATCGGCAGAATCGGAGAGAAGTCGCACCTTCTGGTCTCTCGTGACAGTTGCGAATTGCTGCTGGGGATCTGGCCTATAGCGCAAAAGAGAAAGCCGATATTTTGGGTCCTCTCTTTACCTCGAGTTCAACTTCGAACGACGATACCGCTTACTATCCCGCGGTGCGGATAGTCCATGCCGAAAGTCAGTATTTTGCAAAGGGATGCCTGGCGGAGTTCCTGTCCCTAAATGTTCACAAGTCGAGTCTACGAAGAATACTGCCCTTGTGCACCCAGTGCTAAAAAAGGTGGCAGATCAGACCCACCGAATTACAGGCCTATAGCTATGACGCCCCTTCTCTCCGAGGTGATGGAGCGTGTAATTAACACGAAGCTTCTAAGATACCTAGAAGAACACGATTTGATGAGCGACCGTCAGTATGGTTTTCGCTACGATTGCTCGACTGGTGATCTTCTAGTGTTTCTCACACACCGGTGGGCTTTAGCTATTGAGTCCGGCAGATGCATAACAGCCGTAGTAGACGGCAGCTGCTCTGAAAGCATGGACATTAACGCTGGCGTCGAATAAACCATGTTTTTCGGCATATCAATGATATCTTGTCTATTAATGACATCCATTGCTAGGCAGATGACAGCATCGGGTATCTAGACACGCGGCAGCGTATCAAGCCAAGTTCAAGAAAAAGAACTGGCGACGCAGCAGCCGTGTTACACGAACCATTTGGAGCCATTTTTGACATCTTCATAACTGAAAATCTATTTAACTTAAACACATGAAATTAGGTTTGTTTATTAAAACTCCTTAGAGTAACTAGAGTCCCAAATTTCATAAATACCTCAAACGGGCATTGAGATATTAATATCTAAAAATCAGTATTTTATCACTGACTGACTGACAAATAGACGTAAAACCTAACCCACTTCCAGCAGATGACCTAGAAAGTTGAAATTTGGCATCCAGCTAGGTAGTTGTATATATACAAAAGTTACTTATCTATATGATATGTAAATAAATTATATGTATGAATATATATGTAATCTGTATATAATATAAGTACTTATGTATGTTTGTGTAAATATGACTGTATATTATGTTCTAATGATATTTAGAAATCTGTACATATACGTAATGTAAATATTAGTTTGTATTATGAATAATTTCAAATGTATCTTTGCACCTACCTTATAGCAGTTCTACATCACCCCTAGGTTGACTGGTAGAGAATGCTCTAGGCATTAAGTCTACCTTTGTACAAATTTAATGTGCATAAAGTTTTTTTAAATAAATAAATGAAATTAAAATTATTTAAAACATTTAAACAACCAATAATAACACAAACTGCAACTGGCAGTGCCAGCTCAGAGCGATCTGACGTCATTGTAAACAATTGTAATAAGACTGTATTACGAAAAATATATACATTCTTACAAAGATTCGATTCCTGATGTAAGCGAAAATGTAAGAACATAATTACTGCAAAAAAAAAGTAGGTTCCTAGGTGTAAGTAAGAAAGTATTCATCCGCATATTTAATAACTAGTCGGAAGCAGATTGTTTGAAAACACTTAGTCTTACGACACATAGGAGGTGGTGCGGTATAAGGTACACCTTGTTTAACTTATTGTTGTGTCTAAGGAAGGAGGTGCCGGAAGAAATAACTTCTTACGTGTTTCGCAACATTTGCTTGGAGTTAAGTGGTATAATTAATAATTATGCTGGCTGAATTCGTCCTGATATAACTATCCATAATCCACACCTCGCACGGTGCTGGTGGCGGGTGCGCGGGACCAAGGGGCGAGTACGCAACCTCGAAACGAATGCTACGGAGCGAGCGGCAGCCACGCTCATAACTTCATAAGCGCGAGCGCTTTTATGCTGTCCGGTTGTCTCTTGAGGCCTTGTAGGTAAGGTTGCGGTTTATGCTTCGTCAATCGACTAAGTAGATTTGACTTACAATTGAAATAACCCATAAATAAATAATTACTATAAAAATTCGTAGGTACTTGTAACAGTATTTGTTACGTATTCAAATGTCAAAATTCCTGTAATACAAAAGTTACCTTGCTAAATACATTCATATAATACACTAGCTTTTGCCCGCAACTTCGTCCGCGTGGTGGCGGATATCAGACATCGAAGAGTGTAGGTAATCTAATTTAGGGTACCCCAGAGGCTCCGGCCATAGACCCGGTGACGGAACACTGTGTGGTTTTAGTTGGATCGAGTCCGACCTTGTTGTTTGGCCCCGCTGAGGTGATGCCCCGTGGGGGTTAGATAGTAATTGAGGACGGAAAACCCACTAGTCACTATCGGTTTGTAGACCAAAACGATGACCACAGCCGAGAATAAACCTCAACGAATTGCCATAGACATATTTTACAGTGCTGCCGAATATACCCGAGGATGCTCCGCGGCCCCGTTTAGAGCCGAAACACTGGTCGAACTATTATTACATGCATGTTAAGATTGCAATTTAAAGCTTAAGGCTTTGGAAGTACTTGCAACGCCTGGTAAGTATATCTCACTGTAGAGGGTGTTCGGTTTGGATTTCCTGTCTATGGCAATTCGTTGAGGCTAATGTCCGTGAAGGTGTTTCTTTCTCCGGAAATACCTACATGAGCGTCAAATTGAGAAAATTCCTTTTTTTTGAGTTGGATAAAAATCGATGCGTGATGCAATTAAAGTGTAAGTTTCTTACAAACTTTCACCCCCTATTTTAACCCTTTAAGGGATAAATTTCTGAAAAAAACGTGAAACAGTAAATTCATGTTTCTACCCATTAGCTCATATTTTTTACATTTCTTACTTAAAAAATGGCAAAGTTTGTAAAACAAGGGGTCTAGTCGTTATTTTTTACTATTTTACAATATTTTTTCAAAAATTGTGAAATGCACAGAGTCATCCCACTATCCTACTAATATTATAAATGTGAAAGTTTGGATGGATGGATGGATGTTTGTTACTCTTTCACTCAAAAACCACTTAACCGATTGCGATGAAACTTGAACTGAACTTGGTATGTAAATAGCTGGAGACCTGGATTAACGCATAGGCTAGTTTTTATCCCGATATACCCACGGGATCGGGACTTACGTAGGTGAAACCGCAGGGCGCTGCTAGTGAAATTATATATGTGTAAGTATATAGTGTAGTTAGTTGTAGTTTCTTATAATGCCATCTATTAGGAAAGTTTTATATTTTAACGCCATGTCACTTGTCGCATGATTGACGTCTTGACTTTTATTGTCAACTTGAAACAAGCAACCACGTGTTCCCATACTAACTTTGCCACCCCTTTTCAACCCCTTAGAGTGAAATTTTCAAAAATCCTTTCTTATCGGATGCCTAAGTCGTATAAGGAACACATCCTCTAAATTTCACGTCTCTACGACCCAACCAGAAAATAATACAAGAGATTTACAGAGTTAGTATTATTGTTTTATATTATGTTATTAGACTGTGCAGGAAGCATGACCAATATAGATTTATGGTTACAATAGTCGACCAACCTTGACGTGTCTTGGTGATCTCAAAGATCGATTGAAATACAAACCTCTGTTTCTTTTTATCTGAATGAAATCAGTGCCTGATTTGTTGTGTAACAAATGTAACAAAATACTTATACTCAATGTAAAACTGTGCTCTGTCGGAGACAAATTTTGAATTGCCAAACATTTCAAATATTTAGTGACACATTTACAGATACAGGAACAGAGCAAAATAAAATAAATAAGCATTCATTATCGAACTATTTCGGTAGAAACTACAACTATATCCGTTTTTCGTTTTTAGAATGTCTTTAAATTTATGATCATCATCATCATCAATACAAATAAATTAAATTGAAGTGTCTGTTTGTAATGTCAAAATATTCGTTTTTTTTAAAAGTTATTTGCGCGATATCTATGCCTAAAAATCAGTTTTTAAAATGTTTGTCTGCCTGTCTGTTTGTTCCGGCTAATCTTCGAAAAGGGTGGACTGATTTACACGGGACTTTTACTGGCAGATAGCTGGTGTTATAAGAAGTAACTTAGGCTTTTGGAAAAATAATTAGGGTTCCGCGCAAAATATACAAATATGTACAAGCGAGCGAAGCCGCGCGGGAACTGCTAGTTAGCAATAAATTAATGTTTTATTTGTCCTGGGTGGGAATCAAACCCACGACCTCTGTCTCAGCAGTCAGGGTCACTAACCACTAGACCAACATTTCAAATGGTAAGGTTTAAAACAGCGTTTTATAGCTATGCTTTCACTTTCTTAAGAAAATAATTTTCTCCATTAGCCTCCGCTGTGGTATACTTATACAATTGTCAGCTGTTTTTTATCTTCAATAAACATAATCTGGGCAGTAACTATAATGATGTGGTTTAGGTCTTGAATTGGTCTCAAAAAATAGTCAAAGAAATACTTATTGTTCGAGAACCATAAGTATTGCTTTGATTATTTTTTGTAGAGGATTGGCAAAATTATTTCATAATTGCGTTTTATTTTAAAGGTTTATTCATATTATTATTTGTTTGTGTGAGCACGACCATTTATTCTGTGTCTGGGTGTAATTTATATATGTATCTAATAATATAAGTTTAAGAATGTTTATCTGTAGTCTGGCATTTCTGGTAACCATAGTACAGGCTATGCCTACCTAGTTTGGGATCAGACGGCCGTGTGTGTGGTGTCTCAAGTTTCAGATCCATGTAGAACGGCAGGTCTGATGATTGTCTTATCTGGGATCACATATTGTTCCCATTACCTGCTGAAACTTTATCTACCCTGTATTCATTCCATTCTGTACAGACCGGTAATTTAACAATTCTTAATTTAATTCTATATCTTGACCATTTTTATCTTTACTATCTCTATTATAACATACTTGTGTTTAAATGAAAGCATTATATTACTTATAAAAGAAAACAACAAGTGATACGTGCATGTTTAATTCTTGTTTCGCTTAAATTTGATTGCAATGACCCAATTGCCCTCATTTTCGTCATAGTAAGTCTTTTGATTCATAACATACATGTACTCAATACTCAATATTTATTGCCAATCCACAAAATATTGTGGATGAATATTGAAATATTCTATAATGAGTAGTTATAGGTGGTAAACTTAAAAAAAAGTATCATCGTTAACCCTGTCGAGCAAAGCACTGCGTGGTTTGGAGAGAGGAAGAGGGCTTAATGTTTTAATGGTCTGGTCACATTATGTGTATATTTAAACTTGCATTAAGATTAATAAAATTATTAACTTTTTAGTTTTATTTATATATTAAATGTTAGACTATTTTCTTAATAACTTAATATTATCTTTTTTGGTGTTATTGCTTTTATTCTGTTATTTATTTACATTTTTTTTTATTTAACTATTTTATACATTGTTACTACCAATATGTTTACGAGCTACGGTTTAAATATTTGGTGGTCATTAAATTATTTTATTTTTTTGGGATTTATACGTTATTTTATACTTAATATTTAAAATGTTATCTTATTTGTATTATTGCACTGAAATTCAATAGACTTTTAACTTTATAAAATATTTCATAGTATAGGTACTTCAATGTATTGTAAGTTAGAGGGTTTTGTGATATTTATATATTGTTACCTGTATTTTGTATTATTACATTAGTTTTTGATAGATTACCATATTTGGTAGTGTAGTAACATTATGTATTTATATTTTTTCAACCATGTATTCTTTTATGGTGTAATAGCTTTTGTGTAATAGGAGTAATTTTAATTTATTAATAAAAACATTATTCTTTTCTTCATTTCTTATTGATTCTGGTAGTTTACTGTATATTTTATGGACATTACTAAGGGGCTCGTAGAGTGCATGTTTAACCGGAAAGTTGGTAGATTCAATCTATTCTTGAGTCTTAAGGTGAATTTAGTTTGGATGTCTTCTCTTTTTATAGTATTGAGGATATTTTCAAAGAAATTTACAGATTTTTAAGATATAAATGCATGGTAAAGTTAAAGTTAAGAGAAAATGTGATCTGCAGGAGTCTGTTTCTTCTGTATTGACTAGGATTCTTTCTTTCTTTTGTAGTGGAAAAATAATGTGAGCTTAATATGTACTATATCCCCTTAGGATGATGCCATAGCTTAGCCAAGAATATGTATAGGCACGAGAGCAGTTGGTAGATTTGTTGTCTTTTTGACTTCACGTATGAGAACTTTGATATTTTTTGACAATGTGGTTACAAATTAATGTGGGTGTTTATAGTTAAGCCAAGCAGATTCAACTCTTTAACACCTTCTAATTGGAGTCCTTCAAAAAGGAAAATTAATATCTAGTGGTGTTTTTGATCTGGGTGGAAAGGATTATTTTAGTTTTAGAATAGTTCATTTGTAAATTATGTTGAATTACCCAGTCTATTGTTTTCTTTAGTATTGTAAGAAACAGTCTCACAACCACTGATATAAAATATAAAAATCACTAACTAACAGTAACTGCCAAGTTGTTCGTACCACTATTCGCACTCAAGACCACGTTCCGAACTTATTCCTACCCTTTTATAACCCCACTATTCATTAATATTTATCAATCGACTAATACCATTGCGTTACCGGTATAACCAGTCAAAATAATGTCTATTAACGTATTATTATTAAATAGTGAACTGTGTTATCATCTATTATAGTTTGTCCCTATTTTTAATAAAATAAATAAGAGTTTTTGATGTGGCGACGACAGTATTTTATTTATATTTTCACTTTCACCCTTGTGATGCCTATTTTTTTAAATTAAATCTAAATATCATTTTTGAACACTAATGCGCAGAACAAATCTGATGATGACGTTTTGTGCTATGTGTTTTTAACTTAATGACTTTTTAATTTAAATATATAAGTTAATTATACATTTTTTTACCAGTTTTACAGGGGTGGTTTACATAAGTACCGATATATATATATATAATATTAGGATATCGTCTAGAAATGTTTATCTGGGTCGATAATTAATTAATCAGTCGGTACATATTATGGATATATGTGTAAAGGTTGCAACAGAGGTATTTTGCTTAGACCTGGGACAGCCAAGTGCCTTATTAGTGCATATGTATACATTTAATACGTAAAGAGAATTGTACGCATTTTTAAGAGAACGTGAAATTTGGTGTACTTACAGCTTATATATAGAAGAAGTGAAGAAAGCTACAATGTTTAAACAATATGTCTTACAAAATCAAAAATTACGTGAAAGCGGCAATTTTAACTTACACGTGTAAGCCATTGAAACAATCCATGGCCCAGGCGATCTCTAGTTAATGTTTTTTTGGCAAATTTTCTTAAGTAATTGGGATATACATAATACATATGCAGCAATGTATATTTACGAGTGTTGCATGATAAGTTTGGTCATCACGCTTTGTTTAAACAATCCTAACTAATATCATAAATGCCAATGTGAGTTCGTTTGTCTAACTACTCGACCCATTATTATGAAATTTTGCATACTTAACACTTACACGTTGCCAAGGGTTCCAAAAAGGACATGAGGAAAAAAGTAATTATTCTCAGGGACAGAAGAGTAACTTCAACTTTTTTTTGGTTTAATAAATTTTGATATTAAATTATATTGACGGTACTTCACGCTGTAGCTAAGACCTACTACTACCTTTACTATAATTTACCAACATGGATTTACTTTCAATTTCAGTACATTGGCACTATTAAATGTAAGCGTATGATTAACATTATTAAAAAGATACTGCATGTGTCAGTACAGTTAGCTTCACTTACTACACAACGTTTTTGTTAAGCAATATCGCTTACTGGTGAAAGTGAAGTCGATTAAACTTGCTGGTACAAAACCATAGTTGGTGCTATAGTATGTATGTATACTATGTGTTATACTACACTGATATCTAGTCCACGCATATTTTTGATGTACGAAATTAAAAAGAATAAAACCACTTCCTATTTGATTACTCTTTCATTTGTGGCATTGTATCAATTTAAAAATTCAGTTGACAAAACATAACATTTCAAATCTATACAAATAAGCATCTTACCAACCTAATGTTTTTCTTTTAAAAGAAGTGCAACGGTCTTCATTGTGTCAAATATGTTACTATAAATTTCCATTAGGTATTTGCAACAATTGGGTTTGTTTTTTGTAAAAATTTGATCGGAACATATTGCGGATACATCCAAAAAGCTATCCAGAATAGGTGAAGATGTCACGTAACATACACATAAAAAATACAGGCACTCCTTTTTTAAAGTCAGTTAAAATATTTTACAACGTTTTTATATGAAGTAGGGATATATAATATTGCGAGGCAGGCAGGAGGAGTACGGCGCCGCCGAGGGGCCGCAGCTCCTGTGGTGATGGACCTCCGCGCGGCTTGTGACCTCCTTCGATTGGAATAAGAGCTCTTTGAAAATGGCGCGAAGGATCTGGCTGGCGGCGCCGCAATTTAGATTCGAAATAGAAGAAGAAAGGACAATCGTCTTGGAGGACTGATGTGGCAGACGTCGTGCTAGATGCACGAATTGCTCAAGAAATATAAATTAATTTAATGTATTGCAATTAATCGTTGTATGATTGTTCTGAGCCTGATTACAGCACAAGTGGTGCCTGCCCAATCTTTTATTTACTCTCCTCGCAATATAGATCCTAGCAACCCTAAAGTCCTAGTACCGGAACACCCCCCGGACACAGCAATATATTTGGTATTAGTTAAGGGCTCTGATTCTGCATTTAAACCCAGAAACGGTCCATTATGCGTTCAGATATGGCTGCCTAGTTGAGCCAGCCTAGCTCCTTCCTTCCTTCCTTGAGCCACCTCGCATCCGCGAGGATATTTGTCCGTTGTGTGGCCACTCCGTCGCACTCCAGGATAACGTGGGCGACCGTTCCCTCTACGTTGAGACATCCTCTACATAGACGGCTGTCGCATTAATGGTTAATATGTATACAGACATGAGCACAGATAGGATGTATTACACATATATAGAGCATGAGACAAAACGATGAAAACGATAAAAACGATAAAAGGAATATAGCACGAGATCCTTCCAGGTTTGAGCATCAATAGTCTATCTATAATAAGTACACAAAGGAGCTCATCCGACAGACTGAGAAACACTGAAACGAACGTAACTGTTGAAATGATAATTGATTAATTTGGAGAGAAGTTTCTTTCTCTAGATTATTTCTCCTTTCTTTATCTAATGTAAATGTACACTGAGAAAGTTTTCAGATAGGAAAACTTTTGCATGCTATTGAACGGTTACTTTATTCATTATACGTTTTTATTTACAATAAAAACTAAAAAAGTATTTTCATTGTTGAAGTGAAAACTTCTTTAGACACGTTAGTGCACTTTTGCTATGGGGAAAAAGCACAGAACTCGTGACCGTCACGCTAATAATACATATATAGATTCACTAGAGGGCGCTAATCTAAACATTGAGTTCTGTCAGCTCCTTATTAATTAATGACACCAACCTGCTAATGTAACGTTTCAAGTTCGTCGTTTCGTTTAAGTTTTCACTTCTGTCGGTAGTCCCATGACTGCCTATTATTTTATTTTTGCTAGCATTGCCTCGCCGTTAAAGTAAGATTGCCGGTTTTGATTCTGTACAGAACGATCCATGACAAGGGCCCATGGCGAGTGGAATACATCTACATTAGAATTAAGTATCGATGTGTCATACCTTATTACGGCTATATCTACCGGTGCTAAGAGGAAATTTTCAACGAACCTTCATAGATACTTTGATTACAGCGCCAATATTTTAGTAAAACCTGTAAGCCCAAACTAAATATAGCTTGTGCTGTGATATGAGGTAAACATCGATAGGATATACGAGGAATCGAACTGTGTACCCTGTAATTGCAGTCAAATGTTCCACCGTCGCAGCATATAAATTATGTTACATCATAGAACAAATGTCACTGCTAATTTTAAAGAAACTTATATATAAAATATCTTTATACCCGGAGCTTCATAATGCTGAATATGCGTATACAAAGTCACACCCAGACTCGAGATCTCTACTACCAAATATGTGTAATGGGAACAAATGCAGCAATGAAATGGCTAGTTAAACCATTGCGTCATGTACGCTCTGTAACTTACTATTCCTTCTTGGTTTGTGGTCGACGTAAGGTTGCATAATAGGATCACGATCTTATTAAGATCTTCAATAACGAGAAGGATGATTTAAATAAGATACATCGTTCATAACCAGAGTAGACGTTTCTATTCTATGATTACCCTACTCTTAGTGAGTTATGTTCATACAATAAAAGCGAATGCAGCTTGTACCGTATTGAAAATTGCACAATATTGAATATATTTGCAATTATAGCTTGGGATCCCACCATCATCAATTGATATTATATAAACTACTTTGTAAATTGTATTCTATAGTGTGCAATAAAACAATAACAATGCATTGTAATCTATCTATAATACAAGTTGCATCGGGTTGTATGATGATTATCACCGTCTTATAAACAGTGATGTTTATCACGTTGGACACGACACAGACCTTTCTACAACGGTAAGAAAGATCATTGAATATATTTCAATTTACGAAATATTTGTATTCAAATGCGAAATTATTTATCACCGTCATCTAAGCGATGGGAGATTCATTTTCAGCGTGTTTGCTCGACTTCTCACAAAACTCAACTATTTGGAAACGGGAGGTTATAAACCATACAGGCAGATGCGGTATTATTTGTTTTCCATTGTTTAATTTTACGTTTGACAAAGTAACCTATTCTTGTCGTGACAAGAATGTGTGTGTGTTGATCTTTAGATGGTTTTTAATTAATGGTTAAAAAAGGAGCGTCAAATATTTGTTGAGCAATTTTATGAAATAATGATATTGAATTCGTATATGTTTGACTCCCGAACACAGGTCTCTCCTAAAGAGATTAAGATGAAGAAGAAGATTCGTAAAACGTTTGCTTTTAAAGGTTCTTGTTATCTCTGTTCTGTGTTCTGACAATCTATTTTTTTGAATATGTTACGCATAACGCAATACCTCCGTCATTTGTAAACCGATTTCAATCATTCTTTTTTTAATTGAAATGGTTGTACTCAAGGTTGCTCAAAGGTGGAAACTAAAGGGATCATGATTTACGCATTTAAGTCGGTTATATACTTCTTTAAAATTTAATTATACTTATTCTTTATTTTCTATCTTACCGAACTTTAGTACCTACATCTTATTTTTAATGAATATTTACTTATTGTTAATATTTGTATTTTATTATAAGCTATAGTAATATTTCTATATACCTACCTTTATTATATGCCTTTATTAATACTTGAACAGATTCTTTGTACAAAGAGGTTCTTGATTCAAGGGATGAAATACAATCATAATTTATTTTCTTCAAGCATAAACGTTCTACGTTCTTTTGTCAAAGTATTTTTTTGAAGTGAAAACTTCTTTAGCGGCGTTGTGCACTTTTTGGGATGGTTTAAAAATGTTAAACTCGCGTCAGGACACGTGACCTGATCGAAAATTCGTGAGACGGAGCCGAGTTTTTTATATTTAAAAACATATAACATTCGAAATTCACACATTTATGAGCGGCCAGGAGCGCAGAGCTTCCAGTGTACCCTATGTATACATTTAGATTTGTTATTACCTACTTTTTATTTTAAACCTAATTATATATATATATAAATATTGTGAAGTTATGATTTCACTTTGTTTTTTTTTTAAATTCAGTTCTATCTCTAAGAACGTGTACAAATACAAACGACGGACTTTTATTTGTTTAATATTCGCAATATGAACGTTGAACGTTTTGTAACACACATTTAGCTTTTCTACTCTATCTTTCAATATAGGCTTGAACTAGGTATACCAAATCTCGACGGTCGGTGCTGTGTTGCGCCTGAGGGCCGTGACCGAAGAGGTAGTGAGCTGTGGCGGCGTGCTATTGGCGGTGTCGTTGGACATCGCCAACGCGTTCAATAGTCTGCCATTCAGCTGCATCAGGGAAGCACTCCACTATCACGGAGTGCCAGGGTACCTGAGGTGGCTAGTGGCAGACTATTTAGAGGAGCGTACCGTCATGTACGAGGACCGAGATGGAGTTTTGAGTCGTCGGCCCATGTCGTGCGGTGTTCCGCAGGGGTCTGTCCTTGGACCACTCCTGTGGAACATGGGGTACGACTGGGCCCTTCGAGGCGACTTCCCCCCTGGGCTGGGCGTAATCTGTTACGCCGACGACACTCTTGTCACAGCCCGGGGGGTGAACTTTCAAGAGGCGGCGCGTTTGGCTACCAGGGGAGTCTCCCTGGTGGTCGGGCGCATCGAGGCGCTGGGCTTGCGGGTGGCCCTGGATAAGACGGAGGCCCTTTTATTCCATGGGCCCCGTCGTGGTCCACCCCCTGGCGCCTCTATCGTGGTCAACTCGGTCCTCGTACCGGTTCAGGCCCACATAAGGTATCTGGGCCTGATCCTCGACGGTAGGTGGCTCTTCGACGAGCACTTCCGACAGCTTGCTCCGAAGCTGGTCGGCGCTGCGTCCGCCCTTGGGCGACTCTTGCCCAATTTGGGCGGACCCAGTGTCGCTACAAGACGGCTGTACACGGGGGTTGTCCGGTCAATGGCACTGTACGGTGCACCGGTGTGGGCGGGAGCTCTGACCGCCCAGAATAGGGCGCGCCTCTGGCGCCCTCAGAGGGTTATGGCGGTTAGAGCCATACGCGGATACCGCACCGTGTCGACGGAGGCGGCGTGTGCGTTGGCCGGGACACCCCCGTGGGATTTGGAGGCGGAAGTGCTCGCCGAAGTATATCGGCGAACGGCTGAGTTCCGGGCGGGAAGCGGCAGTCGGCCCCCACCCGAAGAGGTACGCGAATGGCGTGAGGCCGCTCGCCGAGCCACCATGGCTCGTTGGTCATCCCGGCTGGAGGCTCCACGTGCTGGCTTTGCCACCGTGGAGGCGCTCCAGCCGGTCATCATCGAGTGGGCAGGGCGGCAGCACGGGACCCTTTCCTTCCGACTGACGCAGGTTCTTTCCGGGCACGGCTGCTTCGGGAAGTACCTGCACTCGGTCGCTAGGAGGGAACTGAGTCCCGCCTGTCACCACTGCGACTGTAGTGAGGACTCGGCCCAGCACACGCTGGCGGTTTGCTCAGGCTGGGCGACGCAGCGTCGGGCCCTCACTGCAGTCATCGAAGGGGATCTCTCGCTACCGGCCGTCATACGCTCCATGGCCGGTAGCGACAGGAATTTTATCGCGGTCGTGACCTTCTGTGAGGACGTCATCTCACAGAAGGAGGCGGCGGAAAGGGTCCGGGAGGACGATCTCCACTCGGTCCTAATTCGCCGTCGGCGAACCGGGCGGCGGAGGCGCGCATACCAGCGCCTCATGCCGCCCTGAGTGTGGCCGCGGGTGGACGGGACGGGTTTTCCCCTCCACCCGCTATAGTGGCCCCCCGCGAGGAGGCGGCGTCCGCGTGTGCCTGGACGTCGCCTAATTGAGAGGATTTAAGTTTTTACCCGGAGGTGGTGCCCGCGCTTTTGCGGGCAGGCGCTAGGGGGGGCCCGGATGTCTTAATAAAAGCTGTTCCCGGATCCCTCCTACTTAAGGCGCAGTACGGCACACCGTGTGGTTTTAGTCGGTTCGATTCCGACACACCGCCCCACTGAAAACCCCGGTGGGGTGACGGCCCGAGGGGGTTTCCACAGGCACACAAAAAAAACAGTTTACATATAAATAATAACGCTATGAAACATTTCATAGTTCATGAAGCGAGATTACTGTTACGTGATGTAAATATTCGCGTGACGCCGCAGGTACCAACAAGTTATCCTCTAAATACATTGATACAAATGAAAAAAAATACTTTGAATATTTTTCGAACGGCGTGTATTGTAAGACAGTTGGCCTTGACTGATATAACTAAAGTCTCTTTCTCCAACCTTCAAATTTTAGGTACCTACTTATATTTAAACTCGAGTGAACGATGTAAGGCCATTATTTATTCACTACATTTTATAAAACAAAGTTCCCCGCCACGTCCGTCTGTCTGTCTATTCGCGATAAACTCAAAAACTACTGAACGGATTTTCATGCGGTTTTCACCAATAAATAGAGCGATTCATGAGGAAGGTTTAGGTATTTAATTTGTTAAGGTTTTGTGTAAATTGGTTGAAATACGATGATGATTGTTGAAGATATTCCTGTTGCATATTCGAAGCCGGGGCGGGTTGCTAGTTAAGTACTAAAGCAATGAATTTTTATAGCCTGTATACAAAAAATTCTAAATCTTCCAGCACCTTCGATTTAATCTAAGTCCAGCACAGATCTTCACATAAATGAATCCAGAGACTGCGTCTGCTTCCTCCTGATAAAAAGCGTCACCGACATTATTTACACCGTTTATAGTTTAGACTGGCCTGTTGGTCTAGTGGTTAGTGACCCTGACTACTAAGCCAGAGGTTGTGGGTTCGATTCCCACCCAGGGCAAATAATTGTGTGATGAGCACAATCCTTTGTTCTGTGTCTGGGTGTTATTTATCTATAAGTAATGTGTATGTATTTAGAAATCTATAAGTATGTTTATCAGTGGTCTGGTTACCATAGTACAGACTCTGCCTAGTTTGGGATTATACAGCTGTGTGTGAGATGTGTGAAGTTATTATTATTTAATTTGAAAAAATAAACGGTTATATTCTTAAGTTAACACACTTACTGGAAAATGTTAATATTATGTATGTGAAATCTCTCCCATACAAACTTTCGTCCCCTATTTCATCATCTTTAGGTCTATGTCTAACACCAAGGACTCCTTATTTTTGTAACAAAATTCATCAAAATTGGTTAAGTGATGTAGTCGTGAAAACGAAACAGTTACTTTTGCATTTATAATATTATTAGCTTTTGCCCTCGTTTTCACTCGCGTTAAAGTTATTTGCTATCCCTCAAGAAAAATACTTTTTTTGGATGCAATATACCCTATGTTCATATTTGTACTTCTGACAACTATTATGCAAAATTTCATGATGACCGGCTGAGTAATTAAGGCGTGAAAGCGTGACAGACAGACATACAGAGTTACTTTCGCATTTATAATAGTAGTATAGACGGTATAGAATGTAACACGTTAAATAATTTATAATAAAAGTTACATTGAAATAAAGGAAATAAAAGTTCTAGTAATTCTAGTAGTATGTATACTATTAATAAAACTGATGAGTTTGTCTTTTGGTAGTTAAAAGCGCTAATCTCTGGAACTACTAGCCGAATTTAAAAGGCTTGTTGCAATTGATAGCCCAGTTTTTGAGGAAGATTATAGGCTATTTAACATTTCACGTCGACCCATAGGAACGGAGTAGTGACCAGAAACACGCGTGAAACAACGGGGTGCAGCTAATAAATCAGAGCAGTAAAATAAAATAATTTTATTGTAAGTTGTGTAGTTTTTTTCGACATCTTCAACAAACGTCGTCATATTTCAGCAAATTTATTTAACACCCTAATAAATTATACACCTGAACCTTCCTCATGAATCACTTTATCTGGTGGTGAAAAGCGTATGAAAATCCGTTCGGTACTTTTGGAGTTTATCGCGTACGGACGGAAAGATATACAGACGTGGACTTTATCAATACTACTACTACTACAAATAAATAAATTTGAAGTGTCTGTTTGTAATGTCAAAATAATAGTTTTTTTAAGCTCATACAGTTATATGCACGATACCTATGCCTAAAAATCAATTTATAAAAAAAAATATCTGTCTGCCTGTTTGTTCCGGCTAACCTTAGGAACTAGTGAACCAATTTCCACGGGACTTTCACTGGCAGATAGCTCATGTTATAAGAAGGAACTTAGGCTACTTTTATTTTGGAAAAGAATAAGGGAACCGCGCAAAATATATAAACATGTACACGCGAGCTAAGCCGCGCGGGAACTGCTAGTTTTATAATAATGTATAGGTACCAAGGTTAAAAGCTTATTTTAGCTTATATAATACTGAGCCCTTACCATTTTAACAAGATCTCATTCCCAGAAACACTGGAAAAGCCTTGAAAAGTACGTAGTAGTAAGTACACACGTTTTTGTTCATGTAGTGATTTACGAGTAGATTCGCTGCCAACAAATCAGCACAACAGACGTGTGACGACTAAGAATTTGTTATGGTTAAGTCATTAGAGAACTTTTTCAGTATATTTCGTAATGATTCCATATTTTGTAGCGTACACGAATCAGCAAACTAACTAGCAAATCAATCAAAATTAAAAAAAAACTATTATTTTGACATTACAAACAGACACTTTAATTTTTTTTATTTGTGTATTGACGATAATTTAAGACTATCCCTTCTTTTCTATTGCTTCCCTTTCTTACCTACTTTCCCTTTCAAAATAAGTACTCCCAATTTTCCCATCTGTAATTCCCAAAGTGCCCGGTTGACGGCAATAGGCTTTCCCTATTATGTGAGTGGCAGCAAATACTAGTTGGCAAAATGTGAGTGTTTAAGACTCTTGTGCGTTCGGGGATATATCCCACTCAAGGCTGGCCTTGAGTGTATGTGAGTGACTCAACAGACTATTTAAAACTTTGCAGTAATGAAAGATGTCACTGCACTGTGTCAATTTAATCAAAAACAAATCAGCGACGAGAACCAGATAGGCTTTTGGTTCTGTTCTCGAGTTAACGAGCCTAATTAAATACCTTGAGGACCTTTTGTAGACACAGATAACATAAATAAACTTAAACTTTTTTTTTTTAATTCTACTCTATGAAATTACCACCAGGACGGCTAACAGGCGGACTGTGTGCTAATGACTAATTTAGTTGTATCAAATTAAGAACCGCTTAGCTTAATTTAAAAAACAAACTGCCATGAAAATGTATTTAATAAAAGGAAAAAATCAAAAATACCTGTCATTGATCGACGCGTTCCTCCTGACTGATCGTGATTAGACAGGGGTAACCGCTTAGTCCACTATCCAAACAACAGATTTCAACTATGATGAACGCAACATGTAAAGATTAGAATGAGACTGATAAATCTTCGAATTTTAACTCCACTATTCATGCCACCACATGTACCGTCGTCCAATTATTGGCCACGGCAGTTTTGCATATCTAATCCATTGTTCTAGCTCCTAGTGCATTAGGAAATAATTGAATAGTGTAGTTTTTAATGTTGGGTGATTGATTAATGTGTTTTAAAAGATAGCTGTCAAATTCAAATAACTTAATTTCATAGAACTCTTTAAATAATGCTTCAAACCATCATTATTTTCCTGTCCTTTTCCCAGACTACAAACTTTTGGGAAGGATTTTTTTTTTAAGTGAAAATTTCTTTAGCGGTTTTGTACACATTTTGGGAGGGGTAAAAAACGTTAAACTCGCGTCAGGACACGTGACGCTGATCGAAAATTGTCCGAGTTTCTTAAATTTAAAAAAATATGTTTAGGCCATCTGTGGATTCTGCGCGATACTACTGTAGTTTGATATATACTTATGTATTATATGGTATAGATAAACTAGAAAGCGCTAATCTAAACATTGAGTTTTGTCAGCTCCTTAATAATTAATCTTTAAAAAATGTGTTTTCACTTCTGTCGACAGTCCTATGACTGTCTACTTTTTTATTTTAAAGGGGGCAAACGAGCAGTCGGGTCACCTGATCGTAAGTGACTACCGTCCCCCATGGATACCTGCAACTCAAGAGTCACAAGTGCGTTGCCAGCCTTTGAGATGGGAGTACACTTTTTTCTTGAAGGTTTGAAGGTCGTATCGGTCCGAAAATACCGCAGGCGATAATTTGTTCCACAGATTGGTTGTACGAGGCAAAGTTTCTGGAGAACCGCACATTGTTGGGTTGCTAATTATCCAGGTGATGGGGATGATAGTTTCGTCGTGTTGAATGATGCCGAAACGCTGCGGCCGGTATAAGTCCAAACAATTCAAAACAGAACTCCCTATCAAATAGACGACAGAGAATGCAGAGTGAAGCTACATCTCTGCGCAACGCCAAGGGGTCAAGCCGAACCTGCGCCTTATAAAGTTGTAGGCAGTGGGCTGGGGTGAAATACTGTCTCGATCCGTTCAGCACACCAAGCTTCTTCGAGGCTAATCTGGCCTTACCCTCTAAATGACCGCGAAACTGGACTTCGGTGGATATATCGACGCCAAGGATTAAGGCTGGATGCTGGCTGTGGCAGTTAGGGAAGTGCTCTCAAAGCTTTGCATGCGGTGTTTGCCTATAATTGGTTGTGCAGTTAGATTTAAGACACAAATACTTGTATGCACAAATATTATCTGTACAATATCTGTAACAACTGTTGGTGAACCTTAATTAAATAAAAAAAAAAGCTAGGTGATACGACAAACGGTATCTTTTTGGTGGTGAACGCGCAAACCTGTGTCTTCGTTGGGTTAAATTGGACTAAGTCGACCCCAATCTAAATCTCTTTCTAAGGAAGCTTCGATTTCAGACAAAAGTTTGTATCGACTCTTAGTGACGTTTTCCCGAGAAATGTTGGCGCGGCCGGTATAAAAGGCATCACTCATGCTATCATTGGCATATGAATGAATGCTGCTGATTTGCAGCATGTCATTGATATGCAAAAGAAACAGTGTAGGTGATAGAACACAGCCTTGTGGGACACCAGCATTAATGAACTTAGAATCGGAGCATGCACCGTCGACAACAACCTTGATGCTTCTGTCTGCAAGAAAACTGGTGATTCATTGAACAATTTCTCGGGAAGCTCATAGGACGGAAGTTTCGAGAGAAGCGCTTTGTGCCAGACCCGATCGAAGGCCTTTGCTATGTCCAAAGTAACTGACAACGCCTCCCCCTTGGTCTCGATCACCTGTGCCCACCGGTGAGTCAGGTATACGAGAAGATGAGTGACCGGTGAGTCAGCTGAACGACCCTGACAGAAACCGGATTGTCGGTCATTGAGTAACTGGTGGTCTTCTAAGTACCTACCGAAGGAGACAGCAGTTGATAATATATTTCATTATCTTGGAGAGCAAGGAGGTTATGGCTATGGTTCTATAGTTGGACAGATCCGAGCGGTCACCTTTTTTAGGGATCGGGTGCACTAAAGCTGTCTTCCATGAGTTCGGGACGATGCCTAGAAAATAGGAGAGCCGATAAAGGCGCGTTAGAACCAGTGCCAATTCTGGAGCTCACGTCTTCAGCATGATGGGCAAAATTCCATCGGGCACACTCGACTTATGAATATTGAGGGAAAGAAGTGCTTCACGTATTGAGCTTTGTATGAAGCGGACTTCCGGTATAGAGCTCTCGCACGGCGGCATGGTTCCCCGATCATCTAAAGTCGAGTTGGACGCAAAAAGTTTGCCCAAAAGGTCGACTTTCTCCTTAGCGTTATAGGCAACAAATTATCTCCCATTTGCAGGGGTAGGAGGGACGGTCTACAGAAATTCCCTTGGACAGCTTTGGCAAGAGACCAAAATGCACAAGTTCCAAAAGGGAGACTTCACCAGTCTCTCACCAATTCTGCCAATGTCTTCCGACTTCGCCATGGCAATGTCTCTTTTGAAGGACCTGGAGGTAAAGTTGAGCTGCGTTACTTTAATTTTTGCGTATTACTTATTGAATATATTCATTGATTTATATATGACTAGCAACCCGCCCCGGCTTCGCACGGGTACAAATCATACACCTAAACCTTCCTCATGAATCACTCTGTCTATTAGTGAAAACCGCATGAAAATCCGTTTAGTAGTTTTTCAGTGTATCGCGAACAGACAAGACAGACGGGGCGGAGGACTTTGTTTTATAATATGTAGTGATATGTAGTGAAGATTTTTATAAAATGATTTTTTTTCATCATTTGCTCAGCTACATGATATGATGATGATTCTAAACGCAAAAACCTCATAAAGTAATGAAAAGTAAACGGAAACACTATTCGTTCCTACAATTTTCGAGGGTTTCTCTCAATTTTATCAGGATCCCATCAGATCCTGACTTCCTTTACATACGACCACCCTTGAGGTACCCTATCTAACAAAAAAGAATAATCAAAATCGGTCCGGCCCGCCAGCCGCTCTGCCTCCGCTTTTTAAATATCTGATATCTTATAAGGTATTCATTTTAATAATTTGCTGTAAAGGGCAATTTTGATCTACATGAAATGCACAACGTATCGGAACGTATGTATTTAATTGGATAAGGAATAACACTGTATTGTTTAAAATAGTTTGATAAATAACCCATAATTTTTTTGTAATATGTAAAAGATAGTAATGGTTACTGTGGGTTATCCTTAGGAGATAAACATATACCATTACAGACTTTTTTATTGATCTTTTTAAGATATACAATTCCGTAGTACATTAATTTGATCTATCTCGTAAGGTTTAGCCAGCGTTTGCAATGTAAGCGCACAAAAATATGTTTGTTATGACATGACATTACAAATCTTTGAATTTCTCGACTTTTCTCTACAATAATATGCATCTATGCTACGTATAAACCTTCCTCTTGAATTACTCTGTGCATTGGTGAAAACCGCATGAAAATCCGTTCAGTAGTTTTTCCGTTTATCGCGAACAGACAAACAGACAGACAGACAGACGCGCATATAAATATAAAGGTATGTTTGCTAAACGCAATTTAAGGCGACAATGTACTCCAATTTCGTTAATATCGTTTACACGTACCCACTATTTTAATTGAGTATCTACTAGATTTTGTAATTATGTTTTTTGATGTATTGTACAATAGTATATAGTATCTATTGTCACATTCAACTCATAGCGGATTTAGAAATTATTTATAATAGTATTTCTGAAATAAATTAGTGGTAATATATTAGAATGGTACCTAATTTATGTTGTAACTAATGTATATTTATACATGATAACTGAAAACCAACGCTTTCCTTTACAAACGGCTAGACATTTATTTATTAATAAGAAATTTCTTAAAAAATAAACGACATGGCAAGGTAAGAAACGTGTGAGGGTTGCCAAATTATACTTCTATGCGTTATTTCGTGCTTTATATCGGTTTGACCTGTGTACACATATGTATAAAATTAAGACAATTTTTCTACTGAATATTTTACTTTGGGATGTCCGATTTACGAAACTGAAATTTTGCAGTGTGAAAAAATGCACACATTATATCTTGATATTACTTGATTGATTGACTTGATTATACTTACCGATGAAAATAACTTAAAAATCAAAGTCAAAAACTCTTGTCAAGTAAGAAATAAATCGTTTAATAACATGCGGTGATTTTGACTTACACTGATTGATATCAAGCGTCACGCGTTTTTATTACCAGTTTCAATAACGTAGGCCATTAAACTTCTAAGAAAATAGAAAAAAACTTGCAATAAAAAACTATTTTAAAACTTTAGAAGCATTAGAATAAAAAAAAATCTTTAATACATTCTTAACTCACCATCATTCTTGAGCCTATTATTGACTCTACCATATCTATTATGTTCTATATAATTATCACGATTAGAATAATAAATCACTTTGTCATCACTTTGCTCCGGTAGCTCCCAATGATCACTCCATTGAGGTTTTTCAGTTTTCCATTTTTCATTCACATTATTATACCGACTAGATATATCTGTTAAAAGCAACGGTGGTGCAGACCACTGTACGAACCACTGATGCGACACAGCCATGGTTTGACATGCAAAATACCAATTAAATCACAACCTCTCTTTATGACTACAGTTTTTTTCACTGACAAGATAAAAAGAGCAAAACACAATCGATACGATTCTCCGCATCGCAAAAATACGTGAAAGCAAGTGCAAGAGTCGAACTTGTCTGCCTGTGCGGTGTAATCGCCCCCTTTCCTTAAGACCACATTCTGCCCCTCTCAGTATAACTTTCGAGGTTCTGACACAGACTTTACCATCATCTTCATTTTATAGTGCTTAGCAAGAATACATCACGATTAATTACGACATTAAAATTAGATAATACCTACATGATCTACGATTACAAATTTAAGCCGTTTAAGTTTTGTGCCGCAAATCTTAAGCGAACGGTAAATTTAGGTCGTTATGATATTATAAAGAATTTTAATGTAGTGTATCTTAGAAGTAGACTAATAACATAATAAATTATTTTAATATCACGACTAATAAAATGAGTAAGTATCGTTTTATTTTGCGACAACAGCTCTTTTGAGGAACATTTAATTGAGCCACGACAGTTTTAGATTTTTGCTTCTTGATTTGTATTTGTGTGTATTTTATTTATTAGCAAGAAATATGGTATTAAAAATGGATACAATATAATTTGTTCAAGACATATTTCGACATAGGAACATTATTTCTTTATTATCACTTTTATAAGCCAATGCATTTTGAATATTCGTTCCGATTTCAAATTGATTTTATGTGAAATCAAATATTGAGCTTTCACTCTCTACTCCGAATCTGTGCATATCGTGAGGCTGCAGAAATAAGGTTCGACTAGATTTCCTATAACAATTTATACAATCAATGCATTTATTACTTACGCAGTTTGAATTGTAGTTCGAACAAATTGACCTGAATATATTGATTACCTACCGCGCGTAACCACCAAGTAGGGAAAGCTGAGAGAGGTATAAACGGCGGTAGACTTCAATTAAATGCGAACAAATGGTCCAATCAGTTAACACCATGTCGTCACTTTATTTTTTAATAACTGTTACTGTTCAGCACCGCATATAGGCAGTTTCTATCAAAATGTACACAAAATATATCGCCTTCTTAACAATCGTGATTTTCGCTGGTGCTTTTGGTATTTATCCGTACTTTGACACACAGGATTTCATTTACAATGTGCCGAAAGTTTATAGAATATCAATAACATTGGACAAGCTGTTAAAGCACTATGAGAAGAAACCGTCGAAAGATCCTGAGTGGTACATCGCTTTAGGGATAGCCAGAGGTATATAAGAATAAAATGTAGCACATAGTACATAATAATTAAGAAGGTGTTATGTATTACGTACTACCTAGTTCATACAGTATGTCGGTCACGTAGACGTCGTAGAACTTAACGGAAATGTCTTATGCTGTGTCTATAAAACAGCTGAATAATCTTTCCAACTGTATTAAATATGCTTAACCTTTAATTTAGGTATTAGATTGAATATGTCACACGTTATTTTTAGGTTATATTAATGATGAATTTATAACAATTACTCGGTGACATTTTATTATATAAACTTGCAATATCATCTGGAATATTTATTCCTAAAATTCACCATACACTTCTAAACAAAGTGTTATCCATTATCATGTCAATATCAATGGTTTTGTTTATTTATTACTCTAAACAAAAACAGCCCGGACATTTTAGTTCTCATTTTCTGTAGTGTCAACAATGTGAACAATGTCAGCCTTCTTTTTAAAGAAATACTTGACATCGCCTGGCGGTCGAATTTCGACTGTTTTGAATGTCTTATTGTGTTTCATTGACCAGTATAACTTTTGTACCATGACAGGTCAAAATATATACGGGATACCTATAGTTTTGAGTAGCCATTTTTACATAATGTTTAACTGCATAGCACTTATTGTGTAATAATTTTAGGTTTCTGCACTTCTTTTACATAAACACTTTAAGTATACCAAATTTCACATTTCTGTCTGTGCGTGATAACTTAAAAACATTAGAAAAAGTGTGTGTGTGCAATTCATACACGGCAGAAATGAAACTTCAGAAAATAATTAACCAACGAATTTTAATACGTAAATGCACAAAAATGATACACGTGGATCATACACCACGTTGACTATGACACATTTTCTGAAGGCTTCGTAGTACGCAGACGCAAAGACTCATGCAAGCATATGAAGATTATAGGAAACACTGTATACTTTTATTCTATCTCATTCTCTCGCAGGCTAAATCTTATTTATGAATATGTTTGTCTCTTTTTTTTCGTAATACGCAGGCTCAAAGACACGTGCTAGCATACGAAGATTATAGGAAACACTGTATATTTGTATTCTATCTCATTCTATCGCAGGCTAAATCCTATTTATGAATGTTTTTTCTCTCTTTAGTGTGACTTTTTCGTTTCATCGAATTTTCAAATCACAACGATTCCAAAGAAGTTTCACTTCAAAAGTAAGTGCGTACAAAGATTTCTCCTCATGTATTTATATATATATATATAAGCAGTATCGAAAAAAACTCTTTCCTTTAAAAAAGGGTTTATATACTTATATATAGTATAGTAAAAGTCATGAATTTTCTTTAAACTATAAGCGCTTTATGTAATTCACGGGGTTTACCTGTACGACTGTATAATAAACCCTACCTACAAGTTTATGACCCCTTTGACATATTGAAACTGCTGCAAAGCATTTGCTTTAAGTATTTCGTCTCGAAAGGACGACAATTGTAGATAGTACCCTGATATGATCAAACAAATGATAATAATAAATCAGTGATGCTGACTTTCATAAGTAGGTCTCAACGAAAGCAATGATTATATAAATCTTTACCTTCTAAATATACCATTATAATTTAGTATCGGTTACTATTAAACGGCAAATTATTATACATTAAATTAAGCAATAGGTAAGCTTTTGTATTTTATTTATAAAAGTCGCGTATGTATAATATGTATAGCTTCCATGAGAGTTTTTGAAAGGATTACTAATATTATAAAGTGATTTTGTGATTTTGTTTGTTTATAACGCTTCCAGGCCTTAATTACAATCCTCATCAAATTTTGCATACCTATACATTGTCAGAGGTAGGTACAGAAAGTTTAAGCACATAGGGTACCTTTCACCCAAAGTTATTTTTCTATCCCTATAACAATACATTTTGTATTGTTACAGGGATAGAAAAATAGCTTTAACGCAAGCGAATCTGCGTTCAAAAGCTAGTTTTAGATATTGTGGGAAATATAACGCAATGTTTATTTACCGGTATTTTTTAACTATAGTTTAAAAATCATCATTACCAACTGCCCTATCTACATTCCCTCGCTAGATTGGCGTATCAAAATTACTTGTACCTCATTTCATTTTTTTTTTCAGGGCAATTAGAATACACGATAAATGAATTGGATAAATCAGTGCCACCAAAGCTAAAAGAGAATTTGCAAAACATCACCAGAGCCATGGACCGCATCAGGAACAAAACTGATTACTCAAGCTTGGTTTATCGCACTAAAGATTACGAATATGGTTTGTACATACTTACTGTTTAGGCGCATATTAATTAGCACAAATGGTGTCTACTATACCATTACGGTTATTAGATAGAATAATATTTCCATAGCAAATCCATTTCATTAAAGTTGGTAATTATGTTCACCGACCAGGTGCGAATCGAGGTGAATGAAAAGGGTTTCGTACGTGTGTGGGACTTTTATATTTTGTTTTTTTGTCACTAACCTATTCTAAATCAGTTACTTTGTTATGACAGTCATTCCTTTTTTTTTAAATGGGCATAAGCAATTTCGTCCGCAGGTAGTATTTTCCTAACTTCATTTGTTGATCTTCATAAAGATAATTCGAAGATAGACAGTCCCTACAGTGATCCTATAAGGTTCCCTTTCTACATGGGATGTGATGAACCCGATTTCAGTCCAAAGTCTTCAGTATTGGATTTGGAATATACCAGCTATACCGTCTTCACTTCTTTGTGCATCTGTGTAAAATCCAAGAAGCTCCACTTCACGACTCTTTAACTACTAATAATTTTAAAGGAGGTTGTATACTTTGTAGTTATTTCTGGATAGGTATATTTGCCATGTATGAGAATTACTCACCTTGACGAGAATCAAGTATACCTATAGGGATACTTGATTTTATGCCCCCATTTCAGAGTAATAATATGAAAGATGATTATTAAATAATTACAATATGTTGAATAAAAGAAATGAAAGTAAGAGTAGTGTTTGGCGCTGTATTCTTTATGCGCCGTACGTGTCTTACCCGACCTTGAGCGATAGTCGTTTAGCATTCAGTAAATAAAACAACAAAAACGGTATTAGTATTCTTGTACGGGCGTTCGGGTGAATACATCAAACACGCAAGACTTTTTTGTTTGCCCAATATACCTACGCTATGCGTCTGCACATTGGGTAACCACAAATATTTCTCTTACATGCCTATGTAGAGTAAAATATTAAATTACATTTTTGTAATTATGTGAAACCGCTGAAACAAATGTTAAAAATATGAACATCGTTGCCGTATTAAAGGTCCAATCTCATCATTAGTCTGTATCCGTTACATTACGAAATGAATTATTAGTCTTAGAAATTTGTTACCTAATGCTTACTTAATGTTTTATTTTTTATACTTCATGTTTTATTTTTTTTTACATAATAATTATGTATATTCAAGATTCTCCACGCATTAAAACACTTTTATTATACCTCGAAATAATAGTTCTTAATGTCGTATAGGCACAGATTACTAAGTAGTTACTACGTAACAGATAAATCATTCCCTACAAAAATATCAATACCTTCCGTTTTAATTGCCTACCCTTTTCGGGCTTTAAAAGGTGTGTTGGGTTTACAGCTTCAATATTTAAAAAAAAATACAATTGTTATGTAAATTTACTTAACGCTTATTTTCCATTTTCATATGTTATATGTTTATGTAAAGATTAATAAGCTTCTTCCATTTTCTAAAATCTCCATTATTAAACTGTATGGGGGAAAATGTTTTAAATCTTGGAAAAGTTTTAATGAATAATTTGTTTGGGTGTACTTTTTTGTTGATCTATGTGCTTAGCAAATGGCGGCGCGGCCATCCGCAAATTATGATTTTAAATTATTTTAGCCGTTCGGGGTCGAAACGCTTGGGTCATGGGGTCCAAGTGCTCGTTCCGTTTATAAGGATTTAGCTAAGCGACTGATCGACACTTCTCGTAACCAGAAGGCGGGCCTTTTTCTTGCACAGAGAATTAGCATTGCCATTCAACGTGGCAATGCTGCCAGCCTTCTGGGAACACTGCCAGTAGGCGACGATGTGGAGGAATATTATGACGCATGCATGTAAATAACCCGTATACATTTTTTTTCTTTTTTTATTAGTTTTAATGTGTAAGTTGTATCTAGAATAATATTAAAATTGTAATATTGCAACTTGATTTATCTGAATTTTATATGTGGACATGGCTCTATGTAGGTTATTAATCATTTGATTTTAATATATTATTTTGTATTGGCTTTAATAAAAGTTTGTTCACTTACTGATGAAATATTACTTCACAATTATATATTTTTTTCGCTCTGGAATGATTAATACACGTTTTTAAAACACAGGCATTTTTTCGGTAACTAATAGTAGATAAAATACGTTCCAGAGCTGCTGAGGGTAAACTCCTACTAATATCATTGCGGTCCACGGACCGCAGTTCGCGTTGCAAAATATTTCTTCGCTGTGTCTACTCTATCCGCTAGTAATAATAACTCAGTGCCGACAATAGGAGTTTTATGAACTACTTTTCGGTCAGTGAAAGAAAATTTACCTGAATCATATATCTTTATGTATTTGAATCGAAATTATCAGTTAAACACACGGTAAAACCTAAAGTCACTTCCAAAACACTTGTTACACTATATAGGCATTATGTAGATACGTCAAAGTGAGTTGCCAGCAATTGCTATAAATACTGCCGAATATTATTTCATTTCGTAAATATCTCTCTAATATTTTATATTTAGTATTAATGCTAGTGTAGTGTGTAATATAGTGTAGTGATGTAGAAAATTCTACAAGAACTTTAGCTTATTTTTGAATTCGGGATATTACCGAATATTTTAGTTTTCGATTTTTGATTTTATTTTTACTGTTATAGTTAATACATTTTTTTTGAAGACATGATATATATATAATTATTGTGATCTATCTATAATTAACCTTGTTGACTTTTAGTAAGTATTGGTTTTTATCGATAATATAGAACCCATTAAAGGGTTAATAAAATCTGTTTTATTCATTACAGTACAGTGATCGAGAACTAGCTAAATTAGGGTCCGACAATTGGAGTTGATGGCCGAAACGGGCTAACTTGGTACATTTAAGATTTTTTTATTAATGTTAATGTAACATTTGTAAATAGAGGAAATGCAAATTTATATCAAAACTATGTAATCTGCCACACCCAAATATATTTAAATTGTTGCGATAAAATATGCAAAAAACCTTCTGTGATAAATGCCATCTGTTAGAAGCTAATTCGCTCAAATGGCCAAAAACTTATAACTCGATTGCGCCGCCCGTCGCGTTGGCCTATACCGTCACCAACCTATCCACGCTTGGCTTTCTATTACGTGGTTAAAATTCTTACTATCTTCCAAATAAAATGTACCTATTGATCAATTACAGAATATCGCAAGAGAAGTTGGTGACCAATGATTTAGTTCAACAACAAAAGTACGATTTAACGGAAAACAACATGTACCTACCTATGCTACATTATAGTCTAAAAACCCAGAGGCGTCAGACAACTACCACTACTAATTGTCTGATTGATGAAAAGTGTGCGATAGAGTAGTGTTAGTATTTACTTTTAACGTATGCATATATATGTACTTGCTAGCTTGGGCCGACGGCAAGTTTATAGGTACGAGGTAGGAATGGTAAGAGAAGCATGATTCTCCTTTCCTAAATTCTACGGCAGACTTATACGTATAATAGACAATTTATTGTTATAAATCGAGAACCAATACTTACCTATACCTACTTCCAGACACTTCGCTTCCAGACAAGACGCTTTAAAGGTCACAAAATAACAACGCAATCTAGCTTCTAGTCTGATGTTTAATATTTATAGATATGTTACTGAGTATTATATTAAATAATTATATTAATTAACTATTTTAATCCTTTTTACAATTGGCCAGACCAGTCTAAGGGGCCAAACATCCCCCAGACGCAATTAAAATGCGATATTTTAATATCGCTTTAGGTGTGCTCATTATTCTCCGCACGAGGACAGAATACGTGCGCTCGGGAGTGAAAGCGACACACTGAGTATCAATCTCACGGAACAAACTATTTTAATGCTATTTATAAGCAGACAGACAAATCCTAGGGGCCAAAATCCCCCAGATCCATTTATAATATTTGAGCCGGCATACCGGCCGCCGCTGGCCCAAGTGAGCAGACATGCATAACTTCAGTGTATTTACTAATACTACTCAATACGACACATTTTATTCTAGGGGACTATTTTTAGAACGGCAAAGTTAAATTTGTCTTTCAATCCGACTTAAATCTTCGAGAATCGATTCCCGAGATGAGTGAACTATCTATGCACATATTGATATAAGTTTGTACGGAACCCTCGGTGCGCGAATCAGACTCCCACTTGTGCGGTTTTTGTTACTTACTTCACCTAATATGCCTTACTTACTTCATATACATTTGATTTATAAATATTAATTCAGTACTCGAACTCGACATCTATTTCCGAAATAAATGCATTAAATACATAGTCTTCTATGACTTGGTTTGGCCCCAACTGTGACCCTGACCGGCAACGGATACGTGACTTAAAACCTCTGAAAATAGTAAATAAAACAAATGTTTATAAAACTATAGAAACTCGTGACACGAGAATACCATGCAAACTTTACTACTTAGGCATGCTGATAGTTCACAGTTCCCTGTAATTGTAAGACTTTATTAACTTACCACTTTTCGAAACCCATAAATTACCGACTTATCTGTTCATTGTCCAGTTCCAAAGTCAAACTGGGCCTCGTTGAGATTTGTATGATAGAGTTGACAATGTAACTAGTAAATGCGGTCCGTGTTTTCAACAATTGGTAGGTACCACAACACTCTCCGATATACAAGAACATAGAAAATGCCTTTACCACATTTATATCAGCATATTGCAAGTGTTGAATGATTATCATTATGACTAGGCGAGTTACCTCTCGTCATAATCTTGGTATAGGACTACTTAAAAGTATTTAACACATGTCCGTTGCATTTCACATATATAGATATTTGTTACTACTCACATTGGTACATAGATTTTATGTATATCAGAGAAGTTGTATGTTTATAAGATTAAGATAAGGTTAAAGATCCCAAGAATGTTTTAATATCAGTATTCATAACGGCGCCGGTATACGTAACAGAGAATTGCCGGCTTCTTATCAAGCTCTATTTTCTAGTTATTAAATTCGCTTTCGCTGTCAGCTTCACCCGTATAGACTAAGACCCGTGTAAAACTCTGGTAGCTAGCTATTGTCGGCTCCAATAGCGTAAAGGTCATCACACACTATAACGGTACTGCAACGGCACAGCTGCAGCACGGCGCTGCCTGAAATTGAGGCTACCGCTAGCCGCCAGCGTGCTTTACCACGCGTCGCCCGCGAGGTGCAAGCTAATTTCATCGTCTTCATGTGCGATACGACGCGAAGTTTTTTCGTTGGCGGCTCGCAGTCGGCGCGCTGTAAGCACGCGGACCGCGCGCTGTGTTGGAGCCGTGTCGTTACCGTGACGGTATAACATGTGATGACCTTTAGAGTTCTTTTTTTTAAAGTAAGTAAGCGTACGAGTTCATTTTAGTACCATTAATAATGTTTATGCAAAATGTCATGATGATCGGTTGAGTAGTTAAGGCGTGAAAGCGAAACAAACATTTCGCATTTATAATATAACGTTAGGATATATGTAGTTAGTATAATTAAACATATCTTTAGTTGTTGTGTTTCTTTTAGTTGCCATCGCACGGTATTTACAACAACTACGGAAGCATATGTAGTCCTAAAAAACTATATACTAACTATCGAGCTTCGATTAATCGAATAATGCAGAAAATGCTAGCACTTTAGAGTCTGTTCTGACAGATAATACTAGAACTTTAGAATATTTACTTAATCTACATACTCGTAGATCCCACATTACTTTTTCTTTTAAAACTTGTAACATCAACTTACGGACGGAGACGACCACTTATCTTATTTGCCATCCGAGTAGTTAAATAAGTGAAAGAGTTGATGTCTCACTATTTCATTATGAAAGACTGATAGCAAATTTCTAATCAATAAACTCAATATATTGTTTAGGTAACTCTAAGTTACGTAATGTCTAATTGTGGAAAGCATGTTAACAACTAAGACTAAGCTTGCATTGCTAGTGTTATTCAAGTTAAGCGCGTCAATATAACAGTTAATTAGGTAAATACCGATTCAAGTCAATTTACTTTGTCAAAAACAATTTTATTTGATTATCCTAATGTCAGTTTTCTTTGAACAAAGTATTTTTTCTTTGAGCTTCACATGAATAAATATTGCACTTTCGTAATATTTTTTTGTTATCTCCTATTACGCTTCGACTTTTTCTATTATTTCGATGTAATATACTTTTTTTTCTATTGAGAACGTACACAAACCCTGTACATTTAATATAACACCATGTTGATTAGAAATTGATGAAGAACTTAAATAATATAAAATAATAATATATATGATAATTGTACTTTTTTCTTTGTATTTATTTTATAGTCGCCAAAGCAATTTTTGAGAACTTGGATATCCTAACGTCCATGATGGAACCTATTACAGTTGGCACAATGGGAACACAAAAGCCTTATCGCTTTTCATTTGAACAATATGTACAAGAAGCAAGGACTAAAACTCCTACAAGAAAAGCTGCGGGTAAGATTTCAAAACTATGTCAATTCTATACTGAACACTTCACTGAAATAAAATATTAAGCTTATCACACTATCTACGTCATATCACTGAGCGATATTCAAATCTCTGTCTTTCATGAATTACGAAGGCCAAGAATAACGAACCTTCAAAAGAATGGAGATTGCACCGATCCTTCAAAAATGAGGGAAGACCCGTATCAGTCTTGGTACCCCAAAAATAAAACGGTCTTTAAATATGTAGCAGTTAGCGTATTCGTGGCCGTTAATAGAAATTAAGGTTCGAAATCAGAGGATGAGTATGACAATGTCAGTACTGTTTTTGTTGGTTTTGAACTAGTACGACGCGTTTGATTATATTCGAACAGGATTGATATCCATTTAGCTGTGCTGATGGTTATATTGCAGAACGAATCAATGATGAAAGAAATTGGAACAAATACAAATAACGAGACTTTTTGCAAAGCGATCTGTTGATTTTGTCATCAGATAATTTCACAAGCATAGGCCAAAACACAAACCAAATAGTAAATGTATTGAAATAGGCCGGTTATAGGTGCCAAATGTCATTGAATTTGTTCCATGATGTGTCAAAATATTCATTGTAATAATTTTCTTTATGCCTACCTAGGCTTGCTATATTCAAATAAAAAAAAATGAAGGCCAGCTTCTTGCGTTCAACATTATTTGATGTTGATCAACTTTCGTAATATAGTGACAATAATGTGACATTTGGTTTGGATTTCTGCTTTGCTTACAGATGCCTGTATAATGCAATTGTTAATATCGGCTATGGAAACACAAACCACGCAAACAGACGGAACGTGCGAATTGACACCAGAATGTACTGCGCAGGTCATAAAGGGTTCAGGGCTGGCTTTTCAACAAACAAGCCGAGTCAGAGCTGGTATTTTAGCACACCTTTTTGACTGTTTGGAAGGACTAGATATCTCTGTTCATATATACAAATTATGTATTCAAATTTACAAAGAAACTAAATCGTTGGAAGCTTGGAATCACCCGCCTGGTACTAGAACTCTTTTCATGCAACAAGGTAAGCTTCTGTTTTGATTACCGCCTATTTACTTGTGCCTCCTGATGTTATTACACCTATCCTTGTCAACAAGTACGTATCTGACATAAATATATGGTCATCATAATATGTTTAATATTGAATTATGTAATTACACGGGAATTAACGCGATCACGACAAGGTATTACATACCTTTGAATTGCCTGACGTTTCGACCAGGTTGCACTGGCCGTGGTCACAGGCTGACTGTAATACCTTATCGTGATCGTGTTAATTCCCGTGTATATACATAATTATATCATGGAACGCGAAAGTACAAACGTTAGAATTTTTATCTCTATCGTTTCAGTTTTTTATTGCTCCTTGCAAGGTTATGGAGAGTTTATAAAACCGAGATGGATGAATAAAGTGTTGTCGTGGCAGGAACCTAAAGGATGTTACTCGGATGATCGACAACCGTTTTTAAGACTTACTGGATTCGTAGGGAAATCATCAGCTACCACCGAAAAAAATAGAGAGGTAAGTAGATAATAGTAGGCAGGCATACCAATATGTCTGTTAGATGTATACTCGGGATTTAATCGCGATAATATTTTTAACCGACTTCAAAAAGGAGAAGGTTCTCAATTCGACTGTTTTTTTTATGTTTGTTACCTCAGAACTTTCGACTGATTGAACCGATTTTGATGATTTTTTATTTGAAAGCTGGTGCTTCCCGTGTAGTCTCATTTCGATTTGGTCCAATTCTGACAATGGCATCCATGTGAAAACCATATATAAGTCTTTTATGGAATAGTTTTTTTTGTTGAAGTCCACCGTCTGTCACTATTTCTCCAGAATAGCACGTGAAGCAGTTGAAATAAAAATATCTAAAAATTTCAACTGAGAATATGGGTATCGCTTATCAACATCTTGGAATCCCATCATCAGCAAATGCTATCGTTAGTGAGTACAAACTCGATAGCATTCAACGGACGTCGTAAATGTAGTTGTGTAGTACCGATAGCACGAACAAAAATAAAAATAATGAAGACCAAATGTGGGTTGTTGCTGAAACTCGTACTTCACGGCGTCGCTCAGCTCTCACCAGTCCACCCGTGACCACTATCGGTGTAATTCGATCAAAAATTCGGGTAACCAAAAGGTATTGTACCTTATAAATATAAACAGTATCGCGCTTAAGTCCCGAGTTACGCATCAAATACGGAGCAAATTCGCGGAAGTTTAAAAACATGTATGTATTTGACCTGATCCTGTGTTTATTTCCAGGAGGAATACAGAGTGAAGAAAGCCGCTACGTCTGAAGGTGGTACTTGTAATTCATTGACGTCTGCAATGGCTTTAGGCTCCCTGGTTCTTTATATCAGAGCGTTGCTTGAAACGGATCAGGCGTTTCAGTATGACGTCTTATCATAAACGCCATTTCATGTTATGACATGAACTTTCCGTTATAAAAATAAATAAGATTTTATGTTTTTAACACTATTACAATATTTACTACAGTATAATTCCTTAAAAAATCTCCTGCAACTCTTTTACACTAAAATTTCTTTTACTCATTATTTCTTTTATTTCCTGTCGTCTTTTTCCATCCAAAGGTTACCTGTAAGAAATCGCTTTTAGCGATAAAGCCGCCCTTTGTACATATTGTTTCTGCAATTTCCTTGTAATTGGTGTACAATGAAGTTTATTTCCATTCTATTAAATTTTAAGATAAGATAAATCGTAACCTAAATAGTTACAAACTTAAAATGTAAAAATAAAACAAGTAAAATCTGATTCAAATGTTTGTATTCTGTATATAGCACATAATAGTTTCAGTAGTATAAAGTTAGCTCTAATTAATAGCAACAATATCCGCGCACACATTTGTAATATCCATCTACCTATATAATATATACAAATGAATCCCTATTTCCCTTGGTCAGGAAAAGGTTCTTATGAAAGAGAAAATGAAGAAAGTTGCGCGGAAAATTAGGAAATTTAACGACCATATTAACTTTTCTGATGTAACCTGAGCACTTTTGACATAACTGTCAGTAGTTTGACAGTTGGCACAATTGACAAAATGCGCGCTGAAAATTATACCAATTCAAATTCAATACTCATAGTTAATACAGGACAAAGTCTGTCGGGTCAGCTAGTCTTTTATACAACATACCCACTACTTCAATTTGTTATGAATGTATTTGTATAAGTTAATTTATATCATCACTAACATATTATAAAACAAAGTCCACCGCCGCGTCTGTCTGTCGGTGTGTTCGCGATAAACTGAAAAACTACTGAACGGATTTTCATGCGGTTTCACTAATAGACAGAGTGATTCATGAGGAAGGTTTAGTTGTATAATTTGTAGCGGTGCGGGTTGCTAGTTTTATATATTTTACAGTAAGTTAAAACAGGTAAAGAAAAGAAAGGTAAGTAGAAACAGTTAAAGACATTTTTTTAACAGAGCCGTGTACAAACTAAACATTTCAAAGTCCTTTATGTTTTCCTCCCCTACATGGCGATTTCTGCAACAGTACTGATATATTTTCAGTATGAATTCTATAGTTAATTCTGTCTGATGATAGCGTGCCTGTTATTACTCTTTGGAAGCTGGACGTTAATACCCATAATTCTTCTTCTCCTTTTGTGTTTTTGACAACTTTGACGCCACTGGCAAACTGTAGGGTCTCTTGGTCAATTGCAATTACATGAAAGTTGCGTTGAGAGAATTCTGTAGCAGTGTTCCAACAATAAATTGCGGGAGGATCCATTATACCGAAGTACAGGATACCATTACGATCCATGGCTTCGGCTGCTGATTGTGATGGACGTTCTTCTGGGAATACCTGGAAATTCAATGGAATACATTATCAACAATGATACATAACTCAAGAGCAAACTGGGTTGTAATAGAATTGTTTGTTTTATACCAAACTTGAGTCTAAATTAACTTCAAAATTATCTCCAAGTTACCGTTTTAACGCTATCTAGAGTTAAAATTATACCTGCATGGTCCATTGATGGTGATTTAAACTTTCTTCACAAAAACTTTATACCTATATTTGCATGCTTTGTTTGCAATATGTCATCAATCTCTTTACTTGACTGCAAATGAAGGGTAATGTTTTTCGCGCCTACCTTCTATGTATGTAATATCTATACTAATATTATAAAGCTGAAGAGTTTGTTTGTTCGGTTGAACGCGTTAATCTTAGGAACTACTGGTTCGAATTGAAAAATTATTTTAATATTAGATAGCCCATTTATTGAAGCTATATAACTTTATGCTACAATCAATAGGAGCGGAGCATCAATGAAAAACGTTGCAATACCGGGGAAAATTTATCTCTCTCTCTTAAGTGACGCAGACGAAGTTGCGCGGGTCAGCCTAGTTCTTTGTAAAAATTAAGGATTTTTGATGATTACGAAAATACATACAAATTAAGTATACTCAGGAATGTTTAGTTAGTATATTCAGGCCAGTCGAGTTTTTGTTTTATTTCATGATTTCTTTTTGACATTCAGTATTGAGATCTCAAACATTACAGTCATTTAAGAATACGAATTTCAGTGTGGTTCTAGCACAGCAGACTACAGCTACTCTACCGGTATCAACGCCCCTCAAACGTTAACAGGTTTGAAGATCTTCAAGCACAGACACCATTAACACTATTTACAATACGGTTTCTACTAAGTAATTTAGTGACTTCGACAATAAAAAAACACAATCTTTTTAACCGAGTTTTTCCAATTTAGATATTTATTCTTAGGTAAATAATACCACAATTGTGTAAATGTAGGTATGCAATACATGAACTGTTAGTAAAAGTATTTCAGCTTGTTTTTCCCAGATAGACCTCAGTTTACTTTAGTGATACTAAAATCTATACTAATATAATAAAGGTAAAGAGTTTCTTTGTTTGATTGTTTGTTTAAACGCGCTAATCTCTGGAACTAGGCTATGTAACAAAACACTACGACGTGAGCAGTGTCCATACAGGCAGATCCATAACTGCTTGGTATGGCTAGTATTAATTAAGAAATTATCAAAAGATGTTATGTTCACTTACATAGATGGAATCTATATCGAGTTGCTTATTGGCGGCATAGGACTCGTTTCTTATCACTCTGGTGCTGACCACGTTTTCAGTAGTAGATGCAAGGGCGTGGAAATATAGGTTGCGTTCACGGCCAGGCTTGTAAGGTGATAATGCCAAGCCGAATAGTCCGTCCATTAGCTGAAATCTTTCACCTGGAAAGGTATAACGTACTCGTATTTATATAATGTTTTTGAAGTGAAAACTTCTTTAGGCACGTTGGGCACTTTTGGTATGGGAAAAGTACTGAACTCGCGTGACCGTCACGCTCAGTTGACATATATTGTCATTATGACATATGTTGTCATGATGACATAGATGTGTGTGTATAGGTGTTTTCACTTCTGACGTGCAGTCCTACGACAACACGTCCGAAGTAAAAACGCTTTATTATTGTGAAGTATGGTCAATTTGATATCTGGAAATCTAAAGGGATCCAAGATATTGTATTGTAGGAACTCGCTTAGTAGGCAGAAATAGTACTCGTGGAATGCGGTGTTGACAAGGAGGTTTGGAATCAAACAGTGGTAGCTCTGTAAATAATTCTTATTATAATTATTGTTCTACAATCACTTTATTATATAACAATCACTTCTTGACAGCCGCCGCCGGTGTGACTTCTCTCTGTCGCCACCACGACGAGAGTTTCCTACTGTATTTTATTTGCCCTATTCTTTATACAATTTCAATTAGTCGAAGCTGTTGGACTTAGACATTATCATTAACCTATTTTAAGGGAATTTGACTAATAAGACTGATTTTATTTTACTATAAAATTGAGCAATAAGACTGGTTTTACGCCACATTTCCTGATTTTGTTGCTTATCTATTTAAAAAGCTTATTTACAGATTTCTTAATAACTATTATACAACGTCACGTTTTATAAAATCAAATTATTAAATTAATATGCTAATGACATACCTGCGATAGAAAAGACTCCTCTAGATGGATACGGGTAGAATAGTCTGTGAGTTATTTTCCAGGATCTGTTGTTCATCACGTCTACTACTAGTAATGCGAAGTCTGCTACATCGGCAATGTAGACGTGGGTGAAGGTGCAGTCACCGGCACCTCGCGGACGAATATCCACCACCTAAAATATTATTAGTTCAAAATAAAAACCAGCCAAGTGCAATCGAACACGAATAATTCCACCGTACAATATTTAACAAAAACGCCTTAATTTTTGTACAGGGGCCAATTTTGTATTGTTTGTTGTTATAGCGGCAATACAAATACATAGTCTGTGAAAATTTACATAAATTATAATTATAATCATACATGTGATACATATACGGACGCCAAAAATACCAAGTTTCTTGTATGGGAGCCCCCCTTTCATTTTTAATAAATACTCTGTGAAAATATTAACTGTATACCTCCAGAACATGAGACAGTATAGCCCGCTGACAGACAGGCTTTGGCAGGCTATACAGAGACAGAGAGACAGACTATATAGGCCGTAAGAAATATAATGCCTATCAAGTTCCGATCCAGAAATTATATTTATGAATATTTTACCGAATAAAGTTTTTACTAATTCTGATTCTGATTATCGGCTTTAGACGGTCATTCTGACGATTAGAATAATTATTTCTATATTCAAACAGTCTCTTAGAATTTGTGAATATGTCACATGAACAATAGGGTTCAGAACAAATAAGAATTCAAATTACTAGAACATTCGTCGTCAAGATATTTGGGCTCACTCTTTATATTTCGCCTACAACAGTTCTGTTCTCCCCAAAGAAGATGGGAAGATATACATGTAATAACAGATTACTCATTTGTGGAATTCACTAAAGCAACAGAAAGACCTGCCATGAGTATTTTAAAAAGTTAATGTAATTGTCATCAGCAACGTGCGAGTGTCATCCATTAAGGAGCGTAGTGTGTTTGTTTAGAACATAAACAGTATACTTACGCTAGTTTACTGTTTATGGTTTAGAATTATTCAAATCTGATTAATAGTCCTAGACACTTATCGATCAGAGTTGAATAATTATTTTTGTATTAGAAATAATATTCATTGAGGAAGGTATGTAACATCACGCTACGACCCTCAGAAGCTTAACAGTGACTCTAAACGCGGGGAACTGCGGAGAACGGCCAAACAATACAAATAAATCTAATTGAAGTGTCTCTTTGTAATGTCAAAATAATAGCTCTTTTTAAGCTCGTACAGTTATTTACGATGCCTAAAATCTGTTTTTTTTTTCATTTTTGTCTGTCGGTCTGCCTGTCTGTCTGTTTGTTCGGCTAATCTCTGGAATAGGTGGACCGATTTCCACGGGACTTTCACAGGCAGAAGGCTGGTGTTGTAAGGAGTAACTTAGGTTACTTTTATTTTGGAAAAATAATTAGGGTGCTGCGCAAAATATATAAATATGTACACGCGAGCGAAGCCGGGAACTGCTAGTTAGATATATAATCTATCGTCCATGAACTATGACAATGATATTGACATGCAATGATAATGAGTACTCGTGGTTAGAAAATGTTTATTATTTGCTAGCTGCGCTCCACGGTTTCACCGCGGATCGCGGATCCCGTGAATATCGAAATAAAAAGTAGCCTATGTTTTAATCCAGGTCTCCAGCTATCTACATACCAAGTTTCATCGCAATCGGATCTGTAGTTTCTGCATAAAAGAGTAACAAACATCGATACATCCACACATCCATACATCCTCACAAATTTTCACGTTTATAACATTAGTCAGTAGTAGGATATCAAGGTGTCAAACATTTTGTTTGTTTATTTGTGCATTTGAACAATAAACTCAACTTCAGCTTTATTATATTAGTGGAAGAAAAAATATACTTACAGGTGTAATAAACAACGAAAGGTCCGAATAGTTTGATTTATCAATGACGTGTCTGTAGATAAGTCTGTCGGTGGTGAGGTCGAAGGCGAGTAGCTGCGGAGGACAACTTTGTGTTTCACCTACCTTGCCGGTGTCTATTACCCATAGGCGCTGGCATTCATCTATCTGAAAATTGTTAGAAAAATGTACAAAATGAGTCATTGATCAGAATATTTTTTTCTATTTCAACGTGTTTTATTAAACTAGATATCGGCTGGCGGTCGAATTTCGAACTTAATTAAGTTTGAACAGTTTTTAGAGCCTCCGGTCACCTCATTCATTCGGCAAAACACAGCATTGCTTTACTGCCGGGATTCTGTGAGGCCGTGATATCACTCCGGTCGAGCCGGCCCATACGTGCCGAAGCAATGGCTCTCCCACTAGTATATAGATTAAGAATTTTAGCTTTCTGCACTTCTTCAACATACAAATTTTAAGCATTCCAATATTTACATTTCTAAGTGCGTGAAATTTACTGCAAAATGCGTACTAAGCAATCTCTTTACATTTTTTTTTTTTTAAATAGATAGATAAAGAAGATGTTGTAAACTAGGGAAATTAAACTGTCGCTTCCTACAGACCACTCACTATATTCTATAGTGCTTCTGAATTTTACAGATAAAAATTCTTTACTTCATTGCTAAAAAGGTCATATTTCAATTTAAATGTATTAATTTTTAAACCTTAAGACTTGTTATCATAGAGTCATCAACAAACAAAAAATTAAAACTACTGCGACTATTTTTAACATAACATTACAGGAAATATATATTGAGCTATTTCTTTAAAATAAAGGATATACCTAATACTAGACCGAGCTCAATCCTGGATATAGGGGACTCGGTATAACCCTACTTAGTACCTAGCACCAAGAAGTAGTAGGTGCTATATTGAATAAAATATCTTACACATCAAAGTCTTAAATGTCCCATGGCTATATTTCAAGTAACTGTGAAGCATTTACATCCGGGACAGAATTTTATTATGGCAGATATAACAACGACAAATACGACTGTTATAAAAACTTTAGGTAAATGGTAAGTCACGATTTGAATATATTTTATAAACTAGACAATAGGGCAATTAGTTGTTACTTTCAAACGCGCTGATATTGCTAAATGGTATAAAAACATGAACCATCAATAATGTTGTAACTCGACATTATCAACCAGTAAAAGAAATTCATGCTAAACTTTTAACAACTTTTTATTTCAAATTCGAAATATTGCTTGTCTTTGTGTTATATTTATTGACTAAAATATTATTATATTACTTTCACGTATAATTTGGGTGCCAGTTGGAAATGTTATAACTCTACTTAGGCAGTTACCCGAAGCGTGCCCGTCTTTGCGGACAGGCGCTATGAGGAAGACCGATGATACATATGCTAACAGTCGTACCCGAATGTCTTTCTAATTATAGGCGTCATACAAGCCTTTGAACCCATCCCTGTGTAGGGACGGCCACCCTGGGTGGTGCCACTCACTCAAATAAAAGGGTATGTTATTATCCTATATTATAGTTCTTTGAATAAATGTTAGAGCAATTATATTATACGAAATTACGTGTTGATGATATGATGATTACACAGTTTTTGCGTCCATTGCTCAGACTTGTCATTTAAAATAATACAAAATGAATAATAAAAATGAAATGGAAAATGAAATGAAAATATAAGGTTAAACAATAGAGAATGCCTTGGGCTTTAAGTCTTCTTCAATTCTTTCGACACCCATTAAACATCTTTAAAAATCCATTAAAAAGTAACATTTAAAGTCTTAGAAACTGTTTAAATTTTCTATTGCATTCCCTTAAATACAAACAAAGCTCGGCATGAGTTGAACCTGTGATATAATGTGTTCTAGAGATCTACTGGTCCTCGAATTTCGACCATCATTCAACAAATTCTAATTTTAATTTTTGTTTTAAATCATTGACCAGTAAAACTCGAATTGTCATTTTATAGACAGGTCAACATATAATTATATTGGAAACGTAACTTTAAGTACCTATCTTACCAAATGTCATGTTCCTCCGTTCACAAAATTGTCTTAAAAATGGGTACAAAGAATTCTCTTCACCTATTAATATATAGGAACCTCAATATTCCAGAAATTTTAATATTTTTAGGATTTATATTCAAAGCAAACTAGTCACAAGCTCAGGTAATTGAAAATAAAGGGCATCGAAAAGAAAACATAAATTATAATATGTGGGACAGTAAAAAAATGGTCTATGGACACATTTTTTATTGAATCAATTTTTATTTCTCTACAGAGTTATGAAAAAAAGAATTATCAAATAAAAATAGATTTTATTCAAAGTTTCATGCATCTAAATTAATTTTTAATCCGCTTTAGACACTTTCTCCACAGCCTGTTAGAACGCCGCTAGCGTATCTTCCGGCTATGAGTTTCCCTTGGAGTTGATTTTTTATTTTAGGGAATAAAAAGAAGGCACATGCTGCCAGGGCTGTAAGAAGGATGACAAAAAAGTTTGACAGGTGCGCTGTCCAATAATTCCCTTGTTTTGAACGCCGAGTGCGCGGGCGCGTTGTCGTGGTGAAACACCAGCTGGCGAAGTCCCGTATTCCGTCACTTGCTGCTGACACTGAAACTGAACTGACTGAAACAGCCAAACTGTTGACTGGCACTTCGTTTCTGGATCGTATTGATAAATCCAAGATTCGTCACCTATTAATGTAGTAAACGTGCCAAGACATCTCTTCACCGATCTTACCTATCGTATCAAAGCACTATTCCACGTGTGGTGCTGTATTCAACGCGAAACTATACTCCTCATGCGAAAGTGGAAATATTGTAAACGCTTCCTGAACTTGAACTTCCTGAGCTTGTGCTTACTTTGTATCTACATATACATGTACATAATATATAGGAGCCTGGTTGATAGGTTAAAGTTAAATCCAGTTCCACGTGATGAGACTGATCTCACCGAAACTGGTTTTTCTATTTGCTAGTTTTTATGTTACGTTCTCGTAATTTATCAAAAAAATTGTGTAAACTTTACATTGTATAAATTAAAACATTTTCATGGCTAGAAGGAACAGTTCATTTATCTGTTTTGTTAAACTTTGATTAAATGGTCAATTATTTGCGAAATAACTATTTGAAGGATAATTTAAGGTAGAATTATATACAAAATATTAAGTTTATGACATAACAATAATATTATGACTTGGTTTGGGGGCACCACGGTCTGCGCGGCAATTGTCATATATTAATACTATTATATTATGTATGTATCACTATTGACTATATCCGGACCCATAACAGCAGGCTTTTAGGAATACTACATGGTTTAATGCGGTTCGTTTTATACATGAAAAACCTGAACTGTTTCTACTTACAGCAACTCTGAATACTGATGTCAAGCCTGCGCAGTTTTGCCCCTGGTTGTCATGCCACGAATAATCCGGGTAGCCCTTGATCTTGCCGTCGGTTTCTACAGTACCAAGCGTGACTGGACGTCCAGGGCCAAACCGAGGAATAGTTATGAATATTCGTGATGGTATCGGACCTGAAACAGATGCGTTTCGAAGTCAAACACATGTACATAAATAAGTTATACTATATCACAGATAACATAATACTATACTAGTATACAAACAAATCGTACTATTTGTACCTATAGTGCGTATATGTACCTGTTAATTACCTTTTCAAGCTTTGTCTATCATTGTACATCTACACATACGTGGGTCATACTGAAAGTTTTTAGAATAGATCAGTAAGAAAAGCAGCCGATGAAAAATTCATTTAAATTTCGAATTAGGAACTTTTTAGGAATCTGTAGATGTTTAATGATTTCATATGTCATTTGTTTTTACAAGTTGGCCCCAATTTAAAAAGTGTCTGTCGTGCATCGAAAAGGATTTGAGTAGAGAAAATTTTCGCTGAATGATTTATTACGACTTTCGTTGCGGTTTTACTTAACAACAATGTTACAATAGACTTCGATTGGCATTTCATTATAAAACCCCATCTCGTGGCACTGTTTACAACTAGTTTAATGAGTTTAAACGTGTCCGAAGCAAAGTCACTGATGATTCTCGAGAAGGACATCGTTCTACGGCGACTACTGAAGATAACGTGAGTGCTGTGCGGCTAATGATAGAAGCTGATAGAAGGGTGACATATCAACAAATTCGTTCAGCTTTAGGCATTGGTATGAGTCAAGTACAAAAAATCTTACATGAACATTACTCGTTTGGATTGGTGCCGCTCAATGCTTGAAAAGTATGATGAAGGTGACTCGAATGCTGTATATGTCATCGTCAAAGGTGATGAAAGCTAGACATATTGTTACGAACCCGAAACCAAAAGACAATCTGCGCAATGAATGTTTCCATTCGAAGATTTGCCGACAAAAGTAAAAAAGGGCAGACGTCAAGGGAAAAAGATGATTGCCTCAATCTTTGGACGGACGCGTCATTTCGCAACAATCATTCTAGAAGATAAAAGGATTGTTACTGCAGATTGGTACGTCAGTCATTGTTTACCAGTTGTCTTAGAAAATGTTAGACAGCAGCGCCCAAGAAGCAGGATCCTCCTCCACCAAGACAACGCTCCAGCTCACTCCGCCAGACGGAATACCGAATATTTGTCTATGAAAGGTGTAAAGTTAGTGAGTTATTCTCCTTACAGTCTCGACCTGGCATCTTGTAACTTATTTATTTCCAAAAATAAAAGATAAACTTAAAGGAATTCTTTTATGAACCCTGAAGATGCCGTAGCTGCTTTTGAAAAAGGCATGGAGGATATCCCTAAAGAAGAGTGGGCTCACTGGTTCAGTCAATGGTTACATCGCATGCGAAACAGATCGCCCCAAATTACCTTAATATCTGGATTTAAGAAGTACATAATGTATTACAAAGTACAGCGGTCTTTTGGAAAAAAGTTCAAACAGATACAAATCTTTTTAACAAAAAATTAAACCGACGAAATAACTAAAAAGCAAAAAATAAAAAAACATCTTAAGTCTTGAGCTTATTTACATAAACCATCAAATTTTATATAAATTTATTTTGATTTACCTAGAAATGGACATGGTTATACGTAGGTAATTAATCATTTTATTATTTGGCGCCGACTCAAAATAAGTTAAAATTTGATAGTTTATGTATTTGGTTATGTATACGACAGGAGTAATTACGGCAATGAGAGTCTGACTTACAGTAATGAGAATGCGTGTGAAATTAGCCCCAAAAAAAAAAATTTTAAAAATATATGCTGCATATTTTTTAAGATAAAACATTTCGTTGGTCACACTGAGTACAAAGATCTGATTCAAAGTCACCTTTAAATGTCGTTCGCCTTACTTGATTAGCTGGGCCGTCTGCTTGTTATCCAAACTTAGTTGTATACATAAAATATTTTTAGAGCAACACAGTAACCTCACCTTGTCTGTGGTGCACGTCTACATCAATAGGCACAGAACTGCCAGGTACATAGTAATTCTTTTGCATGGCTACTATTTTTGCCTCCTGGCTGGGGAACACGAAGTCAAGTTCCGCCCATTGTTTTACAATCCGTAATTCACTTTTGGCTACAAATCCAGGCCAGCAACATGCTAGGCAATACGATAGGAGAAAAAACCTTTCTATTCCGTGCGACATCTCCCACTTGAATGAGGCGAGTAGCTCAGGATCTAGAACAAAAAAAAAAAAAAATTTTGTAAATTGAATATAAGTGAGTCAAATAATATGGCCCATTTGGTATAAATCTCACTAAACTCTCCTTAAATTCTCTTACTTTAGTTGAAAGATTTCAAATAAATATGTTGTTCTGTTTTGGCCTCGAATTAAATTATGCATTTACATTAAGCATACCTACAATTTGATTCTGACATTAATAAGGTTAACTATTATTGTTGAGATTGTTAAGATTAGACATTTCAAATAACGGAAAACGAATAATTATGTAGTTCATAATTATTCGTTTTCCGTCATATATTTTCTTTTTAAATGACATTCAATTATAGTCCTGTCAAACAAAAAACGTTATAAATGTTACGTCCTTTGACACGACTCTAACTAAATCTTAGTAATTTATTAGCCTAGTTTAGAGAGTTTTATAACGAGAGAATCAGCATCAATTTTCTTGTATGCATACTGAATGCATTGGATGCATTTTGTTAATCAGAATCCTTGTGTTCTGGTATTCTCTAAATTAATAAGTCAATGGTGTCGATTCTATTGTCAGACTCACTAAACTAAAACCTAACTTAATTTCTTCATATGAAATGAACCTTGTCTTCTTCGCAACAAGGTCTGTTTGTTACTGGCATCAATTTCTCAGCGCCAATAAATTTCACTAAAACCTGTCAACGTATACTCAACTTTATTTCCACGCAGCGAGAGTCCTCATTTATTCAAATGCCGTATAATTTCCGTATAAAAACTTGTTCAAAACGAACTAAGACGACGTTATTTTAATCGACACCTACGAAGACGCTTACTAAAAACACAGAGCAAAAGAGATGGCATTCAACGGATAGCAGCTCTCGCTACGTGGTATTAAAGTTTATTTAAGCGTGTCAGACTTCAGTCGACAAATAAATTGCTTATTTCGATAGCGACGTATGTTACCTACTTGTTTATATTTGAAATAAGACTTTGTTTCGAAGGATACAAGGTTTACATCTTGTATGAAGAAAATATAGTCAATTATAGTTAAAAGAGAAATACAAGAGAATTGACACCAATATAATGAAAGTGTAGTTAAAAGGATTTGAAATAACAGATGGATTTATTGCTACATACATTTCAATTAAGAATTACAATAATAATCAGAAAGACTAATTAAAGTATTGTAAAGTTAAAAAAAACACGAGTAATGGCGAACCGAATTGAAAAGTAAATAAGACTTACACTATCTACCTCATGTTTTTTTAAAGATTGACAAATTGATTTGAAGATTTTTGATTGATTTTTTTAGAAGTTTACATAGTTAGTTCGTTTGTTAGTTAGTTACAAGTGCGACTAATAAAAGCGTGTTAAAAAAACAATAACGTTATAAATAACCGTTTAAAACGTTATGCCTTACACCGGCTATTTCACAGGGGTAGCTGCCCTTCCTGCCTGCCTGCCCCCCCCCCCACCCTTTTGCTAAAATTAAAGAATATTTGAGGGATAAAACGTACAGACCCTCTCCTCAAAGCTACATTTATTTGTACTTATCCCACCCCACCAACGCAATCGTTATAAAAGCAGGGTCAGTATACCTGCATCAAGTTCCCCAAAGTAAGGTAAAAAAAAGATAAAACGTACAGTGAGATCAGTCGCGGTGGACACATGATAACGCCGTCACATCATATTGAACTCGGCCCGAATTAGTCCCGTTCTCGGTGACGGCGGCGGTGGACAAAGGGCCTTGTACTTTTGAATTGTACCACCACTTACGTATCCTTTTAGGAAACTTACTTGGCTATGGTCCCACATACTTTTAAAACAATGCCTGTTTATAACGTCAAGTTGTAATCTAATAATGACTACTGGGTCTTTGATTACTATTTCTTCTGTGCGTGTGTATGTTACTGAACTCCTCCTAAACGGATGGAAAGATTTTAATTATTTTTTTTGTGTTTTCAGGTGGGTTCGAGAATGGTTCAGATTTACAATTGGACCCGGTAGATGGCGCTGCGATAGGGTTACAGGAAAAATATTTTTTACGTTCCGGCAGAACAACGTTTGCCATCGCGCTTTTGACATACATAACTGTCAGTGGTTTGATATTGATCGTTTAAAACAGATGCATCGATCGGAACGGTCTATGTATTTGGAATATTTTTTTTTAAAATTAATTATACCAATTCGAATTCAATATTCATAGTTAAGACAAGACAACGTCTGTCGGGTCAGCTAATATCTTTATATAGTTTTAAAGGTTACAAGACTTTCTTCAAGTATCCATACTTCAAATCAGTTTTAGGTCGTTGCTCATCTTCAATAGTGTTCAAAGATATTGGTTGGGTAAGTTTAAGTAAAGTATCTAAATGCTATATATAAATGCTTTTTTTTTAAGTTCAGTAACTCAGTAATTAGAAAATATCCTTTAAATTAAATACAAAAAAAAAAATCAATGAGTTTGGAGTTTTCTAAAGGATCTTAACTTTAAAAATACTGAAGTGCCATTGTTTAAACGTTAAAGATGTCGCTACCGAGTACCGACTACTTTTTCGAGATTGTGATCATGTATTTTGGACAGAAACCAGTTCTAAAAGGTACCTAAACACTGAATCGAGTCAAGTCACACAGAGATTTAAAAAGTTTTAAACTCATATGTGCTATCAATAACTATTTACTAAATTTGAATTATTGGAATTGTCTTATTATAATAAGACAATCCGGATTTCCTAACATTTTCGTCTTCTTGTCAGTTTTTTTTATTACTTATTGCTTATGAAAAGCAAAATTTATAAGGAAGCTTTTTTCCATTTCTCGTTTTATTTTCGTGTATTTTGAGTCCCTATTAATGATCTAATACTAAATGTGTATTATTAAAATTATTATTGTCTTATTATAATAAATCAATCTAGATTTGTTTTTGTTTCCTTCCTGCCAGTTTTTTCTTTATTATTTATTGCAATATAATATCAAATTATTAATTTTAGTGAAAATGTACTGTTCCTGTGGGTTATCTCAAATTTCTTCCAGATCCGTGCAGCCGTTTTCGCGTGAAAGAACCAACGTCCATTCATCCATCCTCACAAACTTTCGCGCTTATATATTAGTAAGATATTAGTACTAGCACAGTACTAATAGACATGTACTCCAACTTTTGCATTTCCGTAACAGAAAATCACAGCAGCGATTTACAATTTTTTTTTAAATTAGACATCAAAAGCAATTATAATTTAAAAGGAAAAGAAAGAAAAATTAAAGGAGTTTTAAATATACCTAATGAATAAACTGTTTAAAAGATCAAGTATGTCAGCAATATATTAATACCGTTTTAAAATCGTAGAAGGAAAAAGTGGATCCGCAATGTAACCATAAATCTATTTAGTAAATGCATAAATACATTCTCTATTTTTAAACTGCATATTATGTTCAACAGAAAGCCTTATTACAATGAACAATTAACGCAGTAACTAGTAAATTAGAGATAAGGAAATTTACTCTTATCTAAACCATTTTATTACAATCGCAAAACTATTCAGGTTTTTACGAAAAACAATAAAAAAAGTGAGAAAATAAATAGTTGTCTTGGTCTTACGAATAGAATTCAAAGTACCTCATTAATTAAAATATTATCACCACACACTATAAAAACGAGAATTGATCATTCTGTACCACAAGGTATGTATAAAGATGAACATGAGTTCGCGGACAACATTTAATTAACAAATTACTTTAATGGGATCGATAACCCAGCATAAATAGCTTAACAGAAGGCCTTACCTAAATGAACAATTAACGCAGTAACTAGTAAATTAGAGATAAGGAAATTCACTCTTATCTAAACCATTTTATTACAATTGTGAAACTATTCAGGTTTTAACGAAAAGTATTATAAAAACAGCGACAAAATAAATAGTTTTCTGGGTCTTACGAATGGAAAGTCAAAGTACCTCATTAATTTAAATATTATCACCACACACTATAAAAACGAGAATTCATCATTCTGTACCACAAGGTTTGTATAAAGATGAACATGAGTTCGCCGACAACATTTAATTAACAAATTACTTTAATGGGATCGATAACCCAGCATAAATAGCTTAACAGAAGGCCTTACCTAAATGAACAATTAACGCAGTAACTAGTAAATTAGAGATAAGGAAATTCACTCTTATCTAAACCATTTTATTACAATTGTGAAACTATTTAGGTTTTAACGAAAACTATTACAAAAACAGCGACAAAATAAATAGTTTTCTGGGTCTTACGAATAGAAAGTCATAGCACATAATTAATTAAAAATGTTATTACCAGACACGTGAATACAATTAGAATTAATATGTCATGTTTGAAAAATGTCCGTAGCTGAACAAAACAAATTTTCCTTAGCGAAAATGATAAGTGTAAAGACTGCCTAAACCACATACCACAATTATATCGAATTCTGGTGTTTTACTGTAAGATAAATCTACAGATATACAGAGTGTTACAGAAAGGTGTGGTCAAATTTTAGGGTCGTATAGAAGACCCGATAAATAACGTAAAGCAATAACAATCTTAGGAAAATTCGTAATTTTTAAAACATAAATCTTATTTTGAAACTAATAAAATGAACTGAAGCTTTGACCGATAAAGCAAATATTTCCATATTAATATGAGAGAGGACTGACACGAATGAAACTATGGGTATATAATATCAAGGATGTTCGTGGATTGTCCAGATTTTTCTGAAAATGTCTGAATAAAAAATGTACACCAACACTAGGAAAAGCATTTTCAAAAGAAAAATGTTTGAAAAGCTTTTTCAAACTAAATCATCTATTTGTCGGCTACACATAAACTTTCTATAATATCCTGTATATATATATTGAACTAAAAAAAGTTAATTTTCAAAAATAAAATTGTGATCATGAACTTTAGACACAAACCAGTTCTAAAAGGTACCTAAACATGGAATCTAGTCAAGTCGCACAAAGATATTTTTTTTTAAACTCAATTGCTATTAATAACTAATTATATTCTCTACAAAATTTGTATTATTAGAATTGTCTTATTATAAAAAGACAATACCGATTTCCTTATATTTCTTTCTTCTTGTCAGTTTTTTAAAAGACTTATGAAAAGCAAAAAAAAAAACGGACTTTAATATTTCAGGAAGCTTTTTTATTTCCCCTATTTATTTTCGTGTATTTTCAGTCCATGTTAATGATTTAATACTACAAAATTTTAATATGATTTATTACAATTGTCTTTTTTATAATAAGATAATCTAATTTGTTTTTGTTTCCTTCTTCTTGTCAGTTTTTTTTAAATTATTTATTGCATTAGCGATTTATAATAAAACAAAACCAAAAAAAAAAGATTCTAATGATCAAGTTTTATTTATTTCTCTGTTTATTTTTAAAAACAAATTATTTATTACTAGGTAGCTGTTGCTTGCGATTACGTTCGTGTTGATATTTTGATTAAATCTATCTCACGGGAACCGTATATTTTCCGGGATAAATAACCCATGTGCTATTCCAGACTCTAATTTATCTCTGTGAATTCCAGTATCCAGATCAGAAAGAGGATAACTATGGGTATTTAATACCAAGAGTGTTGGTGAAAAGACCAAATTTTTCTGCTAAAAAAAGTAGTTCTTCACACTAAATGAGTTCTTTTGTTTTAAATTATTACACTATTGAGTATATCTCTTCCACTTAAATCCAAGCAAATTGTTTTAATATTTCTAGTAAGAAAAATAATGTTGTGGAATTTTTGGAACCAGCCAGTCATTAATTTTACTTGAAATTATGTATTCTTCATTCTTCAAATTATTTACAACTTATTAACTACTTTAACTTGAAACTAATTTAAATATTATAGATATGACGTTTAATACTGCATTCAAACTGTGGTTTGTGTGATCTGGGAATCGAACTGGCTAAATTTTATGAAATAATGAGTTTTCTTAATACCAGTAAAAGTTATTGTGGCAGTTGTCAATTCAGTTATTACTAAAGTTTATCTAGTTTAAACTACAATTAGGACCCTATCCAAATATGGCAGATATTAATTTCGCTATGACTTGGTGGTTTTATTTGAATTTGTTGTTCTTCATTACAAATTGAACGTTACATTTTATACATCATAAAATGTAACGTTCAATTGTAACGTTAAACTGTAAAATAAAATGCTTTCTTATTTAAAAGATGTATTTTTATGATTGACTCTTTGAAATAACATAATGAAAATGCAGGATATTTATTATTTAGTTATATTTATATAAATTAACTATGTGGGAGAAAACAATTTCTAAAACCTTTAGTTTCTCTCCGTGTCGTGGGAAGGCCTGTTTAAAAGCCCGTATAAATATATCTGCATACTAGGTACCTGGCCACGCGTTAATGTGGCTAACTAATTTGCAAAAAAAAAACTATCCTATTTCTGAAGTTGGACCAAATTTAACACAGTGTGCAAAATTTCATTAAAATCGGTTGATTAGTTTAGAAGTTCGTCACAGCCAAAAAACGTGACCCGATATTTTATAAATACAAATATTCTAGTAATAATGTATTCTCTGAAAAGAGTTTCTATGCTACTGTTAATTTGCTTCGTTTTCATTTACATTTCGTCTTCAAAGTTTGGCGGTGGCGAAGAAAGTAATGTATGCGACTGTCGTGTTGAGGATGTTTTAGGTTCAATTCCGGTAAGACGGCAGTAGTTTTATCGTTAAATTAAATCTCCTGGAGTTAAGAATATATAGCAATAGGGTCGTTCCGTTAAATGTCTAATGACACTAAAAAGTAAATAAGCTTCTCTAATATCTTGCACTGTTGAGATTAATTAGTATTACATGTCTATTTGACAGATGTTCCTAGTATATTTTTTAAGTGTAAAATACTCACTTTTATAACTTATGATTAAATGGTGATCTAACGAGGTAACCGGTGGTTCCGATTCACGGTGATCTATGGTTGGGGAAATCCCTTGATCGGTGACATAATGAGGTAACACTGTAAGTATTACTCATCGCTCTCCTCTTACCGCCCCACTTTCCCCTCCTCCACAATACAGGGCTATCTCAGGAAAGTAAATATAGGAGTTCAGTACATCGCTTTTTTAGCATAAACATGAAAAATCATGTATTTAGTATTAGTAATTCACTTTCCCAAAGTGAAGTATTTCTAACGTGGGAGAACCATGCATCGGCACGTATGGGCTGACTCGACTCCGCTCGATACCACGGCCTCATAGAAAACCGGCAGTGAAGCAAAAAATAATAATACAAACGATTAAGTAAACAGAAAAGAAATGTACTTAATAGAAAATCGTTTTATCAGCCTTCCGTTTTTTTAATGAACCATCTGGAAGACCAACATAAACAAAGTCTTTAATATTATGACTAAAAAAAAATTGTTATTAGGTATTTAGCCGAATTTAAGGATATATATATATTTTTTAATAAATTATATGGAATAAATTCTAACATTAAATTGTAATCGTATTCTTTTTAAGTCATTTTTCAGAAAAACACCTTTGTAGATTTGTCGTATCCTGTGACTTTCATAGTTATTAATTCTTAATTCTTAAAGAATAATCTAAGGAAAAGCGTCCCTAATACAAAAATGCAAAAGACGGACACCGATACGCATACGGGGTTTTCCAAACACGGCAATAAAAAGCAGGACGGGCGGACTTGTACCTAATAAAAAATAGTTAATTCATGTTTGTCTTTTGCATATACATAAGATTTGGGACATGTCATGCTTTTGTGAGTTATCACAGCGTGTTAACGCTCACAGCGAACATTAAAAAATCGAAAAAAGTTTACACATGTTTGTTATTTAAAACGTAGTAGTCCATCAAATAAGTTATGCTGGTTGGTATCGTTATCACTTAGTGTAATATTACCATTTAGGCGTACAAACATTACTTTTACTTTAATATACACATTGGTATTCGAATACACGTATGTAAATTGAATGATAGTGCATTATTTTCTTTAAAATAGTACCTAATATTTCTACAGCGTAATTATCTAGCGGAAGAGGTATTCTAGAGAATATGTATGTCGTGGAGCACTTCAAATTAAAGATGAAACAGATATCCGGCAACTATCCAGTATGCGTGTATGAATCTATACTAATATTATAAAGCTGAAGAGTTTGTTTGTTTGTTTGGTTGAACGCGCTAATCTCAGGAACTACTGGTTCGAATGCAAAAAAACATTTTAGTGTTGGATAGCTTATTTATCGAGGAAGGCTATAGGCTATATAACATAATGCTTCAAAGAATAAGAGCGAAGCAGTGATCATAAATACAGGTGAAACAGCGGGACGGCTGTTACCAAGGGAGGGTCTGTGTCAGTGTACAAAACTAAAATGGCCCTGGGCTGGGCATATAGCTAGACTGACAGACGATCGATAGACTCGGAAATTATCTTCTTAGAATTGACCAGCAGGTACGATAAATAAAGGCAGACCAACTGCCCGGTTGGTAGACGACATAGTTACAGGTGGCCAGCGAAAAATGTAAGTATGAGTACGGCAAACAATAGGGAGACTTGCAAATGTCTAGAGGAGGCCTCGAACGTGGAGGCTGAGAGTTCTTACTAATAGAGCATTTGAAAACTAAAAATATTAAAATTGTATAGTTATAGTTAAATAGTACAATAACATAAATAAGTTGTTTTGTAGTCTTTTTTTAATTCTAAGTAAGAAAAATAAGGTATATTTATTTTTTATTTATCCAGCTTGGGACCTATCTGGCATAAATTATATTATCGGCCGGGAACCGGTTAGTAAGGAAGTATTCGGCTGGATACCTGATAGTAAAATTAGATACTTTATTTAAGACGCATAACAAATATAATCGCATTCTTTTTTATTTACATCAATATTAATAGGAATAGGGCAAATTATGGTGAATAAATAGCAGTTTTTCTGTTTTAAAAGGAAACCAACGGTTTCACTTATCTTCATACACAAAGAATGCTTCAGAAAAAAATCTTGTGTGGTATATATTCTGATGAACTTGGTTAAGTCCGGGTATTGTGTATCATTACGCTAATTTGATTAGTTGATAGAAAAAGGAATTTAGATATTTGAGATTACAGATTGACTTGAAAAGAAACGTAGTGACGAAAATTTCAAAGGGTATGGCTGAGGTGGTTTAGCCATGTAGAAATAATGAGTGCGGAGCGATTGCTAATACAAGTATGTAAGGCAAATGTTAGTGGGAAGGCTGGTAGGGGTCGACCACGCTGAACATACTATGATCAAATTGGTGATGTTCAAAGGAGGGCTTGTATGAAAAGGTTGAATGACAGAAGAGGAAGCTCGTGATATGTAAAGATTGAAGCAAGTGCCGGGTTGACTTAATTTCATGATGAAATTCGCGTTTTTCTTGATCAAGAGACTAATTATTGTTGTTTTCATTTACTACCTTATCAAAGAACGTGTCGTAAGTTTCGTCTGCACATCTCAACTTCTTTTAGATGGTGTTTAAGATCAATTGCTACGGCAGGACTCGTCGTAAGACATTTTTATAAATTCGAGTCAAGAGTCTGTGTCTTAAATCTTTCGTAAAGTAGTTAGACTAAATCAGGAGTACTTTGCTCAGTTTTATCTTTATTTTTTCAGATATACGAGTATCCGGCCTCGAGGTTCGAGGACATCTATCCGTTTCATTTTTACTTTAAATACGTAGAAGCAGATAAGTAGTAAATAAGTTTTGTCGTATGAAAACTAGACTTAATAATATTGTGATTTGAAGTCTTATCAATAAACTCTAAGCAATATTTAAAAAAAAGCCAGGGAGCCAAGGAATCGTTTGTTCGATTTTTTAATTAATTTTCTAAATAAAAATAGCGGGCTTCTCTCGTTATGAAATTCGTGTAATTGTTTTGTATAACTCTAAGCGTGTCTTAACTACACAAAAATGTTTCGAGGAAATGAGTAGTGCACTGAGGGAAACAAGTTGCTGAGGGAGCAGCGTGTGACTTGGTGCAGTTATATATTTAACAAAATTGAAGGCAGCCTATCTAACTACGTGAACTCGGTTATTACATGTGATGAAACTTAGCTGCATTGTAAAAATATTTCGTCGTTATATGTATATATATTGTGGGTGGTTCAAGATGAACCGCCGACGTCTGTGAAAAGATCCCGATCCGTAAAGAAAAGAATGGTTGCTGTATTTATTACTAAGAGAAGAATATTAGCTACGGTTATGCTTGATAAAGGGAAGACTGTTACTTCTGCAAGGTATACAGGGCAATGTTTGCCTTAAGTATTAGAAGGCTTAATAAATGAACGACCAAACTAAAGACTCGATACTTGGCTTTTGCAACAAGATAACGCCCCTACACACTCAGAAGTTGAGAAAAGTGACTAATGATATTATTTTATTTTAGCACCTGGTATTTGAAAATGTAAATAGCATGCATACCTTCAATTTAACTCCTGGGTTCAATTTCCCGATGGCATTGGTGTGCTAACTTTTACGTGGCATTGGTGTGATTTTGAGGTTTCAGTCTAGAAATACTCAGTTGCGGTTTATAAGTTTAAAATTGTATGCAATATTTGGCTATAGACTCGCCACTTATTATAATAGGGATTTACCATAAACCAGCGAAAAAAGACTGTCCACACACCTGTCTTAGCAATGATTAAAATACATTTTAAAAACTGGTTATATTATTCAAATATGTGTGTATGAAATACCGAAGTAGTCTTCGAGTGGTATGAAGTAATGCACTTAATTTTGTGTGTTTTTTTTATTTAATACCGACACAGGAATATTCCTGATGCAGGAGTTGTTCTTCTTCTAAAAACGCAAAAAAAATCCACATTCTAATGGCGAAATAAAAAACGTTTTAAAAAATATTGCTTTTGGAAAATAAAACGATTACATGGCAATAAGTTAAGATAATTCAGTATTCATTTAACTTCGTGTCATAGATGTTTTGTGAAATGGAGTGGATTAAATCGTAAAAAATGCGTGTGCGTGATTTTTTTATATCGGATATTTTGAGCATTAAATGATTCTTTGTGTAATATATAAAACTAAACCTATATGCTAACATAACTTAGATATCTGTAAAGGTCGTAGCTTTTTAGAAGTTTTATAAATGCAATGCACCGATTGAATCACCGCGTGCTATTTTTTCTTATTTAAATATATTTGTGTAAAATTATAATAAAACTAGAAGATATTCGTAACCTGGCAGATATACAAATAAATTTTAAATTTGTTTTTAACATAGTCATATAATTTTGATGTAATTCATGCAAAATTTAAAATAAAATTGCTTAGAATAACATTAGTTTTTGTTTTGTATACCACACGTGTTTTGAATAATATAATATTAGTATATTATTATTAATATAGTACGGCAATATTTTAATAAAAATGTTTAATTGTGTACATACCTTTTTTATATAGCGCTACTTCTTTCTTGCACTTCGATGAGTATGTAACTGAATGAATTGTAATGAATAAAAATATTAGGACTGTAATTTATTATAGGAAAAATAGGCGAGTGTTTATAACGAGAGACGCTCGTCAACTGTTGCGAAAGCCGTCGAAATACTATATACATACACTCGACATAGATAATAACAGTAAATCGTATTTGATCGGAATGGTTCTGAGCGCATCTTCTATTTCCTCTTGTGGCGCGCGTACTACGATACTATAAACCCACACAGATAACACCTTTGATAAATAAACTGAGGGCCGGAAAATCGTTTACTTCTATAAAATATTTATCTATAACTGTTTAGCCTTCCTAATGTGTAAACAATACTGAAAAATAATCTATTTAGGTTCAAGTTGACGACATGACCTTCACGATTTAAACTCTTAATACTCTTGCAATGGTTAAGTGATATTAACTAAAATTTAATTACCGTTCACGTCAAATGTGTAATGATCATTAAACAATATCACTAACCTACTAATTAGTAGTAGGTAGGTAGCCTCTCAAGCAAAAACGGCGAAGGTAATAAATTGTTTTTTCTCTATAGAGGGCTATTAATCAAAGGCATAGATGAACTACCTACCGGCTACCAGAGACATAAAAATGTGATTCCCCGAGTTTAGAAAACCTTCTGGGAGTCCAACACTATTTGAAAGTTTTCTAGACAAGCAGTTCAAATTCACATAATTATAGTCGAGATCATCGGTTTGTACAGGTATCTTTCTTAAAATTACGAAGCACTTTTTAATCATATGATGTGAAAAGAATTGTTGCCATTCATAATAGAATATTTACCGGTAGTATAATTTAGAAAAAAAATCAGCCAACTGGTCGACGACATTTATCTTTAAAGAATGTAAGTATTTTAGTTACATTTATTAATGTAAGTTTGCTTCTGGAACGACTAGACGCAGACAGAGGTTCCCCCCTTTCGTTGTCGAACCAAAAGATCGAACGAAACGTTTTGACAGCTCCTTTTTGGGTTGAGTGGCCAAGGTCTGGAATGAACTGCCTGCGTCTATTTTTTCAGACAGTTATAATCTTGGAACGTTCAAGAGTAGAGTGAATAGGTTTCTCTTGGATAGGCGTGTACCATCTTCGTTTTCATCATCGCTATCTATCAGGTGAGTTGGTACACAAACGGCTACTCCATTATACAATAAAAAATAACAGTTTATATGTAATGGTGACATAAAGAGTTTTGTTTAAGTATAGTAATCTGGCAATTTATTTATCCATACTATATTAAAGCTGGAGAGTTTTTGTTCGTTTGTTTAAACGCGCTAATCTCTGAAACTACCAGTCGGATTCGAAATTGTTTTTTTGTATACGATAGACAGATTCATGAGAAATAGTATAGGCTATGTATCATCACGCTACGTCCCTTAGGAGTGGAGCAGTGACCATAAATGCGGGTGAAACAGCTAATAAGATAATAAGCGGTAGCGCAATCCTTCCTACGCACTACTGAAGTGAACCCAGCTGTAACATATCATATCACTTTGTTAAAGGAAATAAAAAATAATATACTGATAATTGTATTAATAGTATTTTATGGTACTCTCGCTCTAGAAGTAAGTCCTCGTAAAGCTAGAGCCGCGAAGGTTTTTTTATTATATAGGGGGCAAACGAGCAGACGGGTCACCTGACGGTAAATGACTACCGCCGCCCATGGGCACCTGCAACTCAAGAGTCTCAAGTGCGTTGCCGGCCTTTAAGAGGGGAATAAGGGAAGAGGCAGAGAGAGAAGGGTTAGGGCCTCCGGTAACCTCACTCACACGGCGAAAAGCAATACAACGTTGCTTCACTGCCGGTTTTCTGTGTGACCGTGGTATCACTCCTCATACGTGCCGAAGCATGGCTCTGACAGGAAGTTAGTGTACATGTAAGAAAAACTTTTAGTAGTTACATTTAATACTGATATTTACAATATGTATTCTAATAAAATATTTACTAGACCAAAAATTTGCGCATTAAGCAGGATACGGCCTCCTGATTTATTTACAAAATTCCATGCTCGACGAAGCATTCAAAAAATTCAAAGTTACGCTATAAATTTTAATGATTTATATACTTCCTAATAATTAAGGATAACAAATGCTTAAAAATTTGAAAACAAAAAACATTTTACGTGGACATAGGGCATTGGGTACCTTTAACCCAGAAAAAAAACTACTGTTCCCGAGGATAGTAATTGGATTGACAAAATCCATATGAATGCGAGCGAAGACGCGGGCGAAAGCTAGTAATATATTATTCTCTTCTTGGACAAATTAAACTAACTATAGCTTTGTAATATTAAGTCTAGAACACAGTCATCTTTACTACAATGTTTTTTTTGTAAATTATTAAATAGTAGTCATTCTTAAGTCCAGTATTTGCGGATACTACCCTCCACATACACACAAACTCACAACATTCACACTCACATACAACGGTGCGAAACACCCTGCGAACATACACGCCGCGCCACACAAGTTGTCGATCTTTATCTTGCGTTCGTTTGGGCACTAGGCTAGTGTGAGGATTACCACTGTTCCGTAAGTTGCTAGTTCAACGACTTCATATCTATGTTTATTCTTCTTATATTTTGCTATGCATGAGGGCTGACGAGTGCCATAGCTGAATATACATATAGTAAAAATACTATAATAATATTCAGCTACGGAGCAGCAGATTAAGACATAGATTATGTCTATGTCTTAATCTTTGACATAATAATTTATAAAGGAGCAGTGAAAGGCTAGTTAATAGATAAATCGATAGCGTTCGCCTTGCATGGTTATGTTCGAATTTCTAAGTAGTCTCATGTTTACATTTCTTTTTATTCTACGATTTTTTTCTAAAATACAACATTCTCTTTATCTCCAACAATCCATCACAAACTGTGGTTGGGTTTGTCGTTGGCTTCCGTCACCAGTAGTAGTTAAATATACATATGTCCAATTACTTCAACACTACTCTTTTATAAGATGTGATCAAGTTTCGTTCAATATTTAACGATATATTGTATTTAAGTAGCGTTTGAGTACATTCCGACAACGCCTCAAATGTTTAGAAGGATGCTCCGTTTATCTTATGTTTGTTTAAAAATAAGCCAACATTGCTACATGGTTAGATTATAAATACCTTATTAAAGTCACAAAGCGGAAAAGTATTACCTATTCAAATATTGACATTATAACTGTATAACCGGACAAGTGCGAGTCTGACTCGGACACCGAGGGTTCCGTAAGCAAACAAACTTGTATGTAGATAGTACGTCGATCTCGGAAATCAATTCTCGAAGATCTTTGCCCATATTTACCGAAAGACAAACTAACTTTATAAAAATACTTTCCCATACATCGATTTACGACAAAGTCAACTTTCCAACCGCAAAATATAAGTTTGTAATCACAATTTTTTTTTGTCAAATAACAAAAGCAATTGGCTTTTTTCCTTTAGATGTGTGTGCCTGTCAGCCCTGTTTCATTTCACCAAATTTCATGATTCTAGGTCAATGGGAAGTACTACCCTTTAGTAGAAACCCTAGGTTTTGATTTACGTGTTTGATTTAAATGTTCAAATTTGTTAAAATCTAAGGTTTAATTGCCTTATCTTTTGATTACGTTGACTTAGAAGTTTATTTTTTACAGCTTCAAGGAACCTTTAATTATTTGATGTAATTTATAATATATAGAAAAGTATTTAATGTTAATTTCAACTTGATGCCTCCACGGGTTCCTAACGAAAAAGGCCTTGACAGACACACAGACAGATACAACAACAAATTAAAGACTTTCGGATTTTTTCCTTTACGTGTGCTGTGAGACCTTGCTTCTTACCAAATTTCATGATTCTAGGTTAGTGGGAAGTACCCTATAGGTTTTGATTAGCGAAATATTCAAAATTGTTAAAATTTAAGGCTTAATGGCCGTATCTTTTAATGGCCTTGAACTTAAAACTTGACATATTTATTAAAGATAATATACGATTTTACTCACGTGTTTATTTCGGGGATGCCCGACTACTTCGTAAACTCGTTCTACATTCAATCCGTTCTTCTCTGGAATGCACTCCCTCTCGAAATCAGCATGTTCACAAACAGTTTTATTGTATTTAAGAAGAAAGTACGTAATCTGCTTCAAAATGAGATGGCTGAATGAGCTGGACGCTAGTACACGACTCTGTATTTCAGTATTCATAATGTATGAATATAATGTATGTATTTGAAAGTGTATGTGTTGGTCTGAGTATATATTCTTATTTTATTCTATTATGTAAGTTATAGTGCGTACTGGCGAGTTTGGATTGTGTGTAGCTTGTCTTCATTAAACGGATTATTATTGGTAATTCCAAACGTGATTTTTGTGCACCTACCTTATGGGATTTCTACATCACCCCAAAATTTACTGACGAAGAATGCCCTGGGAATTAAGTTCGCCTTTGTTCATTCAAGAATATTTAAATAATCAAATAATTCAAACTAGTGATGTGAAAAGTCGAATTTTGATATTATTGTATCAAAGTCCTCCTTATTACATAACCATTTATCTATTCTGTTATGAATACTCAACACACTTTTTTTCTTGAGAAACGTAATCAAAAATATATCTTCTTCTTCACTACACTAAATAAACTATTCGGCTACCAACTGTATGTTTTAAATGATCTTTGAAAATGGAATTGCAAACAGAGCCTACAACGAGTGCTTAACATCCAAATTCAAATAAATGTTCAGAAATTCATCCATTCATCCAGTGTATAAGTAAAAGCTTTTCAATGGCCATATATATATTATTATGAATATTATGATAGTTCCAGAACTTTGGTATGTCTGTTCCAACCAGTTCACGACCAGACGGATCGAATCAGTGAGGGAATCCACGTTTATTTTATTCTTTTTTCTACATTCTTCGCCGGATGACGCAATGACTAAACTTCAGCGACGATCCTTCGTAGTCGAGTCACGACATGTGTTTTCGGGGTTAACCTGACTCTGTATATGGCATCAGATCTTACACGATTCAACAGATAACGAACCATATCACTCGTCGTCTGTTCTCGTCTCTTTTCCTCTTCGCTTGTATACGAGACGTAGAGGATAGAAGAGGGAAGGACAATTCTCCACTAATTACAGTGCATATAGAAAGAGGGAAATCTAAAACGTGTACCACTCCGGTCAAGACAGAATATTAATTAGAAGCAGGCATAAGGAAGGTTAGAAGTAATTAAACAATCGTGTAATCACTTTTTAATATTAATAAGTTCAAAAATATCAATAAGATCAAAACCATCACAACAAATAAAAAGTTAAATATAATGTTGAAATGTACTTTGGCAATCGGATGGATCTGAAAAAATACTAAATGATATTTATTATATACGGACAATAATGAATTAATAACTTTTGATGATTAAGATAATGGGAAAATTGATGACGTAAATTGCAAAAGCATTGTTCCTGTGGTGTTCGAAAATTTTTCTCGGGTAAGTACACCCGATGACACCTACTTTTTTCTACCAGGCACTTCATTAGTATCTTAGAAGTTACATATATTTAATTTATCAAAATGGTGAGTCATTTACGTATGTAGGTATGTTGAAAACAGGTTTTGTTTGTGTCGTGCAAATAGATAACAACTGGTTTCTAAAAGAATATTGTTTAGTGTTCACGTCAAGATGTTCAATATACACGACTTAGAAGTAAATTCCATGAGTGGAACAAACTACAAACAAACCAGTATTGTACACTAATGCACAATACTGGTTTATCCACAAAGCAAGTTGGTTGCATTGTTGGTGTCTGATGTTGACTGTCATGCTGTCAAAACTGAAGAATTTGTTTGTTTGTTTGGTTGAACGCACTAATCTTAGTGTAGCGGGGTAATATTTAGGGTTTTCAATAAAACAGCAAATTAACGATGTGGAGACTTGTACTGTGCTTTTGATACAGAAAAAAATGGAAGGGGTAACTTTGAGTTAACGCGGAGCTTGCAACTTAATGTCAATCCTGCACTTGCTATAACTAATTGACTAGGCGTTGCGCGAACATGCCCCCGGGCGTTGAAAGCTTGCCTTTTAACCGCTCTCAAGGAGTAACTTCAGGCAGAATGCAAATTTTGCTAAAAGCTCTTCTCACGATGCCGCTGCTGGTCTTGATGTCGGCCACTCGACTTATCCCATCAGAACCGGGAAGAACAGCTACTACACGGCCTAAACGCCATTTTAAAGGTGGTTGGTTGTCTTCCTTCAGAACAACTAAGGAATTCAGCTTCAGAGGATCGTTGTTGGCACGCCATTTAGTCCTTTGTTGCAGTTCGACGACATACTCCTTGCTCCAACGGTTCCAAAAATGCTCACGGAGTTGCTGGATGCGATGAAAGCGCGCAAGATGATTGAAAGAACAGTCTTGATAATTTCTTTCAGGCAAGCCACGGAGTGGTCGACCGATCAGAAAATGGCCGGGAGTGAGAGGGATTAAATCTTCTGGGTCCGACGAAATCGGAGTGAGTGGTCGAGAGTTCAAAATTGCCTCAATCTGAATTAATGTTGTGTTTAATTCCTCATAAGTGAGATGACAATGTCCCAACACTCGTACTAAATGATATTTTATTGATTTGACTCCTGCCACCCAGAGACCTCCAAAATGCGGTGCATACGCAGGAATGAAATGAAATCGTATACCCTCATTAGCCATACTTTCACCTAGTGAGTTGCAATTGTTTAATAAAAATTTGGACAATTCATTATAAGCGCCCACAAAAGCCGTACCGTTATCAGAATAAATATTCTGTGGTTTCCCTCGCCGCGATATGAAACGACGTAAGGCTGAAAGGTAGCTTTGACTCGTCAAATCACCCACCAGTTCCAAGTGAACTGCTTTAGTAGCAAAACAGATAAAAATGGCGATGTACACCTTCAGGGTACGAGAACCTCGTCCTTGTCTACTGACAGCCGATATAGGGCCAGCATAATCCACACCAACATTGTCGAAGGGATAACCCCCTGGTGTGACACGGGTCTGAGGCAGACTACCCATTAGAGGAGCTACTACTTGTCCTTTTACACGACGACAGCGAATACACTGGTGGAAACAAGCCTTTGCTAAGTTGCGGCCTCCTAAAGGCCAATAATTCTCTCTAATAGAAGCTAGGAGTAGGTCATAAATAAATAATAATTTTGTAAATCGATGAGCAGACTGTATAATAATGGGATGTTTTTTATTATAATTAAATGGGGAATTATTTAATCGACCTCCAACACGTAAAATATTATTTTTATCTAAAAATACATTATATTTAATTAATGGTCTTCTTTTTGGCAAATCTTGCCCTTTTAATAACACACTATATTCAGTGAACGCTTCTAATTGTGATACTCGAATAATTAAGTTCAGTGCATTCTGTAGCTCATCACTCGTTAAATAAGGTTCGACTGGCGGTAATCGTTTACATTTATTTACAAATCGCAGTACATACGCTACAGACCGCTTCAAACGTGTAAGATTAGAGAAACGATTAAAATCAATTAGAGTTCCGTTATTATTATCAGAAGAAACGTGCGACTGTAAGGCGATATGCCGCGTTTCGGGCAAGGATTTCTCTTCTCTATAAAAATTAGCAGGCCAACATGATGGATCCTGTTTCAAAAAACTGGGACCTGACCACCACATATCAAGGGACTGCATTTGATTAAATTCTATTCCGCGTGTTAGATAGTCAGCGGGATTACTATTAGTGGAGATATGTCTCCAAGTATAACTACTAGTTTTTCTAAAATTTCTGCAACACGGTTACGCACGAAAGGCTGTAATTTGTTAGGCGGCATTCTTAACCAACCTAGCACAATGGTTGAGTCAGTCCAAAAGACTACGTTGTTGATTTTAAGTCTAAGAGAACTCATAGCCTTTTCGAAAAGACGCACACCGACTAATCCACCGCAAAGTTCTAACCTTGGTATAGTGGTCGGTTTCACGGGAGCTACGCGACTCTTTGCGAGTAATAATCTAACTAAACAAGTTCCTGTATGACTGATGCTGCGTATATAAACACAAGCGCCATAAGCACGCTCTGAGGCATCAGTGAAGACATGCATTTCTATAAATTTATAAGCGTCACAGATAACATGACGTGGAATGCGTATAGTATTCAACACAGGTAAACTATTAATAATATCGGCCCAAAGTTCACTCAGTTCTGGGGATAATTGATCGTCCCATGACAATTTTTCTAACCAGAGTCTGTAAGATTATTTTCATTCTTATGACACACGGAGCTAATAAACCTAACGGGTCGAATATTTGAGCAATAACAGAAAGTACACCGCGTTTTGTATTACAAATAGTATTTGAACAGCCTATCGGGAAATATAATTGATCTGATTCAGTTGTCCAACCAAGACCTAATATTTTACTCGGTTCAGAAGTTCCGATATTTAAATCTAGGGAAGGTGGTGCATTAACACTTACTAGCTGAGAGCTATTTGATTGCCATTTTCTTAGGAGCATACAGGCAGTAGCTAACGCCCTAGTGATTTTCTGCCTTATATCCATAACTTCCTCAATACTTGAACCACCTGTAAGCAAATCATTGACAAGAAAATCATGAATGATGATTTCCGAGATTTTTAAGTCCTTGCAATTAAGGCCAACTTGTTTTAGACATCTTGTCGCAAGAAACGCGCTACTCGAGGGGCCGTAGGTTACCGTATTTAATTTATAAGACCTGAGAGGATCGTTCAAATTAAAACGCCATATTATATTTTGCAAATGACGATCGTCAGGATGTACTACCACTTGGCGATACATTTTCAACAATGTGAACAATGTCAGCCTTCTTTTTAAAGAAATACTTGACATCGCCTGGCGGTCGAATTTCGACTGTTTTGAATGTCTTATTGTGTTTCATTGACCAGTATAACTTTTGTACCATGACAGGTCAAAATATATACGGGATACCTATAGTTTTAAGTAGCCATTTTTACATAATGTTTAACTGCATAGCACTTATTGTATAATAATTTTAGGTTTCTGCACTTCTTTTACATAAACACTTTAAGTATACCAAATTTCACATTTCTGTCTGTGCATGATAACTTAAAAACATTAGAAAAAGTGTGTGTGTGCAATTCACACACGGCAGAAATGAAACTTCAGAAAATAATTAACCAACGAATTTTACAAGCATATGAAGATTACAGGAAACACTGTATAATTTTATTCTATCTCATTTTCTCGCAGGCTAAATCTTATTTATGAATATGTTTGTCTCTTTTTCTTCGTAATACGCAGGCTCAAAGACACGTGCTAGCATACGAAGATTATAGGAAACACTGTATATTTGTATTCCATCTCATTCTATCGCAGGCTAAATCCTATTTATGAATGTTTTTCTCTCTTTAGTGTGACTTTTTCGTTTCATCGAATTTTCAAATCACAACGATTCCAAAGAAGTTTCACTTCAAAAGTAAGTGCGTACAAAGATTTCTCCTCATGTATATATATATATATATATACATATATATAAGCAGTATTGAAAAAAACACTTTCCTTTAAAAAGGGTTTATATATATAGTATAGTAAAAGTCATGAATTTTCTTTAAACTATAAGCGCTTTATGTAATTCACGGGGTTTACCTGTACGACTGTAAAATAAACCCTACCTACAAGTTTATCGTGTGATTAAAATCTCAATAAAAGCACCAATATATGACCCCTTTGAAATATTGAAACTGCTGCAAAGCATTTGCTTTAAGCATTTCGTCTCGAAAGGACGACAATTGTAGATAGTACCCTGATATGATCAAACAAATGATAATAATAAATCAGTGATGCTGACTTTCATAAGTAGGTCTCAACGAAAGCAATGATTATATAAATCTTATAATTATGTACTTATAAGGGAATTAACGCGATCACGAAAAGGTATTACATACCTCTCTGAATTGCCTGACGTTTCGACCAGGTTGCACTGGCCGTGGTCACAGGCTGACTGGCTCAGCGGTGCACGCCCTCCGTCGTCGAGATCGTGAGGTAGAAGGTTCTTCATCCACCCGCACATTTTCGATATTTTTAATACAGTGAGACAGTTAATTCGTAATAAACACAGTGATTTGGAGTGTATACAGAGAGAGTTATATGCGTTACATTTTAAGTGTAGTGTTAATCTATCTCAAACGGACTATGATTTGTGTGATCGGGTTACATTTTCACAATCGAGTCGTACCTTCGAGTTATGTAGTGCGAACTTTGAGCGTAAGTTTACGTTACGTTTGAGATAGATTAACGTTATTTTTCTATCCCTATAACAATACATTTTGTATTGTTACAGGGATAGAAAAATAGCTTTAACGCAAGCGAATCTGCGTTCAAAGGCTAGTTTTAGATATTGTGGGAAATATAACGCAATGTTTATTTACCGGTATTTTTTAAATATAGTTTAAAAATTGGCGTATCAAAATTACTTGTACCTCATTTCATTATTTTTTTTTTCAGGGCAATTAGAATACACGATAAATGAATTGGATAAATCAGTGCCACCAAAGCTAAAAGAGAATTTGCAAAACATCACCAGAGCCATGGACCGCATCAGGAACAAAACTGATTACTCAAGCTTGGTTTATCGCACTAAAGATTACGAATATGGTTTGTACATACTTACTGTTTAGGCGCATATTAATTAGCACAAATGGTGTCTACTATACCATTACAGTTATTAGATAGAATAATATTTCCATAACAAATCCAATTCATTAAAGTTGGTAATTATGTTCACCGACCAGGTGCGAATCGAGGTGAATGAAAAGGGTTTTGTACGTGTGTGCGACTTTTATATTTTGTTTTTTTGTCACTAACCTATTCTAAATCAGTTACTTTGTTATGACAGTCATTCCTTTTTTTTAAATGAGCATAAGCAATTTCGTCCGCAGGTAGTATTTTCCTAACTTCATTTGTTGATCTTCATAAAGATAATTCGAAGATAGACAGTCCCTACAGTGATCCTATAAGGTTCTACATGGGATGTGATGAACCCTAATAACATAAACTTCCTTATTAAGAAGATTATATTATGGTGTTATGTGTGCTCTATGTGGTTTCCTCACCCTTTTCAGTTCGACAATAGATCTCATTTGTATTGTCCGTTTCTAAATATATAAAATTTCCTATACGTCATCGTCTTTTTAGTCGAGCCTGAATCGAAGCTATTAGCGGAAATATGACAATCTGAAAGTACTTAGTAAAAGGAGTGTATGTACCCTCAAGCAGCTGAGGTTGAATGCTATTCTAACGGGGGTAAACGCAAATCAGTAAGGGCTGCCAGAGATAGGATGTATGTGCCGATTTCAGTCCAAAGTCTTCAGTATTGGATTTATAATATACCAGCTATACCGTCTTGACTTCTTTGTGCATCTGTGTAAAATCCAAAAAGCTCCACTTCACGACTTTTTAACTACTAATAATTTTAAAGGAGGTTGTTTACTTTGTAGTTATTTCTGGATAGGTATATTTGCCATGTATGAGAATTACTCACCTTGACGAGAATCAAGTATACCTATACTTATATATACTTGATTTTATGCCCCCATTTTAGAGTAATAATATGAAAGATGATTATTAAATAATCACAATATGTTGAATAAAAGAAATGAAAGCAAGAGTAGTATTTAGCGTTGTATTCTTTATGCGCCGTACGTGTCTTACCCGACCTTGAGCGATAGTCGTTTAGCATTCAGTAAATAAAACAACAAAAACGGTATTAGTATTCTTGTACGGGCGTTCGGGTGAATACATCAAACACGCAAGACTTTTTTGTTTGCCCAATATACCTACGCTATGCGTCTGCACATTGGGTAACCACAAATATTTCTCTTACATGCCTATGTAGAGTAAAATATTAAATTACATTTTTGTAATTATGTGAAACCGCTGAAACAAATGTTAAAAATATGAACATCGTTGCCGTATTAAAGGTCCAATCTCATCATTAGTCTGTATCCGTTACATTACGAAATGAATTATTAGTCTTAGAAATTTGTTACCTAATGCTTACTTAATGTTTTATTTTTTATACTTCATGTTTTATTTTTTTTTACATAATAATTATGTATATTCAAGATTCTCCACGCATTAAAACACTTTTATTATACCTCGAAATAATAGTTCTTAATGTCGTATAGGCACAGATTACTAAGTAGTTACTACGTAACAGATAAATCATTCCCTACAAAAATATCAATACCTTCCGTTTTAATTGCCTACCCTTTCCGGGCTTTAAAAGGTGTGTTGGGTTTACAGCTTCAATATTTAAAAAAAAATACAATTGTTATGTAAATTTACTTAACGCTTATTTTCCATTTTCATATGTTATATGTTTATGTAAAGATTAATAAGCTTCTTCCATTTTCTAAAATCTCCATTATTAAACTGTATGGGGGAAAATGTTTTAAATCTTGGAAAAGTTTTAATGAATAATTTGTTTGGGTGTACTTTTTTGTTGATCTATGTGCTTAGCAAATGGCGGCGCGGCCATCCGCAAATTATGATTTTAAATTATTTTAGCCGTTCGGGGTCGAAACGCTTGGGTCATGGGGTCCAAGTGCTCGTTCCGTTTATAAGGATTTAGCTAAGCGACTGATCGACACTTCTCGTAACCAGAAGGCGGGCCTTTTTCTTGCACAGAGAATTAGCATTGCCATTCAACGTGGCAATGCTGCCAGCCTTCTGGGAACACTGCCAGTAGGCGACGATGTGGAGGAATATTATGACGCATGCATGTAAATAACCCGTATACATTTTTTTTCTTTTTTTATTAGTTTTAATGTGTAAGTTGTATCTAGAATAAAATTAAAATTGTAATATTGCAACTTGATTTATCTGAATTTTATATGTGGACATGGCTCTATATAGGTTATTAATCATTTGATTTTAATATATTATTTTGTATTGGCTTTAATAAAAGTTTGTTCACTTACTGATGAAATATTACTTCACAATTATATATTTTTTTTCGCTCTGGAATGATTAATACACGTTTTTAAAACACAGGCATTTTTTCGGTAACTAATAGTAGATAAAATACGTTCCAGAGCTGCTGAGGGTAAACTCCTACTAATATCATTGCGGTCCACGGACCGCAGTTCGCGTTGCAAAATATTTCTTCGCTGTGTCTACTCTATCCGCTAGTAATAATAACTCAGTGCCGACAATAGGAGTTTTATGAACTGCTTTTCGGTCAGTGAAAGAAAATTTACCTGAATCATATATCTTTATGTATTTGAATCGAAATTATCAGTTAAACACACGGTAAAACCTAAAGTCACTTCCAAAACACTTGTTACACTATATAGGCATTATGTAGATACGTCAAAGTGAGTAGCCAGCAATTGCAAATAATATTCGGCAGTATTTCTAAATACTGCCGAATATTATTTCATTTCGTAAATATCTCTCTAATATTTTATATTTAGTATTAATGTTAGTGTAGTGTGTAATATAGTGTAGTGATGTAGAAAATTCTACAAGAACTTTAGCTTATTTTTGAATTCGGGATATTACCGAATATTTTAGTTTTCGATTTTTGATTTTATTTTTACTGTTATAGTTAATACATTTTTTTTGAAGACATGATATATATATAATTATTGTGATCTATCTATAATTAACCTTGTTGACTTTTAGTAAGTATTGGTTTTTATCGATAATATAGAACCCATTAAAGGGTTAATAAAATCTGTTTTATTCATTACAGTACAGTGATCGAGAACTAGCTAAATTAGGGTCCGACAATTGGAGTTGATGGCCGAAACGGGCTAACTTGGTACATTTAAGATTTTTTTATTAATGTTAATGTAACATTTGTAAATAGAGGAAATGCAAATTTATATCAAAACTATGTAATCTGCCACACCCAAATATATTTAAATTGTTGCGATAAAATATGCAAAAAACCTTCTGTGATAAATGCCATCTGTTAGAAGCTAATTCGCTCAAATGGCCAAAAACTTATAACTCGATTGCGCCGCCCGTCGCGTTGGCCTATACCGTCACCAACCTATCCACGCTTGGCTTTCTATTACGTGGTTAAAATTCTTACTATCTTCCAAATAAAATGTACCTATTGATCAATTACAGAATATCGCAAGAGAAGTTGGTGACCAATGATTTAGTTCAACAACAAAAGTACGATTTAACGGAAAACAACATGTACCTACCTATGCTACATTATAGTCTAAAAACCCAGAGGCGTCAGACAACTACCACTACTAATTGTCTGATTGATGAAAAGTGTGCGATAGAGTAGTGTTAGTATTTACTTTTAACGTATGCATATATATGTACTTGCTAGCTTGGGCCGACGGCAAGTTTATAGGTACGAGGTAGGAATGGTAAGAGAAGCATGATTCTCCTTTCCTAAATTCTACGGCAGACTTATACGTATAATAGACAATTTATTGTTATAAATCGAGAACCAATACTTACCAATACCTACTTCCAGACACTTCGCTTCCAGACAAGACGCTTTAAAGGTCACAAAATAACAACGCAATCTAGCTTCTAGTCTGATGTTTAATATTTATAGATATGTTACTGAGTATTCTATTAAATAATTATATTAATTAACTATTTCAATCCTTTTTACAATTTGCCAGACCAGTCTAAGGGGCCAAACATCCCCCAGACGCAATTAAAATGCCATATTTTAATATCGCTGTAGTGTGTGCTCATTATTCTCCGCACGAGGACAGAATACGTGCGCTCGGGAGTGAAAGCGACACACTGAGTATCAATCTCACGGAACAAACTATTTTAATGCTATTTATAAGCAGACAGACAAATCCTAGGGGCCAAAATCCCCCAGATCCATTTATAATATTTGAGCCGGCATACCGGCCGCCGCTGGCCCAAGTGAGCAGACATGCATAACTTCAGTGTATTTACTAATACTACTCAATACGACACATTTTATTCTAGGGGACTATTTTTAGAACGGCAAAGTTAAATTTGTCTTTCAATCCGACTTAAATCTTCGAGAATCGATTCCCGAGATGAGTGAACTATCTATGCACATATTGATATAAGTTTGTACGGAACCCTCGGTGCGCGAATCAGACTCCCACTTGTGCGGTTTTTGTTACTTACTTCACCTAATATGCCTTACTTACTTCATATACATTTGATTTATAAATATTAATTCAGTACTCGAACTCGACATCTATTACCGAAATAAATGCATTAAATACATAGTCTTCTATGACTTGGTTTGGCCCCAACTGTGACCCTGACCGTGATACGTGACTTAAAACCTCTGAAAATAGTAAATAAAACAAATGTTTATAAAACTATAGAAACTCGTGACACGAGAATACCATGCAAACTTTACTACTTAGGCATGCTGATAGTTCACAGTTCCCTGTAATTGTAAGACTTTATTAACTTACCACTTTTCGAAACCCATAAATTACCGACTTATCTGTTCATTGTCCATTTCTAAAGTCAAACTGGGCCTCGTTGAGATTTGTATGAAAGAGTTGACAATGTAACTAGTAAATGCGGTCCGTGTTTTCAACAATTGGTAGGTACCACAACACTCTCCGATATACAAGAACATAGAAAATGCCTTTACCACATTTATATCAGCATATTGCAAGTGTTGAATGATTATCATTATGACTAGGCGAGTTACCTCTCGTCATAATCTTGGTATAGGACTACTTAAAAGTATTTAACACATGTCCGTTGCATTTCACATATATAGATATTTGTTACTACTCACATTGGTACATAGATTTTATGTATACCAGAGAAGTTGAATGTTTATAAGATTAAGATAAGGTTAAAGATCCCAAGAATGTATTATTATCAGTATTCATAACGGCGCCGGTATACATAACAGAGAATTGCCGGTTTCTTATCAAGCTCTATTTTCTAGTTATTAAATTCGCTTTCGCTGTCAGCTTCACCCGTGTAGACTAAGACCCGTGTAAAACTCTGGTAGCTAGCTATTGTCGTCTCCAATAGCGTAAAGGTCATCCCACACTATAACGGTACTGCAACGGCACAGCTGCAGCACGGCGCTGCCTGAAATTGAGGCTATCGCTAGCCGCCAGCGTGCTTTACCACGCGTCGCCCGCGAGGTGCAAGCTAATTTCATCGTCTTCATGTGCGATACGACGCGAAGTTTTTTCGCTGGCGGCTCGCAGTCGGCGCGCTGTAAGCACGCGGACCGCGCGCTGTGTTGGAGACGTGCCGTTACCGTGACGGAATAGCGGGTGATGACCTTTAGAGTTATTTTTTTAAAGTAAGTAAGCGTACGAGTTCATTTTAGTACCATTAACAATGTTTATGCAAAATGTCATGATGATCGGTTGAGTAGTTAAGGCGTGAAAGCGAAACAAACAAACAAACATTTCGCATTTATAATATAACGTTAGGATATATGTAGTTAGTATAATTAAACATATCTTTAGTTGTTGTGTTTCTTTTAGTTGCCATCGCACGGTATTTACAACAACTACGGAAGCATATGTAGTCTTAAAAAACTATGTATTCGATAACTACCGAGCTTCGATTAATCGAATAATGCAGATAATGCTAACACTTTAGAGTCTGTTCTGGCAGATAATACTAGAACTTTAGAATATTTACTTAATCTACATACTCGTAGATCCCACATTACTTTTTCTTTTAAAACTTGTAACATCACTTACGGACGGAGACGACCACTTATCTTATTTGCCATCCGAGTAGTTAAATAAGTGAAAGAGTTGATGTCTCACTATTTCATTATGAAAGACTGATAGCAAATTTCTAATCAATAAACTCAATATATTGTTTAGGTAACTCTAAGTTACGTAATGTCTAATTGTGGAAAGCATGTTAACAACTAAGACTAAGCTTGCATTGCTAGTGTTATTCAAGTTAAGCGCGTCAATATAACAGTTAATTAGGTAAATACCGATTCAAGTCAATTAACTTTGTCAAAAACAATTTTATTTGATTATCCTAGTCACTTTTCTTTGAACAAAGTATTTTTTCTTTGAGCTTCACATGAATAAATATTGCGCTTTCGTAATATTTTTTTATTATCTCCTATTACGCTTCGACTTTTTCTATTATTTCGATGTAATATACTTTTTTTTTCTATTGAGAACGTACACAAACCCTGTACATTTAATATAACACCATGTTGATTAGAAATTGATGAAGAACTTCAATTAATTGTACTTTTTTCTTTGTATTTATTTTATAGTCGCCAAAGCAATTTTTGAGAACTTGGATATCCTAACGTCCATGATGGAACCCATTACAGTTGGCACAATGGGAACACAAAAGCCTTATCGCTTTTCATTTGAACAATATGTACAAGAAGCAAGGACTAAAACTCCTACAAGAAAAGCTGCGGGTAAGATTTCAAAACTATGTCAATTCTATACTGAACACTTCACTGAAATAAAATATTAAGCTTATCACACTATCTACGTCATATCACTGAGCGATATTCAAATCCCTGTCCTTCATGAATTACGAAGGCCAAGAATAACGAACCTTCAAAAGAATGGAGATTGCACCGATCCTACAAAAATGAGGGAAGACCCGTATCAGTCTTGGTACCCCAAAAATAACACGGGTCTTTAAATATGTATCAGTTAGCTTATTCGTGGCCGTTAATAGAAATTAAGGTTCGAAATCAGAGGATGAGTATGACAATGTCAGCACTGTTTTTGTTGGTTTTGAACTAGTACGACGCGTTTGATTATATTCGGACAGGATTGATATCCATTTAGCTGTGCTGATGGTTATATTGCAGAACGAATCAATGATGAAAGAAATTGGAACAAATACAAATAACGAGACTTTTTGCAAAGCGATCTATTGATTATGTCATCAGATAATTTCACAAGCATAGGCCAAAACACAAACCAAATAGTAAATGTATTGAAATAGGCCGGTTATAGGTGCCAAATGTCATTGAATTTGTTTCATGAGGTGTCAAAATATTCATTGTAATAATTTTCTTTATGCCTACCTAGGCTTGCTATATTCAAATAAAAAAAAATGAAGGCCAGCTTCTTGCGTTCAACATTATTTGATGTTGATCAACTTTCGTAATATAGTGACAATAATGTGACATTTGGTTTGGATTTCTGCTTTGCTTACAGATGCCTGTATAATGCAATTGTTAATATCGGCTATGGAAACACAAACCACGCAAACAGACGGAACGTGCGAATTGACACCAGAATGTACTGCGCAGGTCATAAAGGGTTCAGGGCTGGCTTTTCAACAAACAAGCCGAGTCAGAGCTGGTATTTTAGCACACCTTTTTGACTGTTTGGAAGGACTAGATATCTCTGCTCATATATACAAATTATGTATTCAAATTTACAAAGAAACTAAATCGTTGGAAGCTTGGAATCACCCGCCTGGTACTAGAACTCTTTTCATGCAACAAGGTAAGCTTCCGTTTTGATTACCGCCTATTTCAAGTAAATAGTTGCTCCTTGCAAGGTTATGGAGAGTTTATAAAACCGAGATGGATGAATAAAGTGTTGTCGTGGCAGGAACCTAAAGGATGTTACTCGGATGATCGACAACCGTTTTTAAGACTTACTGGATTCGTAGGGAAATCATCAGCTGCCACCGAAAAAAATAGAGAGGTAAGTAGATAATAGTAGGCAGGCATACCAATATGTCTGTTAGATGTATACTCGGGATTTAATCGCGATAATATTTTTAACCGACTTCAAAAAGGAGAAGGTTCTCAATTCGACTGTTTTTTTATGTTTGTTACCTCAGAACTTTCGACTGATTGAACCGATTTTCATGATTTTTTATTTGAAAGCTGGTGCTTCCCGTGTAGTCTCATTTCGATTTGGTCCAATTCTGACAATGGCATCCATGTGAAACCCGTATATAAGTCTTTTATGGAATAGTTTTTTTTGTTGAAGTCGGTTTTTTTTTAAGAATTATTATTTGTAAGGTCTTTTCCACCGTCTGTCACTATTTCTCCAGAATAGCACGTGAAGCAGTTGAAATAAAAATATCTAAAAATTTCAACTGAGAATATGGGTATCGCTTATCAACATCTTGGAATCCCATCATCAGCAAATGCTATCGTTAGTGAGTACAAACTCGATAGCATTCAACGGACGTCGTAAATGTAGTTGTGTAGGACCGATAGCACGAACAAAAATAAAAATAATGAAGACCAAATGTGGGTTGTTGCTGAAACTCGTACTTCACGGCGTCGCTCAGCTCTCACCAGTCCACCCGTGACCACTATCGGTGTAATTCGATCAAAAAGTCGGGTAACCAAAAAGGTATTGTACCTTATAAATATAAACAGTATCGCGCTAAGTCCCGAGTTACGCATCAAATACGGAGCAAATTCGCGGAAGTTTAAAAACAATTATGTATATGTCCGTCTTTGTAAGTAAATGTTTCTGTACAAAAAAAATTCATTGCTGCGTAGGCCAGGCGTATACCTAAAATTAAAATAACATAAAAAAATGAATAGTAAAAAGACAAAAAAATACCTGAAAGTATGTATTTGACCTGATCCTGCGTTTATTTACAGGAGGAATACAGAGTGAAGAAAGCCGCTACCTCTGAAGGTGGTACTTGTAATTCATTGACGTCTGCAATGGCTTTAGGCTCCCTGGTTCTTTATATCAGAGCGTTGCTTGAAACGGATCAGGCGTTTCAGTATGACGTCTTATCATAAACGCCATTTCATGTTATGACATGAACTTTCCGTTATAAAAATAAATAAGATTTTATGTTTTAACACTATTACAATATTTACTACAGTATAATTCCTTAAAAAAATCTCCTGCAACTCTTTTACACTAAAAACTACTCATTATTTCTTTTATTTCCTGTCGTCTTTTTCCATCCAAAGGTTACCTGTAAGAAATCGCTTTTAGCGATAAAGCCTCCCTTTGTACATATTGTTTCTGCGATTTCCTTGTAATTGGTGTACAATGAAGTTTATTTCCATTCCATAAATTTTAAGAAAAGATAAATCGTAACGTAAATAGTTACAAACTTAAAATGTAAAAATAAAACAAGCAAAATCTGATTCAAGTGTTTGTATTCTGTATATAGCACATAATAGTTTCAGTAGTATAAAGTTAGCTCTAATTAATAGCATCAATATCCGCGCACACATTTGTAATATTCATCTACCTATATAATATATACAAATGAATCCCTATTTCCCTTGGTCAGGAAAAGGTTCTTATGAAAGAAAAAATGAAGAAAGTTGCGCGGAAAATTAGAAAATTTAACGACCATATTAACTCTTCTGATGTAACCTGAGCACTTTTGACATAACTGTCAGTAGTTTGACAGTTGGCGTAATTGACAGAATGCGCGCTGCAAATTATACCAATTCAAATTCAATACTCATAGTTAATGCAGGACAAAGTCTGTCGGGTCAGCTAGTCTTTTATACAACATACCCGTAGTGGGTATGTTGTATTCAATTTGTTATGAATGTATTTGTATAAGTTAATTTATATCATCACTACATATTATAAAACAAAGTCCACCGCCGCGTCTGTCTGTCGGTGTGTTCGCGATAAACTGAAAAACTACTGAACGGATTTTCATGCGGTTTCACTAATAGACAGAGTGATTCATGAGGAAGGTTTAGTTGTATAATTTGTAGCGGTGCGGGTTGCTAGTTTTATATATTTTACAGTAAGTTAAAACAGGTAAAGAAAAGAAAGGTAAGTAGAAACAGTTAAAGACATTTTTTTAACAGAGCCGTGTACAAACTAAACATTTCAAAGTCCTTTATGTTTTCCTCCCCTACATGGCGATTTCTGCAACAGTACTGATATATTTTCAGCATGAATTCTATAGTTAATTCTGTCTGATGATAGCGTGCCCGTCATTACTCTTTGGAAGCTGGACGTTAATACCCATAATTCTTCTTCTCCTTTTGTGTTTTTGACAACTTTGACGCCACTGGCAAACTGTAGGGTCTCTTGGTCAATTGCAATTACATGAAAGTTGCGTTGAGAGAATTCTGTAGCAGTGTTCCAACAATAAATTGCGGGAGGATCCATTATACCGAAGTACAGGATACCATTACGATCCATGGCTTCGGCTGCTGATTGTGATGGACGTTCTTCTGGGAATACCTGGAAATTCAATGGAATACATTATCAACAATGATACATAACTCAAGAGCAAACTGGGTTGTAATAGAATTGTTTGTTTTATACCAAACTTGAGTCTAAATTAACTTCAAAATTATCTCCAAGTTACCGTTTTAACGCTATCTAGAGTTAAAATTATACCTGCATGGTCCATTGATGGTGATTTAAACTTTCTTCACAAAAACTTTATACCTATATTTGCATGCTTTGTTTGCAATATGTCATCAATCTCTTTACTTGACTGCAAATGAAGGGTAATGTTTTTCGCGCCTACCTTCTATGTATGTAATATCTATACTAATATTATAAAGCTGAAGAGTTTGTTTGTTCGGTTGAACGCGTTAATCTTAGGAACTACTGGTTCGAATTGAAAAATTATTTTAATATTAGATAGCCCATTTATTGAAGCTATATAACTTTATGCTACAATCAATAGGAGCGGAGCATCAATGAAAAACGTTGCAATACCGGGGAAAATTTATCTCTCTCTCTTAAGTGACGCAGACGAAGTTGCGCGGGTCAGCCTAGTTCTTTGTAAAAATTAAGGATTTTTGATGATTACGAAAATACATACAAATTAAGTATACTCAGGAATGTTTAGTTAGTATATTCAGGCCAGTCGACTTTTTGTTTTATTTCATGATTTCTTTTTGACATTCAGTATTGAGATCTCAAACATTACAGTCATTTAAGAATACGAATTTCAGTGTGGTTCTAGCACAGCAGACTACAGCTACTCTACCGGTATCAACGCCCCTCAAACGTTAACAGGTTTGAAGATCTTCAAGCACAGACACCATTAACACTATTTACAATACGGTTTCTACTAAGTAATTTAGTGACTTCGACAATAAAAAAACACAATCTTTTTAACCGAGTTTTTCCAATTTAGATATTTATTCTTAGGTAAATAATACCACAATTGTGTAAATGTAGGTATGCAATACATGAACTGTTAGTAAAAGTATTTCAGCTTGTTTTTCTCAGATAGACCTCAGTTTACTTTAGTGATACTAAAATCCATACTAATATAATAAAGGTAAAGAGTTTCTTTGTTTGATTGTTTGTTTAAACGCGCTAATCTCTGGAACTAGGCTATGTAACAAAACATTACGACTCTTAGGACGTGAGCAGTGTCCATACAGGCAGATCCATAACTGCTTGATATGGCTAGTATTAATTAAGAAATTATCAAAAGATGTTATGTTCACTTACATAAATAGAATCTATATCGAGTTGTTTATCGGCGGCATAGGACTCGTTTCTTATCACTCTGGTGCTGACCACGTTTTCAGTAGTAGATGCAAGGGCGTGGAAATATAGGTTGCGTTCACGGCCAGGCTTGTAAGGTGATAATGCCAAGCCGAATAGTCCATCCATTAGCTGAAATCTTTCACCTGAAAAGGTATAACGTAGTCGTATTTATAAAATGTTTTTGAAGTGAAAACTTCTTTAGGCACGTTGGGCACTTTTGGTATGGGAAAAGTACTGAACTCGCGTGACCGTCACGCTCAGTTGACACATATTGTCATTATGACATATGTTGTCATGATGACATAGATGTGTGTGTATATGTGTTTTCACTTCTGACGTGCAGTCCTACGACAACACGTCCGAAGTAAAAACGCTTTATTATTGTGAAGTATGGTCAATTTGATGATGATATCTGGAAATCTAAAGGGATCCAAGATATTGTATTGTAGGAACTCGCTTAGTAGGCAGAAATAGTACTCGTGGAATGCGGTGTTGACAAGGAGGTTTGGAATCAAACTGTGGTAGCTCTGTAAATAATTCTTATTATAATTATTGTTCTACAATCACTTTATTATATAACAATCACTTCTTGACAGCCGCCGCCGGTGTGACTTCTCTCTGTCGCCACCACGACGAGAGTCTCCTACTGTATTTTATTTGCCCTATTCTTTATACAATTTCAATTAGTCGAAGCTGTTGGACTTAGACATTATCATTAACCTATTTTAAGGGAATTTGACTAATAAGACTGATTTTATTTTACTATAAAATTGAGCAATAAGACTGGTTTTACGCCACATTTCCTGATTTTGTTGCTTATCTATGGAAAAGCTTATTTACAGATTTCTTAATAACTATTATATAACGTCACGTTTTATAAAATCAAATTATTAAATTAATATGCTAATGACATACCTGCGATAGAAAAGACTCCTCTAGATGGATACGGGTAGAATAGTCTGTGAGTTATTTTCCAGGATCTGTTGTTCATCACGTCTACTACTAGTAATGCGAAGTCTGCTACATCGGCAATGTAGACGTGGGTGAAGGTGCAGTCACCGGCACCTCGCGGACGAATATCCACCACCTAAAATATTATTAGTTCAAAATAAAAACCAGCCAAGTGCAATCGAACACGAATAATTCCACCGTACAATATTTAACAAAAACGCCTTAATTTTTGTACAGGGGCCAATTTTGTATTGTTTGTTGTTATAGCGGCAATACAAATACATAGTCTGTGAAAATTTACATAAATTATAATTATAATCATACATACAGTACGGACGCCAAAAATATCAAGTTTCTTGTATGGGAGCCCCCCTTTCATTTTTAATACATACTCTGTGACAATATTAACTGTCTACCTCCAGAACATGAGATAGTACAGCCCGCTGACAGACAGGCTTTGGCAGACTATACAGAGACAGAGACACAGACAGAGAGACAGACTATATAGGCCGTAAGTAATATAATGCCTATCAAGTTCCGATCCAGAAATTATATTTATAAATATTTTACCGAATAAAGTTTTCACTAATTCTTATTCTGATTATCGGTTTTAGACGGTCACTCTGAGGATTAGAATAATTATTTCTATATTCAAACAGAGTCTCTTAGAATTTGTGAATATGTCATATGAACAATAGGGTTAAGAACTAATTACAGTTCAAATTACTATAACATTCATCGTCAAGATATTTGGCCTCACTAAGTGTTTATATTGATTACAATTTACCAAATAAAGGTTTTTGATTTTGATTCTGGTAATCGGCATTAGACTAGCGTTCTGGGGATGAAAATAATTCTGTTTATTATATATTTCAACCATTGTCTATTTGAATTTGTGCATATGTTACAGGAATAGTAAGGTTAAGGATAAATTCAAATTACGAAAATATTCATCGTCGAGATATTTGGGCTCACTCTTTATAGTTCGACTACAACAGTTCTGTTCTCCCCAAAGAAGATGGAAAGATATACATGTAATAACAGATTACTCATTTGTGGAATTCACTAAAGCAACAGAAAGACCTGCCATGAATCAAAAATTTAAAAGTTAATGTAATTGTCATCAGCAACGTGCGAGTGTCATCCATTAAGGAGCGTAGTGTGTTTGTTTAGAACATAAACAGTTTACTTACGCTAGTTTACTGTTTATGGTTAAGAATTATTCAAATCTGATTAATAGTCCTAGACAGTTATCGATCGAGTTGAATAATTATTTTTGTATTAGAAATAATATTCATTGAGGAAGGTATGTAACATCACGCTACGACCCTCAGAAGCTTAACAGTGACTCTAAACGCGGGGAACTGCGGAGAACGGCCAAACAATACAAATAAATCTAATTGAAGTGTCTCTTTGTAATGTCAAAATAATAGATCTTTTTAAGCTCGTACAGTTATTTACGATGCCTAAAATCTGTTTTTTTTTTTTAATTTTTTGTCTGTCGGTCTGCCTATCTGTCTGTTTGTTCGGCTAATCTCTGGAATAGGTGGACCGATTTCCACGGGACTTTCACAGGCAGATGGCTGGTGTTGTAAGGAGTAACTTAGGTTACTTTTATTTTGGAAAAATAATTAGGGTGCTGCGCAAAATATATAAATATGTACACGCGAGCGAAGCTAGTTAGATATATAATCTATCGTCCATGAACTATGACAATGATATTGACATGCAATGATAATGAGTACTCGTGGTTAAAAAATGTTTATTATTTGCTAGCTGCGCTCCACGGTTTCACCGCGGATCGCGGATCCCGTGGATATCGAAATAAAAAGTAGCCTATGTTTTAATCCAGGTCTCCAGCTATCTACATACCAAGTTTCATCGCAATCGGATCTGTAGTTTCTGCATAAAAGAGTAACAAACATCGATACATCCACACATCCATACATCCTCACAAATTTTCACGTTTATAACATTAGTCAGTAGTAGGATATCAAGGTGTCAAACATTTTGTTTGTTTATTTGTGCATTTGAACAATAAACTCAACTTCAGCTTTATTATATTAGTGGAAGAAAAAATATACTTACAGGTGTAATAAACAACGAAAGGTCCGAATAGTTTGATTTATCAATGACGTGTCTGTAGATAAGTCTGTCGGTGGTGAGGTCGAAGGCGAGTAGCTGCGGAGGACAACTTTGTGTTTCACCTACCTTGCCGGTGTCTATTACCCATAGGCGCTGGCATTCATCTATCTGAAAATTGTTAGAAAAATGTACAAAATGAGTCATTGATCAGAATATTTTTTTCTATTTTAACGTGCTTTATTAAACTAAATATCGGCTGGCGGTCGAATTTCGAACTTAATTAAGTTTGAACAGTTTTTAGAGCCTCCGGTAACCTCATTCATTCGGCAAAACACAGCATTGCTTTACTGCCGGGATTCTGTGAGGCCGTGATATCACTCCGGTCGAGCCGGCCCATACGTGCCGAAGCAATGGCTCTCCCACTAGTATATAGATTAAGAATTTTAGCTTTCTGCACTTCTTCAACATACAAATTTTAAGCATTCCAATATTTACATTTCTAAGTGCGTGAAATTTACTGCAAAATGCGTACTAAGCAATCTCTTTACATTTTTTTTTTTTTAAATAGATAGATAAAGAAGATGTTGTAAACTAGGGAAATTAAACTGTCGCTTCCTACAGACCACTCACTATATTCTATAGTGCTTCTGAATTTTACAGATAAAAATTCTTTACTTCCTTGCTAAAAAGGTCATATTTCAATTTAAATGTATTAATTTTTAAACCTTAAGACTTGTTATGATAGAGTCGTCAACAAACAAAAAATTAAAACTACTGCGACTATTTTTAACATAACATTACAGGAAATATATATTGAGCTATTTCTTTAAAATAAAGGATATACCTAATACTAGACCGAGCTCAATCCTGGATATAGGGGACTCGGTATAACCCTACTTAGTACCTAGCACCAAGAAGTAGTAGGTGCTATATTGAATAAAATATCTTACACATCAAAGTCTTAAATGTCCCATGGCTATATTTCAAGTAACTGTGAAGCATTTACATCCGGGACAGAATTTTATTATGGCAGATATAACAACGACAAATACGACTGTTATAAAAACTTTAGGTAAATGGTAAGTCACGATTTGAATATATTTTATAAACTAGACAATAGGGCAATTAGTTGTTACTTTCAAACGCGCTGATATTGCTAAATGGTATAAAAATATGAACCATCAATAATGTTGTAACTTGAAATTATCAACCAGTAAAAGAAATTCATGCTAAACTTTTAACAACTTTTTATTTCAAATTCGAAATATTGCTTGTCTTTGTGTTATATTTATTGACTAAAATATTAATATATTACTTTCACGTATAATTTGGGTGCCAGTTGGAAATGTTATAACTCTACTTAGGCAGTTACCCGAAGCGTGCCCGTCTTTGCGGACAGGCGCTACGAGGAAGACCGATGATACATGCTAACAGTCGTACCCGAATGTCTTTCTAATTATAGGCGTCATACAAGCCTTTGAACCCATCCCTGTGTACGGCCACCCTGGGTGGTGCCACTCACTCAAATAAAAGGGTATGTTATTATCCTATATTATAGCTCTTTGAATAAATGTTAAAGCAATTATATTATACGAAATTACGTGTTGATGATATGATGATTACACAGTTTTTGCGTCCATTGCTCAGACTTGTCATTTAAAATAATACAAAATGAATAATAAAAATGAAATGGAAAATTAAATGAAAATATAAGGTTAAACAATAGAGAATGCCTTGGGCTTTAAGTCTTCTTCAATTCTTTCGACACCCATTAAACATCTTTAAAAATCCATTAAAAAGTAACATTTAAAGTCTTAAAAACTGTTTAAATTTTCTATTGCATTCCCTTAAATACAAACAAAGCTCGGCATGAGTTGAACCTGTGATATAATGTGTTCTAGAGATCTACTGGTCCTCGAATTTCGACCATCATTCAACAAATTCTAATTTTAATTTTTGTTTTAAATCATTGACCAGTAAAACTCGAATTGTCATTTTATACACAGGTCAACATATAATTATATTGGAAACGTAACTTTAAGTACCTATCTTACCAAATGTCATGTTCCTCCGTTCATAAAATTGTCTTAAAAATGGGTACAAAGAATTCTCTTCACCTATTAATATATAGGAACCTCAATATTCCAGAAATTTTAATATTTTTAGGATTTATATTCAAAGCAAACTAGTCACAAGCTCAGGTAATTGAAAATAAAGGGCATCGAAAAGAAAACATAAATTATAATATGTGGGACAGTAAAAAATGGTCTAAAGACCCATTTTTTATTGAATCATTTTTTATTTCTCTACAGAGAGTTATGAAAAAAAGAATTATCAAATAAAAATAGATTTTATTCAAAGTTTTATGCATCTAAATTAATTTTTAATGCGCTTTAGACACTTTTTCCACAGCCTGTTAGAACGCCGCCAGCGTATCTTCCGGCTATGAAATCCCTTGGAGTTGATTTTTTATTTTAGGGAATAAAAAGAAGTCACATGCTGCCAGGGCTGTAAGAAGGATGACAAAAAAGTTTGACAGGTGCGCTGTCCAATAATTCCCTTGTTTTGAACGCCGAGTGCGCGGGCGCGTTGTCGTGGTGAAACACCAGCTGGCGAAGTCCCGTATTCCGTCACTTGCTGCTGACGCTGAAACTGAACTGACTGAAACAGCCAAACTGTTGACTGGCACTTCGTTTCTGGATCGTATTGATAAATCCAAGATTCGTCACCTATCAATGTAGTAAACGTGCCAAGACATCTCTTCACCGATCTTAGCTATCCTATCATATAGCATAAGCACTATTCCACGTGAGCTTGCTTCTGAGTGTCGATAAGGTGGTGCTGTATTCAACGCGAAACTATACTCCTCATGCGAAAGTGGAAATATTGTAAACGCTTCCTGAACCAATATTCAATATGTACTGAATCTTTTTATACATGATTCGCCAATTTTCTTTGATAAAATTTTAATTACTGAAACTTTTTCTTCCGTAACAGCTGTCAAAGAGCCACCACATCTTTCTTCATCGTTCAAAGTTTGCCAATCACGCTTATAAATATGTATACAGTGCCCTAGGAGGGCCTTCATCTACAAATGCGATTTGAAGTCTATCAAAAAATTCTTACGGTTTTGGGCATCATTTGAAATCGTAAATTGTCATTGCGCTAAAATATTCTCGAGATATATCCATTTTTCGTAAGATACGATAATTATTCAGTTGTAATAAAATATGGAAGGAAATTTGAAGTTCCAACTTTTGTTTTTTTTATAGTAAATGATCTTATTTTTAAAATAAAATACATAAAAACTCTTTTTCGCAAAACTCTCTGAGGGGCTTGGTAGTTTTATACTACCTAATGGTCTTACATCATTCAGGTAAACAACAAATAATTAATACGTTGATGGCGGAATATCTTATAAGTAAAATCAGGATCGTAAATAATAATTACTGTAGCCAAGACCTTCAGACTTGCTATTGAATAAAACCCTGTATAGACGATGCAGGGCCGTCTGGTCTCATCAATTTATATATTTATCGCGAAAATAATTAATTAGCCTATAGGCATAACACGACCATATAAAACAAACAGTGCTTGGGTTCTCGTTTAGTGCATACATGAATATGTTACATGTATATGTTACATGTATATGTTAACCGGGGTGATTCTTTGTCTATGTAATGTACTTATTTTAAGAAAATCTCTATAAACTTTAAATATAAAATATACGTGTGTTCTGAATTGGTGATGTTCTAAACAAAAACCAGATCAGAGCTACCTGCAAACGACGGGCTTTTATGAAAGGTAATGATTCTGCCTACCCCGAAAAGAGAAAGACGTTAGTTTATATACATATAATATGTATATATAAAATATAGTATAAGGTGTGCTTACTTTGTATCTACACATATAAAGCTGCGTATGTCCGACAATATACTACATAATATATAGGAGCCTGGTTGATAGGTTAAAGTTAAATCCAGTTCCACGTGATGAGACTGATCTCACCGAAACTGGTTTTTCTATTTGCTAGTTTTTATGTTACGTTCTCGTAGTTTATCAAAAAAATTGTGTAAACTTTACATTGTATAAATTTAAACATTTTCATGGCTAGAAGGAACAGTCCATTTATCTGTTTTGTTAAACTTTGATTAAATGGTCAATTATTTTCGAAATAATTATTTGAAGGAGAAATTTAAGGTAGAATTATATACAAAATATTAAGTTTATGACATAAGAATAATATTATGACTTGGTTTGAGGGCACCACGGTCTGCGCGGCAATTGTCATATATTAATACTATATTATATTGTAATAGTATTTATGTATCACTATTGACTATATCCGGACCCATAACAGCAGGCTTTTAGGAATACTACATGGTTTAATGCGGTTCGTTTTATACATGAAAAACCTGAACTATTTCTACTTACAGCAACTCTGAATACTGATGTCAAGCCTGCGCAGTTTTGCCCCTGGTTGTCATGCCACGAATAATCCGGGTAGCCCTTGATCTTGCCGTCGGTTTCTACAGTACCAAGCGTGACTGGACGTCCAGGGCCAAACCGAGGAATAGTTATGAATATTCGTGATGGTATCGGACCTGAAACAGATGCGTTTCGAAGTCAAACACATGTACATAAATAAGTTATACTATATCACAGATAACATAATACTATACTAGTATACAAACAAATCGTACTATTTGTACCTATAGTGCGTATATGTACTTGTTAATTACCTTTTCAAGCTTTGTCTATCATTGTAAATCTACACATACGTGGGTCACACTGAAAGTTTTTAGAATAGACTAACTATTTATAAATAGAATAAATTTCGAATTAGGAACTCTTTAGAAAACTGTAGATGTTTAATGATTTCATATGTCATTTGTTTTTACAAGTTGGCGGCAATTTAAAAAGTGTCTGTCGTGCATCGAAAAGGATTTGAGTAGAGAAAATTTTCGCTGAATGATTTATTACGACTTTCGTTGCGGTTTTACTTAACAACAATGTTACAATAGACTTCGATTGGCATTTCATTATAAAACCCCATCTCGTGCCACTGTTTACAACTGGTTTAATGAGTTTAAACGTGTCCGAAGCAAAGTCAACTGATGATTCTCGAGAAGGACATCCTTCTACGGCGACTACTGAAGATAACGTGAGTGCTGTGCGGCTAATGATAGAAGCTGATAGAAGGGTGACATATCAACAAATTCGTTTAGCTTTAGGCATTGGTATGAGTCAAGTACAAAAAATTTTACATGAACATTACTCGTTAGAAAGCTTTGTACTAGATGGATACCTCATAATTTGACGGAAGATCAAAAACTCCATCGTTTGGATTGGTGCCGCTCAATGCTTGAAAAGTATGATGAAGGTGACTCTAATGCTGTATATGTCATCGTCAAAGGTGATGAAAGCTAGACATATTGTTACGACCCCGAAACCAAAAGACAATCTGCGCAATGGAATCTGTTTCCATTCGAAGATTCGCCGACAAAAGTAAAAAAGGGCAGACGTCAAGGGAAAAAGATGATTGCCTCATTCTTTGGACGGACGCGTCATTTCGCAACAATCATTCTAGAAGATAAAAGGATTGTTACTGCAGATTGGTACGTCAGTCATTGTTTACCAGTTGTCTTAGAAAATGTTAGACAGCAGCGCCCAAGAAGCAGGATCCTCCTCCACCAAGACAACGCTCCAGCTCACTCCGCTAGACGGAATACCGAATATTTGTCTATCAAAGGTGTGAAGTTAGTGAGTTATTCTCCTTACAGTCTCGACCTGGCATCTTGTAACTTATTTATTTCTAAAAATAAAAGATAAACTTAAAGGAATTCTTTTATGAACCCTGAAGATGCCGTGGCTGCTTTTGAAAAAGGCATGGAGGAGATCCCTAAAGAAGAGTGGGCTCACTAGTTCAGTCAGTGGTTACATCGTATGCGAAACAGATCGCCCCAAATTACCTTAATATCTGGATTTAAGAAGTACATAGTGTATTACAAAGTACAGCGGTCTTTTGGAGAAAAGTTCAAACAGATACAAATCTTTTTAACAAAAAATTAAACCGACGAAATAACTAAAAAGCAAAAAATAAATAAACCTCTTAAGTCTTGAGCTTATTTACATAAACCATCAAATTTTATATAAATTTATTTTGAGTCGGTGCCAAACAACAACCTGATTAATTATCTAAATTTTATATATACCTACGTAGAAATGGACATGGCTATACGTAGGTAATTAATCATTTTATTATTTGGCGCCGACTCAAAATAAGTTAAAATTTGAAAGTTAATGTATTTGGTTATGTATACGACAGGAGTAATTACGGCAATGAGAGTCTGACTTACAGTAATGAGAATGTGTGTGAAATTAGTCCCAAAAAATAAAGTTTTAAAAATATATGCTGCATATTTTTGAGATAAAATATTTCGTTGGCCACACTGAGTACAAAGACCTGATTCAAAGTCACCTTTAAATGTCGTTCGCCTTACTTGATTAGCTGGGCCGTCTGCTTGTTATCCAAACTTAGTTGTATGCATAAAATATTTTTAGAGCAACACAGTAACCTCACCTTGTCTGTGGTGCACGTCTACATCAATAGGCACAGAACTGCCAGGTACATAGTAATTCTTTTGCATGGCTACTATTTTTGCCTCCTGGCTGGGGAACACGAAGTCAAGTTCCGCCCATTGTTTTACAATCCGTAATTCGCTTTTGGCTACAAATCCAGGCCAGCAACATGCTAGGCAATACGATAGGAGAAAAAACCTTTCTATTCCGTGCGACATCTCCCACTTGAATGAGGCGAGTAGCTCAGGATCTAGAACAAAAAAAAAAATTTTAATTTTGTAAATTGAATACAAGTGAGTCAAATAATATGGCCCATTTGGTGTAAATCTCACTAAACTCTCCTTAAATTCTCTAACTTTAGTTGAAAGATTTCAAATATGTTGTTCTGTTTTGGCCTCGAATTAAATTATGCATATACATTAAGCATACCTACAATTTGATTCTGACATTACTAAGGTTAACTATTATTGTTGAGATGATGTTAAAGTTTAGTTCGGTGTTTCTTATTGTAGACGAGACATTTCAAATAACGGAAAACGAAAAATGATGTAGTTCATAATTATTCGTTTTCCGTCATATATTTTCGTTTTAAATGACATTCAATTATAGTCCTGTCAAACAAAAACAGTTATAAATGTTACGTCCTTTGACACGACTCTATCTAAATCTTAGTGATTTATTAGCCTAGTTTAGAGAGTTTTATAACGAGAGAATCAGCAACAATTTTCTTGTATGCATACTGAATGCATTGGATGCATTTTGTTTACTATCGTAGTGTTTATCTATCCGTCTTACGTAGTAGCTTAGTATTTAAAGTATCATTCGAGCTATAAAAGGTTTTGATGACTCAACTTGAAGGGTTAATCAGAATCCTTGTGTTCTGGTATTCTCTAAATTAATAAGTCAATATAATGAAAGTGTAGTTAAAAGGATTTAAAATAACAGATGGATTTATTGCTACATACATTTCAATTAAGAATTACAATAATAGTCAGAAAGACTAATTAAAGTATTGGAAAGTTAAAAAAAACACGAGTAATGGCGAACCGAATTGAAAAGTAAATAAGACTTACACTAGTGACCTCATGTTTTTTTAAAGATTGACAAATTGATTTGAAGATTTTTGATTGATTTTTTTAGAAGTTTACATAGTTAGTTCGTTTGTTAGTTAGTTACAAGTGTGACTAATAAAAGCGTGTAAAAAAAACAATATCGTTATAAATAACCGTTTAAAACGTTATGCCTTACACCGACTATTTCACAGGGGTAGCTGTTCTTCCCTGCCTGCCCCCCCCCCCCCTTTGCTAAAATTAAAGAATATTTGAGGGATAAAACGTACAGACCCTCTCCTCAAAGCTACATTTATTTGTACTTATCCCACCCCACCAACGCAATCGTTATAAAAGCAGGGTCAGTATACCTGCATCAAGTTCCCCAAACTAAGGTAAAAAAAAAGATAAAACGTACAGTGAGATCAGTCGCGGTGGACACATGATAACGCCGTCACATCATATTGAACTCGGCCCGAATTAGTCCCGTTCTCGGTGACGGCGGCGGTGGACAAAGGGCCTTGTACTTTTAAATTCTACCACCACTTACGTATCCTTTTAGGAAACTTACTTGGCTATGGTCCCACATACTTTTAAAACAATACCTGTTTATAACGTCAAGTTGTAATCTAATAATGACTACTGGGTCTTTGCTAATATGTAATACTTATGTGATGAGCTATGGTGCGTGGTAGTTACGTAAGTAATGAATGAAGTAACCGAATGAAGGTGAATAATAAAATATGTAGAGAACTACATCCGAGTATATTAATATGAATTATCAATTATAGGGCTTAATATGAAGGTAGTTTACAACAAAATACTCAAGAATAAATATATGAAAATGCATAGAAACATTAAATATACAGAAAAGTACTATTAAACTGTTATAGAATATAGTACAAGTAGGTAAGTACTCTCTATTACATATAAAAAAGGTTCTTTTTTATTCGATTTACTTAATATGTTTGTATTTAGAAATATAAATTTTGCAAATACGAATATCCTTTTGCTGCCAACTGTAGCTACAGCTTATATACCGTTTAAGCTAAATTTAATAATGTAATACAGCATTAACATAATTCATTCATTCACATTACTGGTTAGTTAAATCACTTTAAATTTACATAAATAAATATTAATGTTTACACACCGCGGAAATTGTGTCGAGACATTTTAAAGTTGAATGACAATAGATGAAAAAAAAACAATAAATCGAAATAAAGATGTTAAAATAACAATCCCATAATATTACTCAAAAAAGGTGAAATTTTCATCGCGACCGTGTTCAATCATTTAGAATGGCCCATTATAATGGGCCGTTCTAAATGATTGATCTCGATACAATGAAATGATGAGAAATGATGTGATGTGAGGTGGGATTTCCAAATTCCAGCTGTGATGGAAAGTATTCCAAATGATTTGCTACAGCTGGAAATGCCACTTTTTCGTTCTTTTAAAGCGGTATTCAGGTTAATCGCATCCGTTTTTTATTATGGTAGTGACATGAGTGTACAAGTAGTTTAACACCATAGGGTGTAGGTGAAGATGTAAAACTAAGAGAGTTATTAAAAAGCAGTATTTAAGTAAGCTTGAGGCAAAAGAATAATAGAATGGAATAGAAAAAACTACATAGACAACAAATCATATTTTTATTTCCTCTGTGTTACGAATATATGGTAGGATTGGTAAGCTTTTAGTAATGCGGTATAGAAAAAACCTCGTAGGGCGCTCATCTCGTTTACTCTTAATGGATTAATTACAGCTGCAGCGCGTCACAAGAACTATAAATGGTAGTCACTCTGAAAAGCATTCTATACGGTGGTCTCCACGACTTCTTCGCGTGTATCTTATAATGATATTAGCACGCGATCAATATTGAATTTTATTCATTTGTAGGGAGATGCAAGAGTTATTTAAAAATCCATCTGTTATCTTATATGACGCTGTTTGTCACTAAAAGCGAGGACAGGAAAGGTTATTGCAATTCTGAACATAGTCTTCAAATTGTAAGAGAAGCCTGTGTATGTATGTATTAATTACGCTTTCATATGTTTAAATTTTTTTAAACAACGTTTCATTTCATGTGCAATCTACATTTTAGAACAAGCATATCGATTTTTTAAACTTCACTTTTATACACCCACTAGCAGACTCGTCAGGCATTGTCGGAACATATGATTTTTTTTTGGTGTCTTCAAAATCTTAAAAAATAACATTAACATAAATCTAAACCATCCAAGGACTTACCCAAACACACAAAAAAAACTCATCAAGATCGGTTCAGCCGTAAAGTTATCGCGCTCAACGCCCGTCATACGTTCACAAGACAGGCGTTGAGCGCGTGTTGGATTTTAGTGTTCACATAGTGAGCGCACACGACCGCACCCACACCAACCGAGAATATCGCAGTGAGAGAACTATAGTCGTCTACAGTCGTCTACAGTCGTAGTGCTGTCTTTTTAAGTGGTGTATCAGGGAAGGGATATTGCTAGCAACAAAATACCATAGATGTTGAAAATGTTAATTGGCACCGGTAACCGCTTTATAATGAGACTTGCCCTGTTCTTCATTGCCAACAGTGTTGTATAAACAAATGTAAACAAAAATGCAATTTACCATATTGACTCAGCAACGTCGAGCAGTATGCCCGCTGTTCTTCAAACGTATTCATTGTCACTTGATCCATGTATATAATAAAGACTAATAATATTTTTACATTTTTATACATCCCTTTAATCTCCATTGTTGAACTTATAATGTCTTCAAATATTGGCGAGTTTAACACTTATATTTTATTTAGTACAATATATTTTAAACTGAATTTAAATTAGTATTAAATAAATGTCTTACACATGACAGTTTAACTTTTGCCTATGGACCGATACTTTAACAAATAGTGGCACACCGAGTACTTTCACAGATAAAAAAAAAACCTTTTTTTTTTAATTTCCAATTTTTTTAATATCCTAATTTTAGTGACGCTCCTAACCGCGGCTGCCTTCTGACTGGACAGTACAGAGCGCAATGTTTAAATGACCCTAAGATTCTCATCGCTGTTTTCTAATCAAGATGGCAATTTATTACTTATTTATTAATGAGCTTCCATTTTATTTATTAAATCTTTATGCATAACCTCTTAGTCCTAATGCCATTGGCGTTTAACAGTCATTAGGAATTGTAACTACAGGTACTCTGTCCATCAATTTTTTTCTTCTTGACAATTGCTTGAGAGTGTATAAATTAACTTTAAAACGAGCAATTAGAAAAATATACAGATTATCTATTTTTAGTGGATTTCACTACATATTTATAACTATTCGTAGGTATTTTGATACTGAATATATTTTTACATTGCAGTTTTTTTACAAAATAAATGATTTTTGTTTTAAGCAATAAAAAGAGTTACTTTCTATTGTATGTAATGACGGGAACAAATGTTTCTACTGCATATTTATAAATCGAGGGATGTCGTAACAACAGTGGTCCCGGGCCCCCTACTATTTTAGAGACAGTATAACACACGGTCTGGCTTAAATCGGTTCGATTCCCTCCTCGTTCGACACAACGCCTCATCGAAAACCCGGGTTGCTTACGACGGCCCACTTGGGTTTTAAACACGTACAAAAAAAAGAGGCAGTGATATGTTCGTGCCCCTAAATAACTAAAAAAGAATATCGAAATATTTCACTTTAATTCAATTTCTATATCTGAGAACAATTTAACACCACACGCTGTTATTTTACTCCAACGACATGTTTAACTACATCACTCAAATGCAATTTTTTAACACGATGTGAATACAATAAATAAAAAAAGGCTCTATTTTACACGCAACACATATTATGTCCCACCGCCATTAGCCAGTATTGAACACTGCCAATTTCATCTATTAGAGGTCAACGCGTCTGCCAACGGCAGAGTACGTTTGTACTTAGGATGACAGCAATTGTTTTTTTTTTTAATAAAAATATTATTATTAGAAGTATTTCTTGTTACAATAATTTTCTTTTATTATAGAAACAAACAGTATTGTGTTATATGAGTAAAAAAGATCGTGAGAAGAGAGAAAGATGGTTATAAAATGGTATTACGTAATAAGGACTGTCAGTGGTATAACAGCGATTATGGTTCACAAAGGTCAGAACGAGGAGGAGGGTATAAACTACTGAAACCAACCAACCAATTGAACCAACTAACAGGCAATTTACAAAAAATCTTAATTTTGGGCGATAAAACACAACGTTATTACAAAACTGACCTTATAGAATAACTGAGAGCGTCAGTGCTATGATAATGGAATAATTTTGAATGAATTTTAATTATTAATGACTGTCATTACTTCTAAGGCCAGTGCATTGTCGTGAAGTTCATAAAGTTCCATAATCACACGCACGCAAGTGACGTTTACTTACATGATTCAGTTCTTAATCAAGTTTTGACAAAGTTCCTATTATTACGGTTGGATGATGCTCTTTCTCTTTTGAATTAAAGTGACACCTAGTCATTCATCAGATACTGCGAAGTTTGTTCGTTTGTCTCGTTAGTAAAAGCATTATTTAAGCATTCGGAAAAATATATAACATATATTACGATAGTTAAATTTGTCACCTAACTTTCTAGACCACATAAAAAAATTGATTGCAGTCTCAGATAGGAACTTAAAGGGGAAATAAGAAGACTACTTTTTTTATGTATATGAAGTTGAATATATTAGACATAAAGCTAAAAACATTTAAAAAGTTGCACAAAACCTCATAATAAAAAAAAAATTGTCAGTCGTAGGACTGCACTTCAGAAGTGAAAACATAACCTCACAATGTATTTGCATATACATACACACACATCTGCATATATATAATTAGGTTAAAAATAAAAAGTAGATAATAACATATGTAAATGTATACATAGGGTACACTGGAGGTTCTGCGCTTCTGGCCGCTCATAAATGTTTGAATTTCGAATGTTATATTTTTTTAAATAAAAGAAACTCTGCTCCCTCTTACGAATTTTCGGTCAGTTCACGTGTCCTGACGCGAGTTTAACATTTTTTACCCATCCCAAAAAGTGCACAACAAGTGCACAACTGCGAGCTACTACAGTCTCAGTCCAGTTTCCCCATCCGAGACTTACGGTATCCCCTACCCTAGCTCCCTCGCCCTACCCGTATTTCTTACTCCAATTTGCCTTCTTTCTTTGTACTGTCTGAAAACGATTACATTCTCAAGGAGGCAGGCGGCCGGCCATAAACTCTTTGCAAAGTTGAAAAAATATAAATAAAAAATATTTTTTTTTTTTAAATAACTGGAGCAAACAAATAATATATAAAGTTATAAATTCCCATTAAATTTATATATAAAACAATAGTTAAATAATCTTCAGATTTACTTTCGGTTAAATTCATGAATTTGAATAATTTAAGATTAGGATAATAATTTCAATATCCTACTAATATTATAAACGTAAAAGTTTGTGAGGATGTATGGATGTTTGTTGCTCTTTCACGCAAAAAGTACTGAACCGATTGCGATGAAACTTGTAAAATGGCAGGAAGATGATAAGTGGATTATGTTATGGTAATATCATGTCAGGACACTGTTGATTGTTTACATTAGACATAACTTGGTGATGAAATCGTTAACGATAAATAATATTAGTTACACGTATTGCAATAAAGGTGATCTTTTAATAAAAACATGTTATTTTATTAGTTTGACATTTAAAGTAATCATTTCAATATGTCAACAACTTGTAATAAATAGAAACACCCGCACATATACATATATATATACATATATATATGTACAATAAAATAATATCGATTTCGAGATATATGTAACTCGAAATCGATATAATTTTTATGCATACTTTAAAGTTGTATAATTATAAAGTCTCACTATATTTTTTTTTAAGCCATAACTTATACACTTCCATCAGACAGGCAGTATGCTATTTTTCGTAGTAGTAAAAATACGAGTAAACGATTTCAATGAAATCAAATCCTGGACTTCAACCACTTCGGGGTCTGACTCAACCGAATGTAGTTTTTTTTAGTTAAAGAATACTTAGATAGTAACGTGGGTCACACATTACTAGTATTCTTGTTACCCATCCAGTAAAATTATATCGCGTGATATACATACAACAAACACGCAGGTGACATGACTACCTCAGCCTTATTCTGAAGTCGGCTTAAAAGGTATCGCTGACTTATTGATATTAATAAAATGTAATAGCAAAATCGGAACCGTTTTAACTTATTTTCCCATGAACCCTTACAGCTTGTACTCCTCCAAGCTAGCTAAAATATATCAATTAGCTAACTAGTCCTATTAAGAAAACTAAGACCAAATTGACTGTGATCTATTTCTTTACAAAACTCTATTTTCTCTTTTTGCAAAACCCTACCTCCTTATTACATTTTGTTATACTATATATATGCATAATAACTAACTAAACTAACTATAGGTATACTCGTACTTCTGACTAATACTACTTGTACCACATCTATCAGTTTGCAAACTGTGTACAAAAAGAATATTATATTATTCGAAAACTTATATAAAAAGGTCTATAACGTTATAGGCGAGCCATATTCTAGAAACGAAACTACAATATTTGGGGCATACAATAAACTTCTTTCTGTTACTTCACCAATCTCTCCAGGATGCACAAATTATTTACACTGAACACTTTATAACATGGAACTGAAATCTTCGCAAACCTGTTTGCGACTGAGCATTCTATTAGTAATAGGCTGTTCTAATTAGTAGGACCTGCAATTAGCTGACAATGATACAATGTAAGGAAAACTAATTAAAATAATGGAAATATTTACTTAAAATGTAATTATCTTATACTTACGTCATTAAAGACAAATGCTTTCAGTGTGTCTTAAAGAACTGAGGTAATAGATCTCACGTTTTTGTTACATAGTTTCTGAATGACAAATCCGAAAATGTTGAAGTATGGACCGTGACAGGGTGGTCAACCATCTTACGCTTTTTTTAAGTTCAGTAACAAGTAGTATAAGATAACAGTTAGGAATATGGATGTCGCTGGCAGGGCTTACGTTTCTGCCACGAACTACAGCTAAAACTCCCGCTTAGGCATCGCAGCACATTGCTACGGTAGTCAAAGTCAATCTCTTGTTGTAGACAGAGGAGAAGTGAAGCGGAACTGAGAACAAGATCTTCTTACTTCTTACTTAATTCACCGTTGTCGAATCAGGCGTGCTAATGAACGCTTCACAATACCCTGACTGTTTCCGCCGGTCGATGAAAGTTAGAGAGGTACCCGTAAAGAGGTCAGTATTCCTGGACATTGCGATCAAGCCCGTATACCATCTGCCAAGCTGTTTCGCAAGTTCAGTATTATAAATCAGCGCGGCGCGTACAAGTAAAAATCGCTTCGTGGGTATTGTCACCCGTCGATTAGAACTTGATTACAGGTTAATTGTCTTCGCGTCAATGACCTTAGTCATTAACTAATATATCAAGTTAATATTTCTAATGAATCAACACTCAATAACACTAACCTTCAAGTTAACATTTAGCTGTAATTAGAACAAATAGAATCAAATGCTTTTTTGGTCTAATTACAATTATAGGATTCCACGTTATTGGGCTGCTTATTTTCTAGGTTTTTGTTTTATTATTATTATTTTGTTCATATGGTTGTGTATGACTGACTGACGATTGAAGAGATGTCTCGTCAACAGGTCTTAAATTGGAAGTTAGAATTGTACACAATAGGTACCTCTTACCTACTTATATTCAACAATTGGAAATTTCTTAAATCAAAGATTAAATCCTTATTATACCTCATTAAACTATGATCATTTAAAAATAAAAGAACAAATTTTACTTGTGGTCTGAGGTCTCTTGAGCATGGGTCTTTTTTTTAGTGATTTAAGTAAAATAGATGATGATGGCAAATCTGACGAATAAAAATTTAAAAAACGTTCACAATCTAAATTGTTTCATATTTTTGAGTCAGAAACTATTCACTAAAGTCAACTATGGATAAAATTTAATCCCAATTGCAAAAGAACATGTTGTATACATATCTTAAATTTGTGATACGCTAAGGAATAGAAAAAAATCCGTGAAAGAAAATGGTTACGCTCGGTTTATCCATTACAACATTAACAAGTGAGTATTCGTGACAGCAATGAACAATTACGGCACAGCCTTCGACACGCAAAGGGTGTAGGTTCCTGTAAGCGACATCTATCCATGGACTTGACCTTACGTTACTAATTGGTCGTTCTACTACGATGTTGTCACGTTGCATAATTATTACAACTTAGCAATTGAATTAAACCAAATAGAAACATTATGCGCCTGACTACATACGAGTAGGTATCTTGTTGTTGCTGTTTTAACTATTTAAGGTATTCCAAATGAAATGAAAATGCTTGATCACGAAGTTACAAAGCATCTGATATTGAACCATTGCGGGTGGGTGAACACAATAATAAAGCGTTTCTGTACCTAATGTTTGAATGTACAATAACTACTATATGCCGAATCATATGAGGATACTGTCAGTAATAAACACCAATATTTATGATTTTTTTTTGCAATAGCACAAGTCAGTAATATTGGTGATCTATAATGTTATATCCTCTTAATTATTATTTATTCTTAATTTGAAATAAGAATGCCACAATGATTTATGTTATGTTTGATTGGGATGTTCTGATTTCGAAAAATAAATAAATTAACGAAATTAAAGAATCTCGATAGCTTTTTTGACTACATTTTAACTTTTTAAACTATGCCATTATTGCATCAAAGAGAGTGATAAAGCATTCATTTGAAACCAACCCGGGTCAAACTTCAGTTTAGATAATTGTTAGACAATTATCATATCAATGTAATCAATCATAATCATAATAATCATCACCAATATTTCATTATTTATGTACATTTTATATAATGTCTTAATTAAATAAACAGAGTTATGAGAATTGAACATAATTATTTCCTTATTTGATATAACAATATCATTAAAACATACCAGAAAAATCTTTGGTGAGGTTCCGACGGTATTCTCTATATAATACTTCATTTTTCGCAGCCCACTTTTCACAAGGTTTCATGCTAAATTTCATTGTATTAACTAAAAACTATTTAAACAAACTAAAACACTTCGCACCACCACAATTCTATACACAGTCACAGTAACAGTCAAATTCACAGTGGTTGTCGCCTAAGGCTTGAAGACGGCAAATGGTTGCGACACAAATAAATTTGCGTTTGCAATTCTTTAGAAATAATTGAGATAAAATTACCGAATAACCTTCTGAAGGGTATAATGAAATAGTTGAACTCATCGGAAGCGAATACAATGGCGGACAAAGTTATTATTCTTGTACATTATAAAGTTCAATCATGCGACATTGAAACAAAGATTTTAGGTTTCAAAAGCTAGGAACCAGGCAGAGTTTACTGGGAGTCTTGGCTCCAACCTAGGTTATGCATTAGGGATTTAGTATTTCAGTAATTTCTACTTATGCTCAATATTTAGAATTTATAAATAGATAACCTAGAAATAAAAAAATGTTTTCCACAGTCGTATATTTATTATTGTTTTTCATAGATTAGTAAATGTTTCTTTGATTAAGAAACTCGAACTGTTCACGTCTGTTAACTTGATAGCTCTATTACTTGAAATATTTTGATCAGCCTTTCAGAAACCGGGTGAATATGGAATTATGTAAATGTGCCAATTGTGTTTACGAGACTAATATGGCATCATTAACATTGTTTATATATATTTAATTAAGAATTCTGTTTTTATAACGATGGTTAAAATGTTATTATTGGCCTACGAAAATTAAATAATATTTAATTTTACAATTAAAAGTTATTATTAAGTTAAATGTTTTACATTTAACTTTAAAATATTTTTACAATTAGTACAAGTATTATAATCAAAAAAAAAAACAAATCATTTTTATTTAAAATAACGCAGGCAATTTGAAGCTTTCTGGTAGTTATTTTTTTAAGAACCTCACTCTCTAGTAGTAAGATTCCCCAAAGTATGGTAGTTTGACCCACATTGAAAGGTTATCTTTTTTCAAAATCGCCGCTTCTAAACATTGGAATGTGCTACCCCCGCCCATGTTACATATATCATTAGGGGATCCAAGACCATTTCGGCTTTACTGTATTGTTATTTACTGTATTATTATTATGGACTGTTTTTAATATTGAGTATGTTGTGTCGAAGACAAATAATGCTTTTGTTTTTCTTATAGAGTAGACTCTGACTAGACTAGAGTCTAGGAGAAGGGAGTCTAGGCTACGAAATTGATACTGCAAGAGTCTACTAAAAATTATGATTTGTAGCCATTTTGTTCCTTTATTCGTTTTCTACAATATAAATAAATAAAATTGAAGTGTCTGTTTGTAATGTCAGAATAATAGTTTTTTTTAACTCATATAATTATTTACACGATACCTATGCTTAAAAATCAGTTTTTAATTTTTTTGTGTTTCTGTCTGTCTGTTTCTTTCGGCTAATCTCCGGAACGGGTGGATCGATTTACACGGGACTTTCACTGGCAGATAGCTGGTGTTATAAGGAGTAACTTAGGCTACTTGTATTTTGGAAAAAGAGTTAGGGTCCCGCGCAAAATATATAAATATGTCCACGCGAGCGAGTCTTTACTGCTCTGCCGTATTTTGCCTTACCGTTTTAGAAAGATTATTTATTTCATCTTAGAGGCTTGCAAATACTACAAATGTTCCGTAATTATTATAATAGAATTAGGTACAGACCATGAAAATTATAACGGCCATTATGATAACGGAAATGATAATGTTGACTTCATAAAGGTAAATGAACGTGGTCTGAATAAGAATATAAGTTGACGTATAATTTATATCTAAATATAAAATGTTTAGCTTAGAAATTAGTACAATATAAAGTAAGTGCTATTTTTTGTAAACCTGAACTAATTATGTGTAATTGACTTGACAAATAAACCGTGATGCCCTATGACTTCATGCTTAACACTTTCACTCCGTATTGTCGATTTTATATGGCTATAACTCCATTGTATTTCCCAATCGATTTTTTGTTTTGTTTTTTTTTGCATCCTTTTGAAAAGATTACTTATTTTTTTTTTCAACTTAATTATATTTTTCAACTTAATTATTAAATAAATAAATTTTAATTTAAAGTACCGCACAGTGGGAGAGCCATGCTTCGGCACATATGGGCCGGCTCGACCTGAGTGATACCACGGCCTCACAGAAAACCGGCAGTGAAGTAATGCTTTATTGCTTTTGAGTGAGATTATTGGAGGCCCTAACCCTTTCCTCTCCCCCTCTCTACTCCTCTCTCTATCTTCTCCCTTCCCCTACTCTTAAAGGCCGGCAACGCATTTGTGACTCTTGAGTTGCAGGTATCAATGGCCGGCAGTAGTCATTTACCATAAGGTGACCCGTCTGCTCGTTTGCCCCCGTATCTCATAAAAAAAACTAAGTATCTATGTAGTTTGATAGTGATACCCTCAGTTATATAAAAGGTGTTACAGAAAGGTGTATTTTCAAATTTCGAAAGCGCTGTGTATAGCCGACAAATGTTTAATTTCGTTGAAAAAAGTTTTTTTTTAAAAAAATATTGAAAAAAAGATATCGAAATTACTTTTCCCTGCACTAGGATAAGTAATTTCGATAATTTTTTTTTTAAATATTGCTTTTTTAAATAATTTTTTGCAAATGAACATTTCCAAAATGCACATTTCTTAACAACATATCAGTAATTTTCTTTTTATTCAGAAATTTTCAGAAAAATCTGGACTTGGCCTTCCATCAATATCCTTGGTATTAAATAAATACCTATAGTTTAATTCATCTCAGCCCTCTCTCATACCAAGCTTTATCGGTTGATTTTCAAGTTCAATTTGTCAGTTTCAAAATAAGATTTCTGTACTAAAAATCATGATTTGGTCTAAAATTGTTAGCGCGTTACATTATTTACGGGCTCACTATACAACCCTAAAATATGACACGCGTTTATATAACACCTTTATGATATTTATCGATTCTCCATTTTCCACTTTGAAACTAGAAGAGTTACGTACTATGCAATTCGAAAGTAACTTCCTATAGTGGATGTTCAAGTTTTGAGAATATCTCCCTTGGGAGATTTTCCTTATCACTACAGTAACGTGTGTATAACACTCTTAGGCACCCATTACTTTTTGCTCTCAGTTTTGCCACAATCAAAACGGTGATTGACGAATTACCTATAGTCTAATTCAGTGATTGACAGTTGCATGATGAGATTTAGATGTCGATATTATTTCATCAATCACCAACCAACATCCGTCAATCATGACTTTTAGTAATGATTGACGTTTGCATGAGCATCTAATGGACGCCATAAAGGTGCAAGCGGCGATATGCTACACTTGTCGCCTAAAATCAGGCTGGCTATGTGTTCGTGTGCCACCTTCATGGCTTAAATAAACACTAATTTCATATCAGATTGATAAATTAACTGTGCAGTAGTAGCTAAGTAGTAAGTATTTTTCGACGCCGTGTATTTATTAGATATCGTCTCTTTGAGTTTGAGTTGTCAGTGGATCCGTCTAGAGCCTAAACCATGCATCAGTCATACAGTAATACAGTTGCAGTTATATTAAATATTCTTAAAATATAATTATGTCGATTAAGTCATTCAAGTATAAAAATTGTTTAAAATAAAAACGCATTTATATTGCCAAATTAGGATGCTAAAATTGTGCTATTGCATCACATCTTTTAAAATTTGTTAAACAGGTTTCTGCATGTCAAATAAATGAGGCTTTTCCTAAGCATAAACAAATGCATGCAAACCTAAACAAACAAAAACATTAAATTTTATTAGGATGTGGCATGACACAACTTTTAAGCAAATAAACACGGTTTGGACAGACTTATGTTTGACGTTAATTAATTATTTAGCAGTGAAATCAAGAATTTTAAGGCATTTTTAACCAATTCCCCTTGCATTTAACCCACTAACAACACGATACACCGTGTGTTTTTAATCGTATAGATTCCCACACACCTCATCACCGTTAGCCCCAGTGAGGTGATGACCTGTGGTTACCACACGATAAAAAAGCATTCCAAACAAAATCGAAATTTCTACAGGTCAATAAATAGTTTATTTTATAACCCATCGGCATAGATTCTTTCTTTTTTTATGGAATAGGGGGCAAACGAGCAGATGGTTCACCTGATGGTAAATGTCTATTGCCGCCCATGGGCACCTACAACTCAAGAGTCACAAGTGCGTTGTCGGCCTTTAAGATGGGGGTAGGGGAATGGTGGCAGAGGGGGAGAGGGGGGGAGGGAAGGGTTACGGGCCTCCGGTAACCTCACTCACTCGGCGAAAAGCAAATTGCTTCACTGCCGGTTTTCTGTGAGGCCGTGGTATCACACCGGTCGAGCCGGCCCATACGTGCCGAAGCAAGGCTCTCCCACGATATAAATTCATTCTACTTCTACTAATTCGGTCACGGCCTTGTTTAATAGAAGTTCATATTTATTTGTATTTCATTCTACATTTAAGCATTTTAAGCGAAAGAAAAGAATACGAAACTCACTACGCTTACTCAAGCGTGACGCGTTTAAATCTAGGCAACCAGCGTTCATAGTAGAAAACATTAAAATGTAAAGTAAAGAATGTTTGAAGGTAGAAATTGATATGCAAAGTTGTCAGAAATTTATAGCGAATGTGAGTGTCAGTCAATATAAAAGTCTTAATATGAAACGTATTTTTGAGCCTTTTATTGGTTTTTAACGGTGTCATAAACATTATTGATTAGATTGTTGTAGTTGTACTTTATTTTATATAACTCTTGAAGCGTACGACTACGACGTAGACCAACTTAGGTATTTTGAGATAATATATTATATAGTATTTTCTCTAAACTGTGGAGGTTTCCACACGAATCAATGAAATCATTACTTCGGGAGTGTAATAAAAAAATAAATTAAACATGAGATTAGATTCCTCTCAATGTGAGAGTGGTTGGTTCACAATAACCGCCCTGCCTGGATTTCACAAAACAAAACAAAGTCCCCCACAGCGTCTGTCTGTTCGTGATAAACTCAATAACTACCGAACGGATTTTCATACGGTTTTCACCAATAGATGGAGTGATTCATGAGAAAGGTTTATGTGTATATTTAATTAAGGTTTTGTGTAAAATGGCTGAAATATGAGGAAGTTTGTTGAAATTGTCGGATAAAAATAAATACTATGTGCTTTGCTACCCGTGCTGGGGCGGATTGCTAGTATTATATAAAACTCTAAGGCTGACAAGTTTCTTCACAATATTTTCCTACTCCGTTTAACTAAGTGATAATTCATTTCCAATACGTCCATGATTGATTTCGATCGGAAATTCAACTTGAACAGTCCACGTGAAACACCAACAATGCTTAGACAAGTCGATAGCCGACTTGTCTGGCCTGACTGCTTATAAAAAAAGTGATAATCCTTCCCCAAAAAAGTTATAAATTTTTTCAAAGACACACCTGATGAAATCATCGTCTCAGTATATGAATATTGCTCGATAACGTTCTCTTCGCATCTAAAACTTTGTACGGTTACGCTGTGTTCGGATTAATACCATTGTTTTGTATAAATTACAGGTTTAGCATGTAGATAAACCGTTTTTTGTTACCAAATCGTGAGGTTAATAATTGTGCGGATTGCTTGCGTCCAGCAACATGAGTTACAACAAAAATAAAATGATTCAACAATATATATCGTCACCTACTTAATAACTTGTAAATGCATGTCGCTTATTGATTAGTAATGTTTGGGTTTGGAAGACAAGACCAGTTCACCTAACAATCTCGACAATACAGACATACTCACAAAATATGTTGAAATAAATAAAACGGGTTTATCAATTTGTATTATTCACTACACAAGAGCCTTCGGTTTTTACTTTAAAAACTAGGTTTTTAATATTTAATAGATGTAAGTAGTTTAGACAATTTAGTCAGCTAATTAATAAAACTGAATAACATTTGCACAATCTTACTAAGTATAATACCAGTATAAAAACAATAAACATGTATTTGATTTCTTTTTATGAGATAAAACATCGTTATAACAATCGTTAGGAACAAATATTTAAAGCTGTGAAAAAAATGGCACTAATCGAATGCGAAATTTCATTCCGATTTCATTTTCATTGAGTATTTGTTATTTAATGGGTGAGATAGGATATCGAGAATATAAAACGATAAAAAGAATGTATGTCCTTAAATAAGAAAAATTGATTCCCTTTATTTATTTGCATGAATGCGCACGTAGTTTACTGCAATGCGCAACCTTATTCGATATTATAGAATTTTTCTTAGCTTTCCAGTTCCAATTAGATAGTTAATTCCATCTAGCATATCACACATCACAAAACAATCGAATATTCAACAACAATACCCTTACTTGTTTTAGCATAAGTACCTATACCATAGATCACTAGTTATCATTCAATCACAAATCACGTTTAAGTCCGATTTAACATTAACGATGACTTATTTAAATCCAAGGTGATGTGATACTAAAAAAACATCCATTCTTCTGACCTACAAAACGATAACATTGAGATGTCTAAAACGTATACACGTGTATACGTTTAATACATTGATACATAACAAACCCTTTGTACAATTGTCTAGATATCCCATCTCCCCCCGTTATAAATATAATAAACGTTTTGATATTGAAGGTAATGGATAGAAACTATTGCCCAATGAGGTTACCATGTTTTGTTTAGGTATTTTAGACATTATGAAGTATTTTTAATATGAAGCAGAGTAAAGGCAGCATATAGAAAGGTAGCAATTGCTACCAGCAACAGAAACGCGCAACGGCACGATAGTATCGCGACAAACTGCTTTGTAGGGCTTTTTATGCATCATTGATAAACGCAAGCAACCGCGACTAGTGGGTGTGGTAAATACAATGACGTTGCGTGACCGTCCTGTTTTGGATCAGAAACCTATAGGAAGTTTATGTATTGTGTTTGCAGGTATTATGACTTTGGGAGGAAACAAGTTTTTTAAACAGAATAGATGTGAACACGAGTCAAAAGTGATAAAATGTAAGCCGATCTACGACAAGAGCCTGTTGGTACTATCTATGATGTAGTATACTACAAAAAATGGTTGCCTTCGACCTACATAATATATACTCAGCCTTTTCAGCCATATCGTGAAGGCCCTATTATGTTCTTGTATCGAAGACTTTACTCGTAATTCATCTACTCTCTTTCTTCTCATTTAAGAACAGCAGATGTAAAGTTTAAAATTTATGAAATTTTTGTTGTCGATTAGTTACTATCGAATGTAAGTCTCTAGTAAAATAATAACAGAATAGCCAAGTTTAATGTTCTGGGTGCTTTTTTTATGATATAGGGGGCAAACGAGCAGACGGGTCACCTGATGGTAAATGACTACCGCCGCCCATGGGCACCTGTAACTCGAGAGTCACAAGCGCGTTGCCATCCTTTAAGGTGGGAGTAGGAGAAGAGGGGGAGGGGGGGAAGAGTGGAAAAAGGGGGGGGAGGGGAAGGACGGGAATAGGGGAGAGGGAAGGGTTAGGGCCTCCAGTATCCTCACTCACGCGGCGAAATGCAATTGTTTCCAAAATGTTTTCTGTGAGGCCGTGGTATCGAGTGGAGTCGAGCTGGCCCATACGTGCCGAAGCATGGCTCTCCCACGTAAAAAATGAATATCCTTTATATTTTATTTAATAATTTTATCCTTTTAATTCAGAAAACCTCAAAAGGAAAAGGAATTAAATTTTAGTTCCAACCTGGAGGTTAATCGGTAAGTTTACGCTTTAAATGGTAATCTAAAGAAAGAGGGCATTTATTGAAAAGGATTTTTGAGGTTGTGTGTGTTGGAGAGAGTCCAAAACAACTGCTCATTGAAAAATTTATTCACAATTCTAAAACTACATTCTTCCACATGGACAGACTATTTATTCCAGGTGTATACTGTACATAATAATCAAATAACATATAAAGTAAATATTTATTCAGTTCAGGTAATATTTTTAAAACTCCGATGCGTGGATGACTTCTATTTTATTTTATAAATTGTTATATTGTAGAACTATTATTGTACGCATAGATTCGGTAAACTAAATTGCTACATCATACGCAGCTATGGCACTCGTGAGCCCTCATGCATAGCAGACCAAATAAATATAGCTATGAACGTCTTGAACTAGTAACTTACGGAACAGTGGTAATCCTCACACAAGCCTAGTGTCCAAATGAACGCAAGGTAAAGATCGACAACTTGTGCGGCGCGACGGTACAGCATCCGACTGTAATTTCAGAGTGTTCATTTGTATGCATGAATATGTATGTTTGTAGGGTGTTTCTCTGTGTTATATGTGCGTGTGAATGTTATGGGTTTGTGTGTATGTGGAGGGTAATATCCGCAAATACTGGCCTTGAAAATTGCTTACTAATAATTTACAAGAAAAAAATACATCTCAGTAAGTATGACTATCCGTGTTCTAGAATTAATATTACAAGCCATGCTTTGTTTAATTTGTCAAAGAAGAGAATTAGATATTACTAGCTTTCGCCCGCGGCTTCGCTCGGATTCATATAGATTTTGTCAATCAAATTACTATCCCTCGGGTACAGTAGTTTTTTCTGGATAACAGGTACAATATATCCCCTTTTCTGTTCCCCTGATCGGTTGAAGAACAAACTCACTCTCACATTTATATTAGATAGGATTTTTATTATCAAATGAATTAAGACAAACACCTGGTTATTTAGTCGGTTCGACTCCGACATAATCACTCCGTCATGTCCTCCTTGACAAGTAATTATCTCAGCATTATTATGACTAGTATTACAATAGAAAAATATAAAAGGATACATATGACCTTCTCTAAAATGATTTTTGTTTTCAAATTCCTAAGCATTTTTTATTCTTAATTGTTATTAAGAATATAAATCATTAAAATTTTTAGCATAACTTTGAATTTTTTTAAGGAATGCTTGTCGAGCGTTAAATTTTGTAAATATAACAATAGGCCGTACACGAACCTTCGCGGCACTTGCTTTACGAAGACTTATTTCTAGAGCGAGAGTACTATAAAACACTACTACTACAATAATCAGTATATTACTTTTAATTTCTTTTAACAAAGTGATAGCTTGTGTTACGACTGGGTTCACTTCAGTAGTGTACAGACAGAGGTTGAAGCCCTCAACCGCTGGATCGCAAGCGGAGACGCCGCCGACGGCTAAGTTCATCACACACTATACCGTCACGGTAACGGAACGGCTCCACCCCAGCAATTAAGTTGTCGTTCAAATCTGAGCTTTAAAACGTGGTCGTATAATAAATTTCATAATGTCAAAATGAAAAAGCTAACGGCGGGCAGTAAGCGCGCTTGCTGCAACCATACAACTCGACTCGCAGTTGGCGCGCTGTAAGCGGTCCACGTGCTTACAGCGCGCCGACTGCGAGCCGCCAGCGAAAAAACTTCGCGTCGTGTCACACATGAAGACGATGAAATTAGCTTGCACTTCGCGGGCGGCGCGCAGACTGAGAGCTTGCACCTCGCCGGCGACACGTGGTAAAGCATGCTGCCGGCTAGCGGTAGCCTCAATTTCAGGCGCCGCCATGCTGTAGCTGTGCCGTTGCAGTGCCGTTATAGTGTGTGATAACCTTTAACCATTACGCTACAGCTTAATATCTAACTAGCCGTTTCACAGCGTTTATGGTCACTACTCCACTCCTAAGGGTGCATAGCCTATATACTATTCTTCATGAATCTAACTGTCATATACAAAAAGAATTTTTCGAATCTGATTGGTAATTCTAGAGATTAGCGCGTTACGTTTGTTAACAAACAATCAAAAATAAAAACTCTTCAGTTTTATTATATTAGTATAGATAGAAAAACAATAATTTTATAATTCTTCTGCTCCAGAGGGCCTCACATACTTGTACATAGATTTGTCATCTTGAGCATTTGCTCAGTATTTATGATCATTTGAGTTTAGTAATACTTCAGTAGAGTGTTGTATTGAGTTGGATCAAAAATCTGCTATGCCAAGAGCCTGTAAAAATCACAGAACTGATCCTGACTAAAAAGTGAGATGTGAGCAGGGCACTCGCGCCTAAGTTATGAGCAAACGCTTAGGACTAATAAAATCACTTGAAAATATTGTCGCACTCGCGTATATTACTTTCGCCGGGAATGTGGTTGGGTGAAAAAACAATAATCATACTGAGTTGCGCGATAATAATAATAATAAATTCTAATTTCAGTATTTAGGACCATACCATGCAATTACGTGTCGGAGGAGAAGTTAGAATTGCAGTGTGTCCAAAATAAGGACATCATTTCCACAGTAAGTCCAAAAACTTTTGTTTTTAAATAATATTGACAATAATTCACAAAGTATTAAGTAATTTAAGACATAACCGTTATGATCTACTAAAAACAGGTATACATTGCGTATCACATTTGAGTATTAACTATCTTGGACTTACGAGCATACATTGCTTACTGGAATAGTTTTATATATTTTGCTGCCAAATATTCGGTAAATTTTATAAGCTTCTTCAGAAACTTTAGATCTCTATTGACGTACTGATGTCCCGGACGTAACGGCTTGCAAGTATGTTAAGGAAACGCTACGTTATGATGATATCTGTAAGGGTGTTTTTAGTATAATTATAAATGCCGTTTACGATTCATATTTAATCAATCCTTTGTGATGAATTAGTGTAGAGTTCCGTATGTGTGTTAATGTGTGTTTATGAGTGTTCAACTGGTGATGGTGTTGCAACATACGCGAATGACACTGTTGAGTGTCACTTGCATATCGCCAATCCAGTAATGAAATTCTGACGATCATACTCAGTAGCAGGCGAAAGAATTGAAACAGACCTATGCTACACCTTCTTTTAGAAGGCTAAATAATACAAGGTAATATCATAAAATAGCAAACAGTCAATGTCAAGTTCAAAACACTTGTGGTAAAGTGCTTTGAACTTGACATTGGCTTATTGTTTGCATCCGATTCGTGTCTGATTAGTTCATAATGACAGAATAATAAACGAGCTGGGTACTATTTTATCAACTTGCGTCATCCCATCATGTTCAGTATACCTACCTACGAGTATGTATATTGTTTCTAAGGTTAGGGTTCTGCTCAGGTTGAGTTTATATCTGTATGAATCTGCATTCCTTAGTTCATGTTTTGAAGGAGGTTAAGCAATGTACATACTAGGAAAGTATTATCCACTTACACTGTAGTAAAATTATTTTTCGCTGCAGACTCGGTCATAAATCACATGGTCTTAAACACTGATTCTCCGCTAAGCACTGATTCTCATATCGCCGCTAATACAAAATGATCATTGTTACCCTGCTTCGATGATTTGTGACCGAGTCTGCCGGGAGTAAACAATTTTACTACAGCTTAGTGCTATTTTATTGCTGATGAGTAGGGCCGGCAGAGTTCTTGGAGGAAGGGAAAATAGTTTAAGTTGCTAACAGTGAATTTTAAGAGTGAGTGAGTTTAAGAGTGATCCTCTCTGTACGTAGCATATGAAAAAAATTAAATATTGTCCTTTGTGTCATCTTAATGCAAATAAAAAAAATTGGAATATACAATACTACTAGCTACCCGGCCACGCGGTGCCGTGGCTGAGTAATATGCAATAAAAAAATATTGTAATTATAAATTGAGATGAAAACTATCCTATCTCTCAAGTTAGACCAAACTGCACACAGTGTGCAAAATTTCATTAAAATCGATTCAATAGTTAAGGAGTTCGTAGCGGAAAACAACGTGACACGAAATTTTTATATATAAAGAAGTCCGGGATCAATTTACGAGTATACCAGGTACCCGAAATTAATCCACTAATAACTCAATCAATGTCTTTAATTCATGGTGAGGTCGTGCCGGGATACAAGGCTTTTTCTTTTGGACGGTACACCTGACTCCGTGACTACTGTCACGGTGGTTCAGGTCATCGTGTGGTTTTACCTTTGTATCTGCTCCGTGGGTTTTACTGAGTTTCAAGTCTGATATACTTGCCGACCCGAAGGGTTATTCACGCCACAGAAAAAAAACGCCGCAAAAACAAAAGACTAGACTGTTTAAATCACATTCATTCTGATCACACTTTTTTAAATTACCGTTTTTTATTATTAACCGTCACGGATCTTAAACACGAATGTATTATGTACAGTTTATTTTTATTTATCGTTACCACCCGACGGGCCCTGTTAAATAAAGAAAATGTAAAAGTTGGAATTGTCGGAATAATAAGATGGAAATTCCCGCTAATCCCACTAATATTATAAATGTGAAAGTTGGATGGATGGATGGATAGATGGATGGATGGATGGATAGATGGATGGATGGATGGATGGATGTTTGTTAGTCTTTCGCGCAAAAACCACTTAACCGATTGCGATGAAACTTGGTATGTAGCTAGCTGGAGACCTGGATTAACGCATAGGCTACTTTTTATCCCGATATTCCCACGGGATAAGGACTTACGCAGGTGAAACCGTAGGGCGCTGCTAGTGATATAATAAGAATACGAAGACGAAATAGAATATCGTTGAGCGTTGATAATACTTAAAAAGCCTTTGTAGGTAATGTTTACTAAAGTACAGTTTGGGACAGAACGTAACTCTGTCTTTCTATCTGTTTGTTATGTTTGCACGCATAAACCGCTAAATGAACTTTGATGAATTTTGATACAGACATAGACAGGGAATCTACGCAGACGAATTAGCGGGTACCAGCTACTATTTATATAAGTAAACAATGAGATGCCTCCGTAATAGGCTTGCCGTCAAAAAGTGCGAAATAGGAAATATCATAAATATGAATTAATGTTCTGCATCTGATTAGGCGGTTTCTTGTTAAAACAATACGCTGTATTTCCTTAACTACAACAATGTTAACGAAATAGCTAACTACCTCTATTTATAAATGTTTTATAATTTACCGAGGTTTTTTTTTAGAGACACGCAGAAAATAGTATCTACATATATTATGTTACTACCGAGTTAAACAGATGGTAACATTTGTATAAGGGAGTCTAAACATAAATTACAATTAAGTCACTTTTCAAAAAATATAAATCAAAATCTGTCCATCCATTTATTAGCTATGATGCCACGGACAGATACACAATACGATTGTGTCGGGGGTTAAAATAGATTATATACGACAGACACGTAGAGCCTTGTCCATTTCTACTTAGGTACATATAAAATTTAGATAATTAATCAGTTTGTTGTTTGTCGCTGACTCAAAATAACTTAATATAAAATTTGTTAGTTTATGTAAATAAGCTCAATACCAAGGACTTAAAAGGATTATTTATTTTTTGCCTTTTACTTCTTTTCGTCGGTTTAATTTTTTGTTAACAAGATTTTTTAATCCTTAACATTTCTGCGTCATTAATTATATATTACATTAATTATATTAAGTACGTGCAAAAAAACAGGTATTTAAATATTTCCAATTTATTTTATGAGATTATTAATTTTCTCAAATATTTGTGTTAAAACTCGCTAAAAAATTGTTTAAATAATGACCTTATGTCTTCATCATCGTTACCAAGGCCAATATGTTGGACCCATCAAAACGAATCATACGAGCCCAAACTCGAGAAGTTTACTAGTAATCACTGAACAATTCTACTATCCTACTCCTGGCTCCATTATCAGATGAGCTCCAAGATGCCAAATTATAGTATTGTCATCCGAACTACACATAGATACAAAGTTTCATTTCCATATGACAATTAGAAGTAGGTTAAAATTGATTTCCAAGATTTTTTTTCATAGTTACTTTATAGTGAAGCGTATTAAAGTGTGTTCATTAAATACACATAGTTTACTAAAACTATATAATAAAGAAGACGACTATATAATACTAACTTCAAGGATAATTACATAATGTCTTATCCATTAAACATTAATATTATTACATTAACTAGTATGCAATTCCTTAACTAACTAGGTATATCTTTATATATATATATTTATTTTTATTTATTTATTTTTTACCACATACAGCTATCATCATATATTTCTTCTGTGCGTGTGTATGTTACTGAACTCCTCCTAAACGGATGGAAAGATTTTAATGATTTTTTTTGTGTTTTCAGGTGGGTTCGAGAATGGTTTAGATTTACAATTGGACCCGGTAGATGGCGCTGCGATAGGGTTACAGGAAAAATATTTTTTACGTTCCGGCAGGACAACGTTTACTATTGCGCTTTTGACATACATAACTGTCAGTGGTTTGATAATTGACGCGATTGACAGATCGCGAGCTGCAAATATCGTTTAAAACAGATGCATCGGTCGGAACGGTCTATGTTTTTGGATTTTTTTTTTAAATTAATTATACCAATTCGAATTCAATATTCATGGTTAAGACAAGACAACGTCTGTCGGGTCAGCTAATATCTTTATATAGTTTTGAAGGTTAGAAGACTTTCTTCAAGTATCCATACTTCAAATCAGTTTTAGGTCGTTGCTCATCTTCAATAGTGTTCAAAGATATTGGTTGGGTAGTAAAGAATCGCAATAAATGTTTTTTTTTTAAGTTCAGTAACTCAGTAATTAGAAAATATACTTTAAGTTAAATACAAAAAAAAAATCAATGAGTTTGGGGTTTTCTAAAGGATCTTAACTTTGAAAATACTGAAGTGCCATTGTTTAACTGTTAAAGATGTCGCTACCGAGTACCGACTACTTTTTCGAGATTGTGATCATGAATTTTGAACAGAAACCAGTTCTAAAAGGTACCTAAACACTGAATCGAGTCAAGTCACACAGATTTAAAAAGTTTTAAACTCATCTGCTTTCAATAACTATTTACTAAATTTGAATTATTAGAATTGTCTTATTATAATAAGACAATCCGGATTTCCTAACATTTCCGTCTTCTTGTCAGTTTTTTTGTTACTTATTGCTTATGAAAAGCAAAACTTATAAGGAAGCTCTTTTCATTTCTCGTTTTATTTTCGTGTATTTTGAGTCCCTATTCATGATCTAATACTAAATGTGTATTATTAAAATTATTATTGTCTTATTATAATAAATCAATCTAGATTTGTTTTTGTTTCCTTCCTGCCAGTTTTTTCTTTATTATTTATTGCATAAGCAATTCATAATAAAACAAAACCAATAAATACTTTAATGAGCAATTTTTATTTATTTCTTGGTTTATTAATATCAAATTATTAATTTTAGTGAAAATGTACTGTTCCTGTGGGTTTTCTCAAATTTCTTCCAGATCCGTGCAGCTGTTTTCGCGTGAAAGAACCAACGTCCATTCATCCATCCTTACAAACTTTCGCGCTTATATATTAGTAAGATATTAATATTAGCACAGTACTAATAGACATGTACTCCAACTTTTGCATTTCCGTAACAGAAAATCACAGCAGCGATTTACAAAATTTTTTAAATTAGACATCAAAAGCAATTATAATTTAAAAGGAAAAGAAAGAAAAATTAAAGGAGTTTTAAATATACCTAATGAATAAACTGCTTAAAAGATCAAGTATGTCAGCAATATATTAATACCATATTAAAATCGTAGAAGGAAAAAGTGGATCCGCAATGTAAACATAAATCTATTTAGTAAATGCATAAATACATTCTCTATTTTTAAACTGCATATTATGTTCAACAGAAAGCCTTATTACAATGAACAATTAACGCAGTAACTAGTAAATTAGAGATAAGGAAATTTACTCTTATCTAAACCATTTTATTACAATCGCAAAACTATTCAGGTTTTTACGAAAAACAATAAAAAAAGTGAGAAAATAAATAGTTGTCTTGGTCTTACGAATAGAATTCAAAGTACTTCATTAATTAAAATATTATCACCACACACTATAAAAATGAGATTTCATCATTCTGTACCACAAGGTATGCATAAAGCTGAACATAAGTTCGCGGACAACATTTAATTAACAAATTACTTTAATGGGATCGATAACCCAGCATAAATAGCTTAACAGAAGGCTTTACCTAAATGAACAATTAACGCAGTAAAAAGTAATTTAGAGATATGGAAATTCACACTTATCTAAACCATTTTATTACAATTGTGAAACTGTTCAGGTTTTAACGAAAAACAATAAAAAACAACGATAAAATCAATAGTTGTCTGGGTCTTACGAACAGAAAGTCAAAGCATATCATTAATTAAAAATGTTATCACATATGAATACAATTAGAATTAATATATTGTCATGTTTGAAAAATGTCCGTAGCTGAACAAAACAAATTTTCCTTAGCGAAAATGATAAGTGTAAAGACTGCCTAAACCACATACCACAATTATATCGAATTCTGGTGTTTTACTGTAAGATAAATCTACAGATATACAGAGTGTTACAGAAAGGTGTGGTCAAATTTTAGGGTCGTATAGAAGACCCGATAAATAACGTGAAGCAATAACAATCTTAGGAAAATTCTTAATTTTTAAATCATAAATCTTATTTTGAAACTAGCTAAAAGCTTTGACCGATAAAGCTAATATTTCCTTTGAGAGAGGACTGACACGAATGAAACTATGGGTATATAATACCAAGGATGTTCGTGAATTGTCCAGATTTTTCTGAAAATGTCTGAATAAAAAATGTATACCAACACTAGGAAAAGTATTTTCAAAAGAAAAAATGTTTGAAAATATAGTTTTTTCAAACTAAATCATCTATTTGTTGGCTACACATAAACTTTCTATAATATCCTGTATATATATATTGAACTAAAAAAGTTAATTTTTAAAAAATGAAATTGTGATCATGAACTTTAGACACAAACCAGTTCTAAAAGGTACCTAAACATGGAATCTAGTCAAGTCGCACAAATATATATATTTTTTAACTCAATTGCCATTAATAACTAATTATATTATCTACAAAATTTGTATTATTAGAATTGTCTTATTATAAAAAGACAATACCGATTTCCTTATATTTCTTTCTTCTTGTCAGTTTTTTAAAATACTTATGAAAAGCAAAAAAAAAACGGACTTTAATATTTCAGGAAGCTTTTTTATTTCCCGATTTATTTTCGTGTATTTTCAGTCCCTGTTAATGATTTAATACTACAAAATTTTAATATGATTTATTACAATTGTCTTTTTTATAATAAGATAATCTAATTTGTTTTTGTTTCCTTCTTCTTGTCAGTTTTTTTTTGTTATTTATTGCATTAGCGATTCATAATAAAACAAAACCAAAAAAAAAAGATTCTAACGATAAAGTTTTATTTATTTCTCTGTTTATTTTTAAAAATAAATTATTTATTACTAGGTAGCTGTTGCCTGCGATTACGTTCGTGTTGATATTTTGATTAAATCTATCTCACGGGAACCGTATATTTTCCGGGATAAATAGCCCATGTGCTATTCCAGACTCTAATTTATCTCTGTGAATTCCAGTATCCAGATCAGAAAGAGGATAACTATGGGTATTTAATACCAAGGGTGTTGGTGAAATGATCAAATTTTTCTGCTAAAAAAAGTAGTTCTTCACACTAAATGAGTTCTTTTGTTTTAAATTATTACACTATTGAGTATATCTCTTCCACTTAAATCACCACCAAAACCAGCCAGTTATTAATTTTACTTGAAATTATGTATTCTTCATTCTTCAAATTATTTACAACTTATTAACTACTTTAACTTGAAACTAATTTAAATATTATAGATATGACGTTTAATACTGCATTCAAACTGTGGTTTGTGTGATCTGGGAATCGAACTGGCTAAATTTTATGAAATAAGGAGTTTTCTTAATACCAATAAAAGTTATTATGGCAGTTGTCAATTTAGTTATTACTAAAGCTTATCTAGTTTAAACTACAATTAGGACCCTATCCAAATATGGCAGATATTAATTTCGCTATGACTTGGTGGTTTTATTTGAATTTGTTGTTCTTCATTACAAATTGAACGTTACATTTTATACACCATAAAATGTAACGTTCAATTGTAACGTTAAACTGTAAAATTAAATGCTTTGTTATTTAAAAGATGTATTTTTATGATTGACTCTTTGAAACAACATAATGAAAATGCAGGATATTTATGTTTTAGTTATATTTATATAAATTAACTATGTGGGAGCAAAACAATTTCTAAAACCTCTTCTCCTCTTCTCTCCGTGTCGTGGGAAGGCCTGTTTAAAAGCCCGTATAAATATATCTGCATACTGGCTACCTGGCCACGCGTTAATGTGGCCAACTAATTTGCAAAACAAAAAACTATCCTATTTCTCAAGTTGGACCAAATTTAACACAGTGTGAGAAATTTCATTAAAATCGGTTCATTAGTTTAGAAGTTCATCACGGCCAAAAAACGTGACACGATATTTTTATAAATACAAATATTCTAGTAATAATGTATTCTCTGAAAAGAGTTTCTATGCTACTGTTAATTTGCTTCGTTTTCATTTACTTTTCGTCTTCAAAGTTTGGCGGTGGCGAAGAAAGTAATGTATGCGACTGTCGTGTTGAGGATGTTTTAGGTTCAATTCCGGTAGGACGGCGGTAGTTTTATCGTTAAATTAAATCCCCTGGAGTTAAGAATATAGAGCAATAGGGTCGTTCCGTTAAATGTCTAATGACACTAAAAAGTAAATAAGCTTCTCTAATATCTTGTACTGTTGAGATTAATTAGTATTACATGTCTATTTGACAGATGTTCCTAGTATCTTTTTTAAGTGTAAAATACTCACTTTTATAACTTATGATTAAATGGTGATCTAACGAGGTGGTTCCGATTCACGGTGGTCTATGGTTGGGGAAATCCCTTGATCGGTGACATAATGACGTAACACTGTAAGTATTACTCATCGCTCTCCTCTTACCGCCCCACTTTCCCCTCCTCCACAATACAGGGCTATCTCAGGAAAGTAAATATAGGAGTTTCAGTACATCGCTTTTTTAGCATAAACATGAAAAATCATGTATTTAGTATTAGTAATTCACCTTCCCAAAGTGAAGTATTTCTAACGTGGGAGAGCCATGCATCGGCACGTATGGGCTGACTCGACTCCGCTCGATACCACGGCCTCATAGAAAACCGGCAGTGAAGCAAAAAATAATAATACAAACGATTAAGTTAACAGAAAAGAAATGTACTTAATAGAAAATCGTTTTATCAGCCTTCCGTTTTTTTAATGGACCATCTGGAAGACCAACATAAACAAAGTCTTTAATATTATGACTAAAAAAAATAGTTATTAGGTATTTAGCCGAATTTAAGGATATATATATATATTTTAATAAATTATATGGAATAAATTCTAACATTAAATTGTAATCGTATTCTTTTTAAGGCATTTTTCAGAAAAACACCTTTGTAGATTTGTCGTGTCCTGTGACTTTCATAGTTATTTATTCTTAATTCTTAAAGAATAATCTAAGGAAAAGCGTCCCTAATGCACCTCAGGACACCTGCAAAAGACGGACACCGATACGCATACGGGGTTTTCCAAACACGGCAATAAAAAGCAGGACGGGCGGACTTGTACCTGATAAAAAATTGTTAATTCATGTTTGTCTTTTGCATATACATAAGATTTGGGACATGTCATGCTTTTGTGATAACACGCTTACAGCGCACATTAAAAAATCGAAAAAAGTTTACACATGTATGTAATTTAAAACGTAGTAGTCCATCAAATAAGTTACGCTGGTTAGTATCGTTATCACTTAGTGTAATATTACCATTTAGGCGTACAAACATTACTTTTACTTTAATATACACATTGGTATTCGAATACACGTATGTAAATTGAATGATAGTGCATTATTTTCTTTAAAATAGTACCTAATATTTCTACAGCGTAATTATCTAGCGGAAGAGGTATTCTAGAGAATATGTATGTCGTGGAGCACTTAAAATTAAAGATGAAACAGATATCCGGCAACTATCCAGTATGCGTGTATGAATCTATACTAATATTATAAAGCTGAAGAGTTTGTTTGTTTGTTTGGTTGAACGCGCTAATTTCAGGAACTACTGGTTCGAATGCAAAAAAACATTTTAGTGTTGGATAGCTTATTTATCGAGGAAGGCTATAGGCTATATAACATAATGCTTCAACGAATAAGAGCGGAGCAGTGATCATAAATACAGGTGAAACTGCGGGACGGCTGTTACCAAGGGAGGATCTGTGTCAGTGTACAAAACTAAAATGGCCCTGGGCTGGGCATATAGCTAGACTGACAGACGATCGATAGACTCGGAAATTAACTTCTTAGAATTGACCACCAGGTACGATAAATAAAGGCAGACCAACTGCCCGGTTGGTAGACGACATAGTTACAGGTGGCCAGCGAAAAATGTAAGTATGAGTACGGCAAACAATAGGGAGACTTGCAAATGTCTAGAGGAGGCCTCGAACGTGGAGGCTGAGAGTTCTTACTAATAGAGCATGTGAAAACTAAAAATATTAAAATTGTATAGTTATAGTTAAAATAGTACAATAATATAAATAAGTTGTTTTGTAGTCTTTTTTTAATTCTAAGTAAGAAAAATAAGGTATATTTATTTTTTATTTATCCAGCTTGGGACCTATCTGGCATAAATTATATTATCGGCCGGGAACCGGTTAGGAAGGAAGTATTCGGCTGGATACCTGATAGTATTTATGTATAATTAAGATACTTTATTTAAGACGCATGACAAATATAATCGCATTCTTTTTTATTTACATCAATATTAATAGGAATAGGGCAAATTATGGTGAATAAATAGCAGTTTTTCTGTTTTAAAAGGAAACCAACGGTTTCACTTATCTTCATACACAAAGAATGCTTTAGAAAAAAATCTTGTGTGGTATATATTCTGATGAACTTGGTTAAGTCCGGGTATTGTGTATCATTACGCTAATTTGATTAGTTGATAGAAAAAGGAATTTAGATTTTTGAGATTACAGATTGACTTGAAAAGAAACGTAGTGACGAAAATTTCAAAGGGTATGGCTGAGGTGGTTTAGCCATGTAGAAATAATGAGTGCGGAGCGATTGCTAATACAAGTATATAAGGCAAATGTTAGTGGGAAGGCTGGTAGGGGTCGACCGCGCTGAACATACTATGATCAAATTGGTGATGTTCAAAGGAGGGCTTGTATGAAAAGGTTGAATGACAGAAGAGGAAGCTCGTGATATGTAAGGATTGAAGCAAGTGCCGGGTTGACTTAATTTCATGATGAAATTCGCGTTTTTCTTGATCAAGAGACTAATTATTGTTGTTTTCATTTACTACCTTATCAAAGAACGTGTCGTAAGTTTCGTCTGCACATCTCAACTTCTTTTAGATGGTGTTGAAGATCAATTGCTACGGCAGGACTCGTCGTAAGACATTTTATAAATTCGAGTCAAGAGTCTGTGTCTTAAATCTTCCGTAAAGTAGTTAGACTAAATCAGGAGTACTTTGCTCAGTTTAATCTTTATTTTTTTGGATATACGATCATCCGGCCTCGAGGTTCGAGGACATCTATCCGTTTCATTTTTACTTTAAATACGTAGATGCAGATAAGTAGTAAATAAGTTTTGTCGTATGAAAACTAGACTTCATAATATTGTGATTTGAAGTCTTATCAATAAACTCTAAGCAATATTAAAAAAAAGCCAGGGAGCCAAGGAATCGTTTGTTCGATTTTTTAATTAATTTTCTAAATAAAAATAGCGGGCTTCTCTCATTATGAAATTCGTGTAATTGTTTTGTATAACTCTAACTAACTACTACTACTACTACTATTACTCACACTACTACTAACTACACAAAAATGTTTCGAGGAAATGAGTAGTGCACTGAGGGAAACAAGTTGCTGAGGGAGCAGCGTGTGACTTGGTGCAGTTATTTAACAAAATTGAAGGCAGCCTATCTAACTACGTGAACTCGATTGTTACTTGTGATGAAACTTAGCTGCATTGTAAAAATATTTCGTCTTTATATGTATATATATTGTGGGTGGTTCAAGATGAACCGCCGACATCTGTGAAAAGATCCCGATCCGTAAAGAAAATAATGGTTGCTGTATTTCTTACTAAGAGCTATATTAGCTACGGTTATGCTTGATAAAGGGAAGACTGTTACTGCTGCAAGGGCAATGTTTGCCTCAAGTATTAGAAGGCTTAATAAATGAACGACCAAACTAAAGACTCGATACTTGGCTTTTGCAACAAGATAACGCCCCTACACACTCAGAAGTTAAGAAAAGTGACTAATGATATTATTTTATTTTAGCACCTGGTATTTGAAAATTACTCCCTGGCCCAAGCTAGCAGGTAGCATGCATACCTTCAATTTAACTCCTGGGTTCAATTTCCAGATGGCATTGGTGTGATTTTGAGGTTTCAGTCTAGAAATACTCAGTTGCGGTTTATAAGTTTAAAATTGTATGCAATATTTGGCCATAGACTCGCCACTTATTATAATAGGGATCTACCATAAACCAGCGAAAAAGACTGTCCACACACCTGTCTTAGCAATGATTAAAATACATTTTAAAAACTGGTTATATTATTCAAATATGTGTGTATGAAATAACGAAGTAGTCTTCGAGTGGTATGAAGTAATGCACTTAATTTTGTGTGTGTTTTTTTTATTTAATACCGACACAGGAATATTCCTGATGCAGGAGTTGTTCTTCTTCTAAAAACGCAAAAAAAATCCACATTCTAATGACGAAATAAAAAACGTTTTAAAAAATATTGCTTTTGGAAAATCAAACGATTACATGGCAATAAGTTAAGATAATTCAGTATTCATTTAACTTCGTTTCATAGATGTTTTGCGAAATGAAGTGGATTAAATCGTAAAAAATGCGTATGCGTATTACTTTTTTTTATCTCGGATATTTTCATAACTAACATAACTTAGATATCTGTAAAGGTCGTAGCTTTTATAGAAGTTTTATAAATGCAATGCACCGGTTGAATCAACACGTGCTATTTTTTCTTATTTAAATATATTTGTGTAATATTATAATAAAACTAGAAGATATTCGTAACCTGGCAGATATACAAAATGCAAAAATTTTAAATTTGTTATTAACATAGTCATATAATTTTGATGTAATTCATGCAAAATTTAAAATAAAATTGCTTAGAATAACATTAGTTTTTGTTTTATATACCACACGTGTTTTGAATAATATAATATTAGTATATTGTTATTAATATAGTACGGCAATATTTTAATAAAAATGTTTAATTGTGTACATACCTTTTTATATAGCGCTACTTCTTTCTTGCACTTCGATGAGTATGTAACTGAATGAATTATAATGAATAAAAATATTAGGACTGTAATTTATTATAGGAAAAATAGGCGAGTGTTTATAACGAGAGACGCTCGTCAACTGTTGCGAAAGCCGTCGAAATACTATATACATACACTCGACATAGATAATAACAGTAAATCGTATTTGATCGGAATGGTTCTGAGCGCATCTTCTATTTCCTCTTGTGGCGCGCGTACTACGATACTATAAACCCACACAGATAACTCCTTTGATAAATAAACTGAGGGCCGGAAAATTGTTTACTTCTATAAAATATTTATCTATAACTGTTTAGCTTTCCTAATGTGTAAACAATACTGAAAAATAATCTATTTAGGTTCAAGTTGACGACATGACCTTCACGATTTAAACTCTTAATACTCTTGCAATGGTTAAGTGATATTAACTAAAATTTAATTACCGTTCACGTCAAATGTGTAATGATCATTAAACAATATCACTAACCTACTAATTAGTAGTAGGTAGGTAGCCTCTCAAGCAAAAACGGCGAAGGTAATAAATTGTTTTTTCACTGTAGAGGGCTATTAATCAAAGGCATAGATGAACTACCTACCGGCTACCAGAGACATAAAAATGTGATTCCCCGAGTTTAGAAAACCTTCTGGGAGTCCAACACTATTCGAAGGTTTTCTAGACAAGCAGTTCAAAGTCACATAATTATAGTCGAGATCATCGGTTTGTATAGGTATCTTTCTTAAAATTACGAAGCACTTTTTAATCATATGATGTGAAAAGAATTGTTGCCATTCATAATAGAATATTTACCGGTAGTATAATTTAGAAAAAAAATCAGCCAACTGGTCGACGACATTTATCTTTAGAGAATGTAAGTATTTTAGTTACATTTATTAATGTAAGTTTGCTTCTGGAACGACTAGACGCAGACAGAGGTTCCACCCTTTCGTTGTCGAAACACCAAAAAATCGAACGAAACGTTTTGACAGCTCCTTTTTGGGTTGAGTGGCCAAGGTCTGGAATGAACTGCCTGCGTCTATTTTTTCAGACAGTTATAATCTTGGAACGTTCAAGAGTAGAGTGAATAGGTATCTCTTGGATAGGCGTGTACCATCTTCGTTTTCATCATCGCTATCTATCAGGTGAGTTGGTACACAAACGGCTACTCCATTATACAATAAAAAATAACAGTTTATATGTAATGGTGACATAAAGAGTTTTGTTTAAGTATAGTAATCTGGCAATTTATTTATCCATACTACGAGTATATTAAAGCTGGAGAGTTTTTGTTCGTTTGTTTAAACGCGCTAATCTCTGAAACTACCAGTCGGATTCGAAATTGTTTTTTTGTATACGATAAACAGATTCATGAGAAATAGTATAGGCTATGTAACATCACGCTACGTCCCTTAGGAGTGGAGCAGTGACCATAAACGCGGGTGAAACAGCTAATAAGATAATAAGCGGTAGCGCAATCCTTCCTACGCACTACTGAAGTGAACCCAGCTGTAACATATCATATCACTTTGTTAAAGGAAATAAAAAATAATATACTGATAATTGTATTAATAGTATTTTATGGTACTCTCGCTCTAGAAGTAAGTCCTCGTAAAGCTAGAGCCGCGAAGGTTTTTTTATTATATAGGGGGCAAACGAGCAGACGGGTCACCTGACGGTAAATGACTACCGCCGCCCATGGGCACCTGCAACTCAAGAGTCTCAAGTGCGTTGCCGGCCTTTAAGAGGGGAATAAGGGAAGAGGCGGAGAGGGAAGGGTTAGGGCCTCCGGTAACCTCACTCACACGGCGAAAAGCAATACAACGTTGCTTCACTGTCGGTTTTCTGTGTGACCGTGGTATCACTCCTCATACGTGCCGAAGCATGGCTCTCCCAGGAAGTTAGTGTACATGTAAGAAAAACTTTTGGTAGTTACACTTAATACTGATATTTACAATATGTATGCTAATAAAATATTTACTAGACCAAAAATTTGCGCATTAAACAGGATACGGCCTCCTGATTTATTTACAAAATTCCATGCTCGACGAAGCATTCAAAAAATTCAAAGTTACGCCATAAATTTTAATGATTTATATACTTCCTAATAATTAAGGATAACAAATGCTTAAAAATTTGAAAACAAAAATCATTTTACGTGGACATAGGGCATTGGGTACCTTTAACCCAGAAAAAAACTACTGTTCCCGAGGATAGTAATTTGATTGACAAAATCCATATGAATGGGAGCGAAGACGCGGGCGAAAGCTAGTAATATATTATTCTCTTCTTTGACAAATTAAACTAACTATAGCTTTGTAATATTAAGTCTAGAACACAGTCATATTTATTGCATTGTTTTTTTTGTAAATTATTAAGTAGTAAGTAATTCTTAAGTCCAGTATTTGCGGATACTCACACTCACATATAACGGTGCGAAACACCCTGCGAACATACACGCCTCACCACACAAGTTGTCGATCTTTATCTTGCGTTCATTTGGACACTAGGCTAGTGAGAGGAAACTGTGGTTGGGTTTGTCGATGGCTTCCGTCACCAGTAGTAGTTAAATATACATATGTCCAATTACTTCAACACTACTCTTTTATAAGATGTGATCAAGTTTCGTTCAATATTTAACGATATATTGTATTAAAGTAGCGTTTGAGTACATTCCGACAATGCCTCAAATGTTTAGAAGGATGCTCCGTTTATCTTATGTTTGTTTAAAAATAAGCCAACATTGCTACATGGTTAGATTATAAATACCTTATTAAAGTCACAAAGCGGAAAAGTGTTACCTATTCCAATATTGACATTATAACTGTAAAACCGTTCCGTAAGCAAACAAACTTGTATGTAGATAGTACGTCGATCTCAAAAATCAATTCTCGAAGATCTTTGCCCGTCTTTACCGAAAGACAAACTTAACTTTATAAAAATACTAAGTTGACTTTGTCGTAAATCGATGTATGGGAAATACATCGATTTACGACAAAGTCAACTTCCCAACCGCAAAATATAGTTTGTAATCACATTTTTTTTGTCAAATAACAAAAATAATTGGCTTTTTTCCTTTAGATGTGTGTGCCTGTTTCGTTTCATTTCACCAAATTTCATGATTCTAGGTCAATGGGAAGTACTACCCTTTAGTAAAACCCTAGGTTTTGATTTACGTGTTTGATTTAAATGTTCAAATTTGTTAAAATCTAAGGTTTAATGGCCTTATCTTTTGATTACGTTGACTCAGAAGTTTGTTTTTTTACAGCTTCAAGGAACCTTTAATGGGAAGTACTCTATAGGTTTGTTTTGCGAAATATTCAAAATTGTTAAAATTTAAGGCTTAATGGCCATATCTTTTAATGGCCTTGAACTTAAAACTTGACATATTTATTAAAGATAATATACGATTTTACTCACGGGTTTATTTCGGGGATGCCCGACTACATCGTAAACTCGTTCTATATTCAATCCGTTCTTCTCTGGAATGCACTCCCTCTCGAAATCAGTATGTTCACAAACAGTTTTATTGTATTTAAGAAGAAAGTACGTAATCTCCTTCAAAATGAGATGGCTGAATGAGCTGGACGCTAGTACACGACTCTGTATTTCAGTATTCATAATGTATGAATATAATGTATGTATTTGAAAGTGTATGTGTTGGTCTGAGTATATATTATTATTTTACTCTATTATGTAAGTTATAGTGCGTACTGGCGAGTTTGGATTGTGTGTAGCTTGTCTTCATTAAACGGATTATTATTGGTAATTCCAAACGTGATTTTTGTGCACCTACCTTATAGGATTTCTACATCACCCCAAAATTTACTGACGAAGAATGCCCTGGGAAATAAGTTCGCCTTTGTTCATTCAAGAATATTTAAATAATCAAATAATTTAAACTAGTGATGTGAAAAGTCGAATTTTGATATTATTGTATCAAAGTCCTGCTTATTACATAACCATTTATCTATTCTGTTATGAATACTCAACACACTTTTTTTCTTGAGAAACGTGATCAAAAATATATCTTCTTCTTCACTACACTAAATAAACTATTCGGCTTCCAACTGTATGTTTTAAATGATCTTTGAAAATGGAATTGCAAACAAAGCCTACAACGAGTGCTTAACGTCAATATTCAAATAAATGTTCAGAAATTCATCCATTCATTCAGTGTATAAGTAAAAGCTTAAATGGCCATATATATATTATTATGAATATTATGATGATAGTTCCAGAACTTTGGTATGTCTGTCCCAACCAGTTCACGACCAGACGTATCGAATCAGTGAGGGAATCCACGTTTATTTTATTCTTTTTTCTACGTTCTTCACCGGATGACGCAATGACTAAACCTCAGCGACGATCCTTCGTAGTCGAGTCACGACATGTGTTTTCGGGGTTAACCTGACTCTGTATTGGGCATCAGATCTTAAACCGATTCAACAGATAACGAACCGTATCACTCCTCGTCTGTTCTCGTCTCATCTCCTTTTTTTCTTGTATACGAGACGTAGAGGATAGAAGAGGGAAGGACAATTCTCCACTAATTACAGTGCACATAGAAAGAGTGAAATCTAAAACGTGTACCACTCCAGTCAAGACAGAATATTAATTAAAAGCAGGCATAAGAAAGGTTAGACGTAATTAAACAATCGTGTAATCACTTTTTAATATTAATAAGTTCAAAAATGTCAATTAGATCAAAACCATCACAACAAATAAAAAGTTAAATATAATGTTGAAATGTACTTTGGCAATCGGATGGATCTGAAAAAATACTAAATGATATTTATTATATATAGACAATAATGAATTAATAATTTTTGATGATTAAGATAATGGGAAAATTGATGACGTAAATTGCAAAAGCATTGTTATTTCCTGTGGTGTTCGAAAATTTCTCTCGGGTAAGTACACCCGATGACACCTACTTCTTTCTACCAGGCACTTCATTAGTATCTTAGAAGTTACGTATATTTAATTTATCAAAATGGTGAGTCATTTACGTATGTAGGTATGTTGAAAACAGGTTTTGTTTGTGTCGTGCAAATAGATAACAACTGGTTTCTAAAAGAATATTGTTTAGTGTTGACGTCAAGATGTTCAATATACACGACTTAGAAGTAAATTCTATGAGTGGAACAAACTACAAACAAACCAGTATTGTACACTAATGCACAATACTGGTTTATCCACAAAGCAAGTTGGTTGCATTGTTGGTGTCTGATGTTGACTGTCATGCTGTCAAAACTGAAGAATTTGTTTGTTTGTTTGGTTGAACGCACTAATCTTAGGAACTACTGGTTCGAATTGAAAAATTCTTTTAGTGTTGGATAGCCCATTTATCCAGGAAGGCTATAGGCTATATAACATCATGCTGCAACTAATAGGAGCGGAGCATCAATGAAAAATGTTGCAAAACGGGGAAAATTTATAAACGCGGACGAAGTTGCGCGGGTCAGCTAGTGAAAGATATACGGTTATGCCGATTTGTTTCGGACCTAAGGGGGGCCCTTTTCCAACGCTGCACTCCTTGAAAGGTGGCCTCGTCGAATCCAACACAAAAGAATCTTTCAATTCGAACCAGTAGTTCCTGAGATTAGCGCGTTCAACCAAACAAACTCTTCAGTTTTAAATATTAGTGTAGATAAATATGCATATTACTCATGAAAGTTTGTATTCAACTTGACATATATTTAGTGCTGGCTCTGCTTAGTTTAGGATGAGACAGCCGCGTTTGATGAGTCTCAAATTATCACTACATATTATAAAATAAAGTCCCCCGCCGCGTCTGTCTGTCTGTCTGTTCGCGATAAACTGAAAAACTACTTAACGGATTTTCATGCGGTTTTCACTAATAGACAGAGTGATTTATGAGGAAGGTTTAGGTATATAATTTGTACCCGTGCGAAGCCGGGGCGGGTTGCTAGTTATCTATATATTTATACAAGAAAAGAATGTTTTGTACCCCTTTTGAAGAAAATTTCATTTAGAGGTTGCTCTTTAAACTGTTGTTTAACGTAAGCAACTGTTAGGTCTTTGACTACGGTGGTAAACCACAGAGTCTTCAAACGCTTTTAACCAATAAATATCACATAGTTCATTAAAAGCTTGGTGTACGTAATATAAACATTTGTACACGCATTAAGTTTGCTAAGGATGACTGTTTACTATGAGCAGACTATCGCTCTTAAATGGTGATTATTGCAAATAAAATGAGCATCACTAGCAACCAGCATGACAGTCAACATCAGACACCAAAAATACAACCCACTTGCTTTGTGGATAAACCAGTATTGTGCATTAGTGCACAATACTGGTTTGTTTGTAGTTTGTTCCACTCATAGAATTTACTTCTAAGTCGTGTATATTGAACATCTTGACGTCAACACTAAACAACATTCTTTTAGAAACCAGTTATTATCTATTTGCACGACACAAACAAAACCTATTTTCAACATAGCTGCATACATAAATGACTCACCATTTTGATAAATTAAATATACGTAACTTCTAAGATACTAATGAAGTGCCTGGTAGAAAGAAGTAGGTGTCATCGGGTGTACTTACCCGAGAGAAATTTTCGAACACCACAGGAAATAACAATGCTTTTGCAATTTACGTCATCAATTTTCCCATTATCTTGAAGAATAGAAATAGGTCGAAAGCGGTCAGAAAGAGATGGGTTATTTTCTTTAGGCAAAGGGATGGTGTAAGCCTTACGCTCGAGAGGGGAATGAAGTCAGAAGAATGGTTAAAGAAAGTTACAATCATGCGACGTCTCATGCCATCATGGTCCAAAGTATTAGAATGAATGGACATAATAATCTTCGTCATGTGCTCAGAAGGGACTGGAGAAAATTTAAAGGGTTCAATGTTGGGACTTGGTTTGATGATCCAGTGTAGTTGTGGATGAGAAATGACGGTTGATGTCATTCAAACCAACTTTAAAACCCATGGCAATGTTGTTTGCCAATACCCATTGTACCAAAACATTCCCAGATACTGAAAGACGAAAAACACTATATTTTCCCTTTTATTTTTGAAGTAAAACTGTTAAACTGGTTTTGAACTAATTTAATATTAGTGCGACTTTAACAAAGTGAAAAGAAAATGAAAACCAGACATTGTAAATAGATAGTTACAATTTTCCGAACGCATCAATTTGGTTGTCGGACGAGCGAAATGTCAACTTGATAGTTGTTTTAGCTGTCACGATATTTTTTTTGTAATTTATTTTAATGTAAGGTACACACCTACTTACAACATTTAGAGTCCATAAACAACTACTAACCATAATTAGAAAAAAACAATTAACGTATTTATCATTACAAAACTAATTACGAGTTTAACCCAAGTATAAACAGGTTATCTAACACTCTTGCAAAAACAAGTAATTGTGAACCCAGGGACTGATTTGTATTGCTAAAGGAATACAGAATTTGTATAAGTAGTTTTTGAGAATGTCGCTTAATATAATAATTTGTAAACAAATGCAGGAAGTTAAAACACTAGTTAAACTTAGGAGTTATTATTATTGTAATTTTTTTTACTTTTTTTTAGTTTATTTAAAAATCATGTCAATAATTTTATTATGGACCTACTTTAGACTATATCAACAAATATACACTTTTTTATAAGTATAACTTTTTTTTTCACCTGAGCTAATGGCCACACCATAGAGTACGGGGGCCTTGCCCCCGTCCGGTTTAGAGAGGCACACGCGGAACACGTCGCGCCACCTTCTCAGGCCTGCTTCTGCTAGGGTAACGGACAGCCTTACCCTTTACCCCCAGGCCAGCGCTCATGGAGGCCGGAGATCGTTCTGCACTCTCCGGCGCCTGGTGCGTCTTCTGCGGGACGGGAGAGTACTCGTCCTCTCCCGTACCCTTTCCGCCGCCTCTTTAGCCAACATCACCTCCTCGCAAAATGAGGCAGCGGAATTCCACGCACTCTCGCTTCGGACCATAGACAGAACCATGGTCTCCAGCGAAAGGCTTCCCCCACCGATAGTCGTCGCGAGGTTGAGGCGCTGCTGCACCCACGTTGAACACTCCACTAATGTGTGGAGTGCAGTGTCCTCACGACAGCCTCCGCAGTGGTGGCACGCAGACTTTGGCTCCCGTCCTATACGACACAGATACTTACCGAAGCAGCCGTGTCCGGTGATTACCTGCGTCAGACGGTAGGAGAGGCTGCCATGTCGCCTCTCTAGCCAATCCTCCATGACGGGTCTTACCGCCACAATTGTGGCGTGCCCAAACTTTAAGAACCCTACCATAATTAGTGAAATTTCCTCATACAATTGTCAATTTCATTTTACACACATAAAGTTTAAAATCATTTGAGACATTTTGATTTCTTGACGTGTGTATGTGTTTACTTTATCATTTTTTTTACTTTTTTTTAGTTTATTTAAAAATCATGTCCATAATTTTATTATTGACCTACTTCAGACTATATCAACAAATATACATTTTTTTATAAGTATAACTTTAGGAACCCTACCATACTTAGTGAAATTTCCTCATACTATTGTCAACTTAATTTTATACACTAAGTTCAAAATCATTTGGGACATTTTGATTTCTTGACGTGTGTATGTGTTAACTTTTTCATTTTTTTTTTTTTTTTTATTTTATTTAAAAATCATGTCAATAATTTTATTATGGACCTACTTTAGACTATATCAACAAATATACAACTTTTATAAGTATAATTTTAGGAACCCTACCATAATTAGTGAAATTTCCTCATACAATTGTCAACTTAATTTTACACACACAAAGTTCAAAATCATTTGGGACATTTTGATTTCTTGACGTGTGTATGTGTTAACTTTTACATTTTTCTTAGTTTATTCAAAATATCATGTAAATAATTTTATTATGGACCTACTTTAGACTATATCAACAAATATACAATTTTTTATAAGTATTGTTTTAGGAACCCTACAATAATTTGTGAAATTTCCTCATACAGTTGTCAACTTAATTTTACACACATTAAGTTCAATATTCTTTGGGACATTTTGATTTCTTGACGTGTGTATGTGTAAACTTTTTAATTTTTTTTACTTTTTTTTTTAGTTTATTTAAAATATCATGTAAATAATTTTATTATAGACTTACTTTAAACTATTTCAACAAATATACATTTTTATAAGTATTGTTTTATTTTCTACGAGTTCGAGACGACTCGCACGAAACTCAAATACATACAATAAATATATATAATTACAACATAGTATAAAAATAACAATTAAAAACACTTATTAACACCCTAATGAATAAAATTTATTATTCATATACTTTAAAAAATAAATGAATCGGCCAGCGACGACTCCATAATTTTTTTGTACTCATTTCTCAGTTTTTTTTAGATATTTTCTAATTTTTCTAATCAAATATATTAATCCTATAAAAGCATTAGAAATGTGTATTTATGTGTTTTGGTTATATACTTTGTGTAGTTATTAAAACATAAATTCTTTTGCATATCTTGCAAACTGTTTTTTTATAAGGACCTTATCTTTAAAAGTCGTAGTTTTGGTGTATATATCTTTTTTCTTTTGTCAGATTCTTAAAATCTTATCTTCTTGATGATGGTTCTAATGGCATGGAAAGCTTTGAATAAATTCATTGATAAGTTGAAATTGAAAAAGAAAACAAAAAAAATATCATAAAAGAGGAAAAATTTGGCTTTTTGAAGAGGACTTCGAACTCATTTCTGTTTCAACGACGTTTTTGATTACATGACCGCATTTTCAAATAATTTTTTTGACTGATTTTAAGTGCAAGAACTAATTATTTCGATTTATATCAATGAAATAGTTAATAAAGAATGTTATTAGACCTTTTACCATACTACTAGTGCTTCATGTTATTTTTATAGGGTTTTTATCAAACACATTTCCAAATTTACACATTCCTCTTTTTAGACGGGCTAGTATATTTTTAATGTAAACAGAAATTATTTTATTTTACTTTTATTTTACAGTAAATTTTATGAAGATTCCAAATATATAACTATTAATGTAGGTTTCATACAGATTCATGTCAAAATCGGCGTTAGAACGCAGACCGCCAACTTAGATTCGCACGCTAAATTTGGCCGGGACGCTTAGCGGTATAGATCTAATTTGACGTTTCGACACTTTAGAGGGTAAGTAGTGTCACATACAATTACTGTATCTGCGTAGCTTTCGTGGTTATCGCATTTCCGGAGTCACTCCTGTATGTTGATGCTGCCTTCCGATATTTGGTCATGAAAGGGTTTAACTCGCCCGGCGATGTTATTTTATGGCGATTATTGGGGGCCTTGATGACTATAGTGCCATCCTATGTCCAGGAAGCTGACATGCCAAAATGTTGTAGGGCCGTACTGAAAGTAGTCTATCGGATTTTAGTCAACACAAACACTCTTACCGGGTAGCTAGACCCTTTCAAAGCTGTCTTCGCCTTCGGGGCTAACCTAACCTCCGTCGTAGAGAATCCAACCAGTATTGAGCGGCGATCTTCCTTGGATGGAGCACCAATGCAGTGACAGAGCTTAATGTTGAGTGGTATGACATCCTTAAAACCTGTCTTCTGGTGGATGATATCTAGCAAAGTCTTATTAAAATTCCCTTTGACTGCTTCGGGCACACCTACAAAGATAAGTGCCTTATGTCGATGTAAGACCCGCTCCATAATATCAACTTTCTTGACCAAAGAACTGAGAATAATTATATATTGATTTAGAAATGCCATCGTCTGTATTTTGTTTCAAATCATGTGTCGCCAGTTGCACACGCTTAGATGATAATTATTATTTTACACACATACAAAACCCTACGCTAATTCGTCACAGTTGATTTTTCAAATATGAATCCTAAACGCCATTTATAATTATACTGAAAACACTCGTAAACTGATCAGCAAACGCTCACAGCTTCGGCAAACATGTGCAAACATTTTCGTACTCGCGTATATACTTCCGCCCCTGGTTGTGCCCCTCCCGCATCGCACTTCCTACTTATTCTCATTTGTGTGATCTTGACGCATTCATTGATTTGATTCAACTACCAGTCTTTGATTATATGCCTGGTCAAAACTACCAGTAATTATGGTCAAGCGAATTTCGTTTGGTTTTATAACTGGGTATGTACGTATTAATACAGTTTTCAGAGAAAACAAACAAATCGGTCTTATTGTGTTATTTTTTTTTAATAATACTAGCAACGTGTTATTTATATATGTTATTTTTTTTACACTCTCCGTATTTAACTCAAATTAATGTGCATTTCGGGTTAGTGCATTAGCAGTGCCGTTGGTTGAGTTGAGATAGCATCTTTGAGTTTTGCACACAATAATGAGTTCAATTCGTCAACTAGCTTGATCTTAAGGGCTTTGATTATAAGTTTAAATAGTAATGTTGCACTATCAATTCAGTGTAAAACAAACATATCAAAATTCAGCATTGGCAACAATACCTATCACTACATATTATAAAACAAAGTTCCCCGCCGCGCCTGTCTGTCTGTCTGTTCGCGATAAACTGAAAAACTACTGAACGGATTTTCATGCGGTTTTCACTAATAGACAGAGTGATTCATGAGAAAGGTTTTGGTGTATAATTTCCACCCGTGCAAAGCCGGGGCGGGTTGCTAGTATATTATACTTTTGTTTTATAAAACCAAAGTGGCAAACGACTACACTTTTCTTCTGTTGGTAAGCTGTTATCGGTTTCTTTACATAATTATTATATGGACTGGATGCGGAAGGCGGAAGGCCGGGTGCTGTGGTACACATTGGGAGAGGCCTATGTCCAGCAGTGGACTATGATAGGCTGATTGATTGATTGATATCGTGGTTAACACGACACTAACTAGACCCAAACTAAGCAGAGCTTGTACAATAAATAAAGGCACATGAGAAACTTCCATAGTGCCTCCTTTAGTGATGCAAGCACCCAAAGGCTTCATCAACCGCTAACATCGTTATATTTCATTATTCATGATGCATTTTATTTTTATTAAATTTAAAAACCGGACAAGTGCGAATCTGACTCGTGTACCGAGGGTTCCGTGAGTAAAGTTTGTAATTACAAAAACTATATTTATTATGTGATAAAACAACAAATTTACGACTTTCGGATTTTTTCCTTTACTTGTGCTGTCAGACCTTGCTTCTTACCAAATTTCATGATCCTAAGTCAATGGAAAATACCCTATAAGTTTTGATTTACCTGCGAATTGAAATCTGGTTAAATCTAAGGCTTAAATGGCCGTATCTTTTGATTGCGTTGACTTAGGAGCTTGATTTTTTTACAGCTTCAAGACACCTTATTATTATTATACCTATTTGGTATTAATTTCAACTTGACGTACGAAAAGCTGTGTTAATAGTATAAAAAATCCATTGCCATATCAATTTTGTACTTGTACTTAATTAAGCTTACTGCTTACAAAAGCATCACACCGTTCGTTCTTCACGGCGGCGCATTCGCGACTGGTTGTGTACCGAGTGTATACCGAACTTGAGACGCGTAGGTATGAATCGCTAAAATACTGGATAGATAATATAACCGTGGCACGGCGGTGGTCCCGTTAATATGTATGTGATGATGGCTATAATATATATAAATATAAAAACGCATTTTTTATTTAATGTTGCATTACGTCTTATAACAGCAATCCTTGTCACATTATAATAGTTTAAAATTGAAAATAGTGATGCGCTGAATATTCATTAACATGCCAAGCGCTGCGCGTGGAATGTTTTTTTTTGTGTGAATTGATAGGAGAATGCCTATTAACATAACAAGGCTGCTTTTGTGAGACAATTTTAAAATAGTGGTTATTATCAATTAATTAATTAATTAAGGAAAGTAAGAAAATAATAATGATTAATTCTGTTAAATTGTGAAAATGCTGGCTTTAACTTGGTTTCCTTCCTCCTGAATCTTTTACAATCATATGAATCGTACTTTACTGTATGTTAGCAACAATCTCAGCACTATTGATATAAACTATCAAATTCACTAAATAACAGTAACTGCTATGTGTTCCGTACCTCCATCAGCACTCAAGTGATTGTTATCAATTTATAATGCATGCCTATCCTTTTATCACCTACCATTGTCAGGCAGGCCAATGGCGTTGCGTTACTACTAAATAATTTTTATTAAATAGTGAACTCTTTTAACATACATTACAGTTTGCCCCTATTTTTTATAAAATAAATACGAGTAAATAAAACAACATGTAGTTCTATGAAAATAATTATTTTATTATTACATTTACACAGTATTAGATTAGTAGGTTATCGTGCATTATTGCACGGCACATGAATCATCAACATGTCAGCAAAATCCCCATTGCGTGAATCGTAAAATGTTTGTGATGATATTTATAAATGATAACAGTTTCCGGTTCTTAATCAATGATTATTTTAAAGACGATAAAGATGAGGGAAGAGGCTGAAATTTAAAAAAAAGTGTTTATTCTATTTTGACAACTATGATCGTCACCATCGAGGCCCAGGACACAGCAGATTTTTTTCTGGCTTTAACCACCCGACCTGTACAGAAGCATTTTTCAGCAAGTACAAATAAGAAATTAAAATACCCCTGACTCATAAACAAAACTCAGAAAGGTAAAACATCAACCATCTTATATTTATAAAATCAACAATATGTTATAATCATTGAAGTCACAGGATACCAAATTTCAAATTGGTTACACGAATAGAAGTCGCTCATGTCCAGAGGATTCGATTTAATCCCGGGATTTACGGGATTATCAAGCATTTATAAAATAATTGTACAGAATTGATTTGAGGCAAAACTCAGTCGTAGCCAATCTTCGTCGTCGTGGCGATTTGAAGCATGTATCTTGTAACTAAATGTTTAATGACGATTCCTCCAACTTCAATCGAGCAAAGCAAAATGCGCTTTTGCAATGCAAATAAAATTAAATTTTCTAGTTTATTAAACAATAATTTTAATTTAATAAGGGAAACATTAAACTGTTTAGTGTTTATTTAAAATATCTTTTAGAGATTTATGTTAATATAGTCAACTAATAAATTATTTACTTTAGGCACATATATAAATACCTCGATCTAAAAAAAATTTGCATACAATAACATTCTGTGTTATAGTATGTATATTTAGATACCTATATACATTAGATTTAGATAAATATACACGTATAAGTTAAATCTAAGTTAATAATACTTTACTTGCACTAAGTCTTCTTGAGGTCTATTGGTGAAGTGACAGATTACCAAAAGCTTTCGTTTGCGGCCAAAAGCTTTCATCTAACACCTGGTGCAGGGCTAGGTAACAGCTGGGTGCTTACACCACGAACGCCTTGAAGTTGACGTTAAGGCGCGACTCAAGCAGCTGCACTTTGGGCGCATAATTCAGCTTCTGGCACACATACCTGACGATGTCCTGCCTCAGTGAAATAGTGTGCTTAGACGAGAGATGTACATCAGGGTGTTCGGCGCAGCGGCATGCACCTTTACATTAGGGTCCATAGAGGCTTTGCCACAGTAGTTTTTAATGTTTCGCGACCGGTGATCGGTGTCGGTGATCGAATCTTCCTTTGCGCAGTCACGAAACCTTGTACATCAGCCAGGGCCAGGCGTTCACGGCCCACGATGCAGATTCTGCAATCGGTGTTGGCGATGTATCGAGGCATTCACCGCGGTGCGTGTTTACATTACTTACACGCGCCGGTGAACCAGTTATTCGCAAATATTTGCGTACTTTTATCTAGTTCAGTGCACAAGTCTACGACAGTGAGCTAGGATGCCTCAAGCTACCTAGTCGCAGTCGTAGCTTATGCAAGTCCTTCGCCACAAACGTGGGCACGTCGTCAGGACCAGTCTCCTTCAGCAATGTGATGATGGTCTTGTAAACTTTTCTTTATCCCGTCACGCAGGCGTGACATTATCTGGTCACTTTTATTAAGCAACCGGAACACCAGCTGCTTGGCAGCAGCAATATTATTCTCGCTGATGTTAGTGATGAATAGCGAGCGTCGGCTTACACCGCACTTTACATTAATAATATTAATTGTTAAATATCGCAGCACACGTCCATAGCCGAGCGTGTCACTTTACTAATAAACTTTGTTAAATTTTGATTTATTTTATAAACATTAAATTTCCTTCGCAATAAAAACATAAAATAAAATCTGATTCTTTATATGCAAGGTGCTATATAGATAGATGTGGCCCTATTTTACGGTCCCTAAGTCGACCCCATGACTAACTACAAGCTTGTGATTTAAATTTCTTTATTGGTAGATATTTCAATTATTCGATAAATTTAATTTGAAAATTGACTACTAAAGCTTTAATTTCGCAAGAGTGAGGGCCCACGTGAATGAAACTATAGGTATTAGTCAGATAAAAAAAGAAAAGCCAAAAAAATTACATGAAAATTGCTAATATTATGTTGTCTAGAAATGTTCACCTACACCAGGAGGAACGTGCTAGTTTAACTATTTGTCATACATAATGTTCCTAAAATATCACCACACCTTTATGTAACACCTTGTAGAACCCTGGCTTTTTAATACATGTCCGTCGTACATCGGGATGCCGGGATAATCATAAGGATTGTAACCCATGTTTATCCCGGAATCCCGGGATTATCATGACACAATCCCGCAATACGCATTAGTAAAAAGAGCCGGGATCTTCAACTTACATCTATTTGAGGATTAGAAAAGAGCTGATGATCTTCAAACGGCTGAACAGATTTCTTTGAAATTATAGTTAAGAATGAGCGATCAAGTTACCTTGCTATAAAAAGTAAATCAAAATCGGTCTATCCGTTTATGAGCTAAGATGCCATCACAGACAGACACACACATATACACGTTAAACATAATTATAACACCACTCCTTTTTTGCGTCGGAGAAAATAAAGAAATAAAAAAATATATTATGCGTAAGGCTGGGACCGAAGTGAACGAAACAAATAAACTCTTAAACTTAATAGGTGTAGATTAATATAGATAACTATAGAATCTAAAAGGTAAAACTATACACTTTTTTAATTCACTCTCAGCAATGCTTTAATCAATTTTGAAATATTGCAACACTTATCTACCCCAAAAACACGCTCTAAGAGTCACCGTCACATTCATCTCATCTTGCCTCCACGAGTGGATTGAAGAACTCACCTTGAGTTGACTAACGGCTAAGTAAACAATATCTTAATCTCTCAAATACACATAGTATTTGAGAATCTTAACTAATTGAAACAATATTTACATAACTTTAGCTGGGCATTAAACTAAGTTTAAGTTATTACAAAGGTCTATTAACCTTTTTTTATTTTAGAAATAGTAATCGGTGCGTAGACCGTAAAAATATTAACAATGTGTTCGTAGATATTAAATATACCTAATCTGAATATGTTTTGTAGGTCAAGTTCAACTTTCATAGTTATAAGTGTAAACCCACATCACTTATCAATCGGTTGACAGAATGAGTAGCTAAACGACAACATAACTGATAAATAAGTTAAGATCAGAACATTTAAATTATAGGGGGCTTTATTATTTCCATTATATTCATCAAAGAATTCCCCGAGTACCAATTACAAATAACATTACTTTCAATGAAATAAAGACGTTTTGTAACTCAGAAATAGGTGCATATTTATTTTATAAAAATATTGTCGCATCGTCTTTTTTATGAGGTGTGAAAACTTCCTCAGGTCATTACTTTATCGGGGTAAGCGATATGTTGTAATCGAAACGATAAAAAATACACGCAGTTCCGTCACAAGTATATTATGGGGGACTAGGAAAGCATTACGAAAGAATCACTTCACACTTTCTGGTACAAAAAGGAACACGTTGTGCCACCGTCTTGAGTCTCCATTTACTATGATAGTAGGCATGCACTACCGGAGAAAAAATATCGTTTTGCCATCTCCGATAGGTACGTAATAGAAGTAAACCTACAAATTATATTTTATTGATCATTTGTTTGCCGTAACAAACATCTAATGCATATTTTTTCGACGAGATGTGCTTCATCTCATCGTCACTAGCACACCAACAAACGGGTGCGCAAAATTTTGGAAAACACGTTGACACATGCTACAGGGTTTAGGCTTACGCGGCTTATCTACTCGTGGATGTTCTGATTTAATTGGGATATTGTCGTCAGTTTAGACACGACTTTTCAGGCATCGCCACAAAAAAAAAATACGAAGGGTATAAGATACGGACCTCTTAGCAGCCATCGAATACCACCTCTGCGAAAAATAAATTTGTTCGATAACATTTCTTTGACTACCGGTAAAGTCACGTTTGACGTATGGCATGTCGCTTCCATCTTGTTGAAACCAGTTCTGGTTGTTGAAACCTTCAAATTTACTTAACTGCAGCATCAAAAACTCTCGCAACATCCTCACATATTCCGCTGCATCCACAGTTACGTTATTTCCTTCATTATTTTCAAAGAAATACGGACCAAATTATGTCCTTTTGCTAATATGGTAGCCCATACTGTCGTTTTGAGTGAATGAAGTGGCTTTTGGTGTTTAAGACAAGAGTTTTCTTTAATATAAAAATGGACCTCGTCCGTAAGCAAAATATTTTCAAGGTTAGAGACACTGAGCGGTGCAAAAGCATGCTGTTGTCCGATGATTAACGCTCCATGACTTAAATTACATGAAGCGATGCACAGTTTTCCGCCATCCGCGCGCCACTAACTCTAACGGTTTTCTATAAACTCAGGGTTGCTATTTGCAAAAAAATTGATCCACTCTGTGCTATAAGTAAATAACATTAATTTAGTAGTTATAACATTAATTTAAAAAAAAATGATCCCTGTTAAAATTACCTCTATAATTACCTACTCGTAATAAGATGTAACTAATGTTGTTGGGATTGGACTTACTTGCAATAACCATTTCGAGTCATAGGTATGCGATCCCTCTTCTTTCATTTCCTTCCTTCCTTACCTAAATTTCTTTCACCATTCTCCTAATTTTCCCATTGCTAATTCCCTAAGTGCCCGATTGACGGAAATAGGCTTACCGTCTATTACGTGAATGGGACCAAAATGGCAAAATGTGGGTGTTTAATATGCCTCTACCTACCCCGTGGGATATACAGGTGTAAGTATATTTAAGAATGAACTATAGATACTTAGACAAGTAAACAACATTTATTTTACATAGCATGCTGTGGTTTCGACACTTAGTCATTCGGCCCTACAGTCCTATACGTAGATAAATGAACGCAACTGTATCTTGTTTGCCTGATCAATATATTAGTAAGTGACCGCCTCAGTTAGCTGTCGAAATATATCATTTGCAAGTCAGCTGAAAATGGCTATTTCCGTAGTAAAAATTGTTACTAATTTGACAAGCAAACAAAACCAATAAAAGGTTCTTCCCACAAAGGACTTTTTTTTTCATTTTCAAATATTAGCAAAGAAAACATAACAGTGCAGATACAGAAAACTCACTCTGGTAAATTGCTCCGACACAATAAAGTGCAATTCAAATCGTACAACGCTAATTAACTACATATTTATTCACCTAGAACAGTGGTTCCCAAATTTCTTCTCCTGAAAATTAATTAAGACCTATACCTTGGCGGTGGAGCAATCGCCACTCCTCTCTATCCTCTGCGATCTTTTTGATCTCTTCATAAGTCGCGAATCGTACTTTCTGCTTCACTTGTCGTATAAATCTCCTTCTCTGCCTCCCTCGTCTTCTCTTTACCTTTATTTTGCGTTCCAATATTGTTTTGAACAAGTTGTCGGTTTTTATCAAGTGGCCAACCATTTACTATTACTACCTCTTTATTTACTATTACTAGAACATGTTGGTCCAATCTGTCTCCGTCTCTTTGGATTAGCGTTCACATTTCGCAGCCATAAAGTGCAATGCTCCATATGTACGTTTTAATTAGCCGTTTCCTTATTTTGATGTAGATTTTGCCTATGAATATATGTTTTTGCGGTTAAACGCTTGTTGTTGTTGGCTATTAAGAGTCCTTCTATGATATCAGAAGAACAACTTGAGTCATGCGTTATTCAGGTACCTAAACATTCAGAACTGTCCATATGAGTATTTTCGATTGTAATTTTACTAGATATGGATGGCAATTTAGAGGTGATAAGAATTTTAGTTTAGTTCATAATAATAATAACTTTATTTCTCTCTTACACAGATATGGTTACAGCTAACAATTCTTAATCTAATTGTTTATGTTACATATGAGTCTGCGTGAGAGACTGGTATCTGTACTAGGTAAATAGACCTGTATTACAAATTACCAGCCTCTCCTAACTCTAGACAGCATGGTTCTTAAAGCAGGTGTAACCTTAGTAGATAAAAGAAAGCAGTGTTATTATTATGTTAAGTGAATGAGAATGTGTGTGTGTGGGGGGTTTAGGTATGAGTATGTGGGTTTGTATGTGTGTGTGTGTGTGTATGTGTGTGTGTGTGTGTGTGTGTGTGTGTGTGTGTGTGTGTGTGTGTGTGTGTGTGTGTGTGTGTGTGTGTGTGTGTGTGAGTGTGCATGTGTGTGCGTATGTGAGTGTGTGCGTGGGGATGAATGTTTAGGTGCTATCTCTGCGATGTTGTGGTAAGTAAAACATCACTTTTGAAGTAGGTCATTATAATTTTATTCAAGATGGGACTAGTAATAGGCTCTCGGTTTCCTCATAGCTAAGGGTCTTTAGCCAACGAGAGGTAGTGGTTTTACAGCTATATTTTGTTAGTGAATATATTTGCAATTTCAGGTTCACTTTATTATATATGTATCTACCTAGGAAGCCAAAGAATTTGCCAGCAAAGGATGTCGACCGTCTATCTTCATTTACAGGACAGACTTTATGCTTCAGGCGTTTATTTGAAGGTAAGGGATTATAGGGGAATAAGGTATGCTGCTTGAGTATAATGTTTAGCAGATATAGTTGACGCACAGTCAGGACATCAGAGATTTTATAGAGGTCTCTTGTCGGGTAGAAAAAAGGTAGGGAATGGCTTACCTTCAGAACTGCCCTTTGAATGTTTATGTCTAATCCAAATTCCCTAAAAGTGTCGTTCATTATTATTAACAATTGTTGCAAATTGTTCGTATTGTCGTCTATTACTGCTATATTGTCTGCAAATCTGGTAAATTGTGACTATAGTCTCCTTTACCTGTTTTTAGAATTTCTCTTGTTGCACACTCAATAAAAATGCTAAAAATCAAAAATGACAGACGGCACCCCTGTCTAACTCCCTGCTCTTTATTGTCTTCTCTTCAATTTCTATTATTATTTGTTAATTTATAGACAGTTGGTACATAATTCTCTTGTCTCTGTTATCCCTTTCGAAATTCCCATAACTTTCATCCAGTTCACCTTATCGAATGCCTTCTCTAGGTCTATAAAGACTACGAATGTCTGAAGGTTTAAATCCATGCGCCTGTCTATAATTAACCAGAGGGCTAATATAGCTATATTAGCCCTCTACAAGAGAAGCTTCTCTTGTACCTTTATATTGTCTGAAACCATATTGATCAGGCCTTAAGTACCTAGTTCTCTACATGTGGTCTTCTTCTTTGTTGTACTGTTTATAGTAGTATTTTAGATTCTTGAGAGTATTCTCTCAAGAATCCAAGCCAGCCAAGGGTTCTGTTTTCTTCACATTTAAGGGTGTTTTGTTTTATAGATAAGACAACTGTTTTACTAATTTGAAAATTTTGCGCAACGGTACTAGTTTTGTACATCTTCTCGATCAGGTAGTAAATTTCGTCAAACAATAGCTCACAAACTGCATATTTTTTCACCCGGAGCTTTTCAATTTTGGATAGAATTCAAAGCCTTGTTGAATTCCTCCTTTAATATTAAAGGACCTAATTTGTCCCAATTACATTATCGTCTTTTTCTACATAATCTTCTTTTAAACCTTGTCCTGCATGCAGTCGTTCTATGTACCTTTCACCATCTCAAATTGCGACGCCACCTTTCGGCATAAAGTGTCGGTTTAACTAAGCGCACATACTATTTGAGCAAATGAACTGGGCCTCACCTAATTTTTTTACTAATTTAATCTTTTTACTCAAGTGATTGCTGCGGGTACCCCTTGATGCACCCTTGTACCACTAATTGGGAAACACTGACCTAGAAGATGTATCTCTTTCTATCCTGTAACTCTTATCTCTTCTCGAAGTTAGGGTTGCATTTCCTTTTGATGTCCTTAGGAAGAGTAAAATCGTGAGGTTCGGATCCTTGTTCTTATTTAAGCAACCGAATACGATGCCATAGGCGTTTGCCTTTATTTTATATCTATACCTGGATGGTGACGAGGCGCGCGAGTATCGGACTAACGTGCCACCACAGACACATCCGGGTGGCGCATGGCAACCTACTGAATTATCCCGTCAAGCCGAGCCCGCCACGTACTTACCACTTCATACCTAAATTTAGTGAGGAGCAGACCTGGTATATCGCTTCAGTTGCTCTGTAAAATTTTGCGATAGAGCTGTTTATTCTTCGAAGTATAATAATGTTATTCAACGTCGAAAATCAACCTCAAAATAGAGGAATTATTTGTACTATTTGTACATTACTGTGTTAATTTAGTAGATAGGTATTTATAGGACGTTTCTTTATATATTTTGTTTTCGATATGATTAAAATATTAAAGTAAAATGAACTGATATGACAGGAAATGAAAATTAGTTTTCAGTAAAGTTACACGTAAGTAGATTTTTATTGTATCAAATATTTAAAATATTTATTACATTTTCTTTTCAGAAAAAAATAATTTATTGAATATAAAAAGTTATGAAAACAGCCTATCCGACTATTAATGTAATTACTGAAGAATTTAATTAACTAATTGTTATGTATGTAATATAGGGTAGGAAATGATATCCTAATAATTGCAATACATTGCAAATATTAGGATATCAACTATAGGGTAGTACATAAATTACTGGTTCAGACCGCTACTATATATATATATGTGTAACATCCCCTTCTCGGCACCCCTAATAAATATACAATTATATTCATTTTAATTTCAATTTAGTTACGCTAAAAATTAGTTTATTTTTCATTAGAATATGAATCAATCGATTTTTGCAAATCCTCCTATCAGTGTAAATAAGAGGCGGTAGGCCGTACTGCATGCCTTCGCCCTAGTGCTGATTGTTAAAAATTACATTTTTAATGTCTATCTCAAAATCGATTCACACCAGACCATGGATTCTGTTGAGTGCGATATCTAAGAATAGTTTGACGACGGTAATAAGTAAATAGGATTCTTTATTGCCCGCACAAAAAAATTGCAATGGGCGAATCTATCCCCAAAAGCAACATTTTCAGAATAATATATTTCACGTACATGGTTCTAGAGAAAAGGCCAAAGAATAGCGGTAGTGTTGTGTATACACGAAATAGTTCAATTAGAAATAAAAGATGGTAAAAGAAAACAATATTATTTTTACAATATTTTATTAGAAATATATAAATATCATACAAGTATGTATGTGTTTCCATGAACTTACTACATAGAATTTAAATAAGCATAGTGACGCAAATGTTTGAATTGACAAAGGCATACCAGCGAACGTACAATTGTGTGTTAGATTCCAAAAGCGACACTGTTCAGCGAAACATGACAAATATTACCTACAAGGAAATACCAATATCTATTATTGTATACACCATACTGACATATCCCATTACCTAGACATTTATGTAAAAATTAATTTAACACTAGCGTTCGCAACAAATACATTACTTAGACGTGGTTGAAAAATATTATATTTCTGTTATAAGAAAACATCTATATCAGATTAACCATTACTATTAGCAGATTACATTTCTTTACTATTAGACGATAAATAGTGCTTTCTTGTGACTACCATAAGCAGAGAGCTAAATTCAAGATTTTGTCGCCTGAAAAAAAGCATCAAAAGTTCTCCATAAACTTAATAAAATAGTCGTAGGATAATATAGCCAGTTACAGAGGGTAACTTAAGAATAAATCAAGGTTGAAATTGATGACTATGGCTAATCTCACACTTTTTATTTACAATAATATTGGACGTGGTAGAAATATTATAACGGTAATAAATTAAATCTCTCATTTTACTAATTACACCTGACTATTTTTCGCTTCTCTCCTCGTGTACCTTGCCCCACCACTGTAACACAGTCACTCCATGCAGATTTACAGACTTGTAACTTGTTGTCAATCCTAACAGTAGTATGGAGTATGTACTCAGTATACTTAGATCGCTCAAGAAAATGTACTTACGTAAGTAAGCTACTTGTGTAAATGTCCGGGATACTTACGTGAGTACAATTATGCAAATGTCCGGGAAATAACGCGTACCTACATATTTTAGATAATTATATTATGGAACGCGAAAGTTTATACGTGCGTATACTTTCATGATTATGATATAATATTTTCATGATGATCATGATAATGCATTTGAATGACTAATGCAGTGTTGCAGTAGTCAAAGTAGTAAGCACAAACTTAAAAGGAATATCTTTCCAACATTGAGCATATATAATATACTGTTTTTGTACTGTTTTTTTTTAATATTTACTTTCCTTAATTCAATGCGAGGTAGGTAAATTTTTATGTCCAAGGTCCATGACGGTAGGCATACATCTTTAATCAATTGGTCACAAAGTGGTCACAAACTATTTAACAAAGTGGTCACAAACTAGGTATCTTACAAAAGGTATTATTATTTATACGTATTTTTAACGGCATTCGCTGCCTAAAGTTAAGAAATTGCAAGGACTATGTTTCGTCCGTACCTTCCACGGGGCAAATAGGTAACGAATGAAACATAAATGAATACAAAATATAGTTTTTCCTATTTCTTTTCCGTTAAATTCGTTTCTTTTATATATTTTAAATCTATTACTCTGTAACAGTACTTAAATACAAGTGTACAACTATCACGAAAATATTAAAGTTACATTTCTGTTCAACAGGCTCATTTATTAAATAGTATTTACGTATGTCATTGTAAAACGTGGTGAGGCGATCTATCAATTATATCGGATAATGTGTTTGTAATTTAAATAAAATAACAACGATAACAACATTCAATCATTGGTTTGTGCGACTACACAGACATATATGTTTTAATAATGTATACATATTACTAGACTCGTATTACAATTAATCTGTAAACAGACATAAAAGTTGATAACGTAACATTGGCAAACATGGCTTATAATAATAATAATATATATAATTATGTATGTGTGCCTCACAAATTCCGCAGCATGTAAGATATTTAATTATATACTATAAAAAAGCATTTAATATATTTACAATTAAGGTATTGATAATGGTAACTGCATTATCAAGATCTCATGCACTACTAAATGCAAAAAATAATTACAAGATGTAAGATACACTTTAAAAAAATGTCCTTTACTACCTACCTGCCTTCGGTAGTAAATACCACAAATTATTATTAACGACATTACAAAATTCTAATTACCAGGTACAGTACAATATTACAAAAACCTATAGGCCTATGTAACATTATTGAATGTGTAACAGTCAAATAACAAATATCATGACCACGTCAATGTTACGTATCTAACGTACATGGTTTGAAAGTTGAGAGAGAGTCCCTTAAAACAACGATCATTAACTATTTTTCCTTTCATCGAATTATACTGGACCTTAAATGACTTCGCAGACAAGTGATTAAGAGAACCTCTTTAATATCAGAATATCATCATACACACATACCTAAATTAATAAAATCGACTTAATATTTTTCACTCTTTTTTCTAAGTCATTATTATACACATATAGGATAATCCCATAATGTTAAATATTAGATTAGTGTCGTTTCCAACGAACTTTTAAACACACATCCGTTGCCTAACACGATGACCGCAATTCATTCTTTAAATATTTTATTTGGTAATACAATATTTACAATGTTTTTATTACTATGATTTTTTCCGTTTTGAGTCCGTAGCTCTAGAAAATGTAAATATAAATATCTTCATTTTACATATGTATTACACCATCAAGACTAATATAATTATACTTATATGTATCTATTTTTATATTACAAAATATGTAAGCAAAAAGCGCTGAAAGCAAAATATATCAAACATGGAGCATAATAATGAAAAAAGAAGAAAAGCGGGTAAAATAAGTTCAGAAGAAGGTGGTGGAGAGAAATTAACTTAGGAAGAGTTTTACCTTAATTTACTATATTAATTAGTACTATCTATTGAAAAATGTCAAGGACCGTAATAAACATACATGCCATCTTCAAAGTTTGTTAAATACCTAATTATTTAACTAGTAATAATATCTTTGAGTACACTTATTTTATGCTAACTAAAACTTATCTACAAGAAGTGATGAATAAATTCAGCAATTTAATAAAAGGTATGACACAAGAGAACGCTAACCGACAATATAAATGAGCCTGTTTGGGTCTGCGCTATTTAAATACGACTTACCTGCTATTGAACTACTGTATTGTTTATTAGTTCTTATGAATTTCTACCTGGAAGTGAAACAGTATTGTCCGACAGTGTTTTAGCTTGAAAACTCTATAAATAAATTGTTCTAGAGTATATAATAGAATTCATATCATATGGAATCATAGCGTATCTTAGACCATAAAGCTGCAATTAACAATCCAGTGGATAAATAAATGATGATATTGTCGCCAACAACAAGTCAAAACGACGTGAAAGACAGTGTTGTAGGTACAAGTTACAATAGGTGTCACCGTTTAGAGTTATTTAAATATCGATTTTTTATAAAAGTCGAACCTGCTTCAAATGGCACTACGTGCCCAAAAATTAAGAACTATAGTTATTTTTTTGAAGTAAAAACTTCTTTAGGCACGTGGGGCAGTTTTGGTATGGAGAGAAAGCACTGAACTCGTGTGACCGTCACGCTCAGATACATGTATTAAGATGTGTGTGTGTTTTCACTTCTGACGTGCAGACCTACGACTGACAGTTTTTTTTTGTTATAACTTTTACAAGTTTTGTAAAACGTACCAATAAATCGTTAGACTAGTCAACTCGTAGTATTTTGTTTTTTCATTACTTATTGACTAAAAGCGTCTTGTTATTTCTTCGAATGCTATAACAATAAATTTTTAAAGGAAAAAGTACGTCACGAATATTTATCAATACTATTTTTCTAAACAGAATATCTTCTTTCGTTTATTACGTTCTCCCAAACAGCTGCGTATGCGATTAGGCTGCATACATCTACATACATATTAGTGATGTGCCAGATATCCTTATCCGCGGATTTCCGAGGGAGAAAAAGATCTGTATCCGTATCCGTTACTTTTTGGCGGATCTTGAACGGATCTTTTGCGTTATTATATTTGATTACCTTTATGAAATTTTAAATTAATTTTGCTAAAATAAAACATTAAATATCTGATGTAGTTAGTTACTAATATTATTGTCAGTTATAAGGTACTATTTGACTAATTTTATTACAAGATCAAACCCTAAATCTTTGTGATATGTGTATAAAAATAATTATAAAAAAAAACAAGCGCAGTGCAAGTTGAAACATGTCGTGGTACAGTCCTATCGCGTCAGTTGTTCTTTGTTGATGCCAATACCACGCGTATTGGCATCAACTGATAAAAATACTTGAGGTCCGTATACGTATTCGTGGATCTAGACACTAATAATCCGTATTCGTATCCATATCCGCGGATAAACACTTAACGATCCGGCACATCATCACTAATACATATATAAATAAATAAAAACCGGACAAGTGTGAGTCTGACTCGCAAGCAAACAAACTTGTATTTAGATAGTACGTCTATCTCGGGAATCAATTCTCGAAGACTTGCCTGTATTTTTCGAAAGACAAACTTAACTTTGCGATTGCGATGTATGACAATCCAACCACAAAATATAAGTTTGTAATCACAAAAACATTTTTTTATTTGATATAACAACAAATTAACAACTTTAGGATTTTTTCCTTTACTTGTGATATCAGACCTTGCTGCTTACCAAAATTTCATGATTCTAGGTCAAAGGGAAGTACCCTGTAGGTTTTGATTTACCTGCGAAAAGTTCAAATTTGTTAAAATCTAAGGCTTAATGGCCGGAACTTTTGATTGCATTGACTTAGAAGCTTCATTTTTCTACAGCTTCAAGGGACTGCTGACATAAGTGTTTGACCTTAATTTGAATTTGATGCCTTTTCTGGTTCCTGAGGAAAAGGGTCTTGAACGACACACAGACAGACAGACAGATATAATAACAAATTAACGACTTTCTAATTGTTCCCTTTGCTTGTGCTGTGAGACCTTGCTTCTTACCAAATTTCATGATTCTAGGTCAGTGGGAAGTACCCTATAGGTTTTGATTTACCTACGAAATGTTCAAATTTGGTCAAATATAAGATTTAAGTGGCAAGATCTTTTGATTGCGTTGACTCTAAGTCAAGCTTGAAATTTTTACAGCTTCAAGGGAACGCAGACTTGTGTATTTGGTATTAATTTCAACTTGATGCGTTTACGGGTTCCTGAGAAAAGTTTAAAAAAGTTTAGAAAAGATAAGTTTGAAGATGTTGCAGCAATGTAGCTTGGGATAAATGCAAGATGGCATATAAAAAGTCTTTGAAAGCATTAGACCGAACCATGCAAGATCTGCAGAATAATTAAAACCGATTTGGTGGTGCGATGATTTTGTTAGCAGGAGATTTTCGTCAAACATTACCAGTGATTCCAGGGTCAACGCCAGCTGATGTACTTAAGGCATGTTTAAAGTTCACCATTTTGTGGAATCACGTCAAGATACTATAATATTTAAACAAGAATAATATGCGTCTCGAGATGCGAAATGACCGATTTTGAGACATATTTTTAAAATAACTTATTGACATACGTAATGCAACTTCGTGGACGTTTTGACTGGCTGCGTTACTTTTGATGACTATTTTCCAAATCAAAAACTGAACTCATTCAAAATGTGTTTCTAAACGTTGCTCAAAATTACAGGCACACGGCTAGCGCTGAAAAAATGGCTGAACAAGGTGATCGAAGCAACTATCCTAAAGGTAAAGTATAAAGGAGAAAACGTTTTGATACCACGGAACCCAATGATTCCGACTGACATACCATTTGAATTGAAACGAGTGCAGTTTCCAGTGCGGCTTGCTTCCGCTATAACTATAAATAAATACCAGGTGTAGTCATTGAGTGGTTACGACATTAATCTTGAAAACCGATGTTTACCTGTTCCAGTCTTGAAAAACCATCAGCTTTGTTTGTTTACGCGCCAGATAATCAAACAAAAAATATCGTTTACCACAAAGCACTGCAATGAAAATATAATTTAACACAGTATTACTAAATGTGCGAAATACATAACTAAAATATGATTAGTACAAATAACAATTTATGATTACGACATTAAACATACATAAAAAAGTGTATTAACACCATGCAAATTTATTTTTGATATAACGGTAATTATTTGATAGTCAATAAATAAAGTGACTACTCTGAAATACGTTTACATTGTTTTTTCTGTGTAAACATTTGTGACTGTATAGTATCACAAACTTAACTGTTCTGGGGACCATTACTAAAAATAAAGCATGACATCGCGTCATGTACACTTAAAAAGCAACATCATCTATCAACAGATAAGTTTGTGGGACTGCCACAGTCCAATAGCTAATGACAGAACGACGTCTGTCGGGGCAGCTACTATTTACAAGAATGGCAAAACTAACTTATATTTAAATATATCTTGCTTTGTAATATATTTTTTTAGTTATAAGCAACTGGGACTTGAGCTTATTTACATGAATAGACTGAATCGCAAATTAAGTGAGTATGTACATAATATATTTTGTAAACTCGCGATTTTACTGTTTTCTGAAATATATATACAAACGAGATAGCACTAAAAAGTAGGTACATGAGATTAACACTAAAATAAAAATGTCCTTTATGCTGATACAAAGGTTGGAATTGACAATGCAATACTTTTTTGTTGATACACCAGGTACGGACATTCCTGCTGTATTTGACTTCGTTACAAACAGATCTTAAAATAATTAAAATTAAAATGTAGTTACAAAGTATGTTGGTTTATGAGCTTATTTTAGGAGTATCAAAGAATTTACATGGTAGCTTTTGTATTGAGAAATTGGTGACTTTGGCAGTAATAATATTTGTGAATAAACCGTTCTGGAATTTAGATGAGAGTTGCATTAGCTTGTCTAGCTGAACGACGCAGAACATGCGGCTGCAGCGACATGAAGCTGTTATCAACCACACGGAGAATACGAATGTTGATCTGCAACAATATTTTAAGGCAGTAGTACTTACTTTTTAAAACAAAATAAAACACCATTTAAGTAAAATGTCCTATTCACAATATTTAACCAGCTCTTTCCAATGATTTAAAGGATCTCATTGAGTTGGCTACCTTAGTGTTACCGATCTAATGACCGCTAAGCGATGCTACTATGCTATGGATATATCTCTCTCTTCTCACCTCATGTTTAGAAGCCGAGCGACGGAAGAACTTGTGGAAACGTGTAGAGAGAGCCCACACAGCCCCGTTGTCACGCTCCGCCCACCTCACCTCCGCGAGAAACTGCAATTTCTCTGCATCTTGTGCCAAAACCCTGGAACATAATCATTACATTACCAGTCTTGACTACTTTAACCTTAATATGTAACCGATGGCGTCGTATGTGTCGGGTCGTTCAGCTCCCTTTGATATGGTTGAAGTGGACGATGGCTGGCGCGTGCGTCATGCTCGTGAACGAGTGCCGTTGGTTGGGGCTGGTCATCTCCGAACTGCTATTACTTACATACAGCAGTATTTTGCGCGACTGTTTATAGTTTAGAACAATACGTTACATTGTCCTCACATTTAATTTGCGCATATAAGCAATGTAACCAAAAAGTTGTAAAAAAGATGTTGAAAAAGAGTGTCCTTGGAGTTTCTTGCTTGTTCTTCTCCACAGGATCTACTTATTGGAACAGGCAATTAGCTTCACGACTAACTTAGTCTGACTGACTACTACTCCTGACAATTCAAAAATACCTATAATGGTTTAATTGAAATAAATGATTTTGATTTGATTTGATTTGGATAAGACCCTAGATCTTTTATACATTTAACCAATTCCATTCATATTTATTTGGGATTGAAATGTTCCTGTATACCTTACGTTACTTAATTTAACCTTAAAATAGCTGTAATACAATCAGCTTTACAAACATAAATACTTGCATACAGTCTTTGTGACACAATAAGCACCAAGACTTCTTTAAAAGAATCGGTGCTCAAGTGCGATTTAGATCACGTACAATGGATTCTGTAGAATAAATATATGTAGTAATTTATTTATCGTATAGCTCTAAGTTTTCTTAGAAACCATGAGTAAGGTTCTATTTTTTGTTTTCTTAAAAACTTTAGGCGTATTAACTTTTCTTAAAATGCCGATTTTCCTATATTTTTAACCCCCGACGTAAAAACGAGAGGTATTATAAGTTTAACCTCGTGAAAATTGAAAAAGAAAAACAAATAAAATATTTGGATTTATCTCACGAGATTATCGATATGTAGAATGTCGATTCTCGATCGAGCTTAGATCAACACCTTAAGAGGCTCGCGTTAGACGGCTGGATCAAGGGACTGATGCAGAAGGCAGTTCGTCTCGACACGGCCCGTATAGTGAGGAGGTTCCTGTCCTTGTAGCCCTAACCACCGGTGTCTTGGTCCCTGTACCCGATGTTGGTGGACTACTATTGTTTATATTTGTAAATAAATATTTTGTTTTATACATATTTAAAAATGTAATTTATAAGTTTCAAGTTTAATAAAGAGAAATAATAATAACTTATATATTTCTAAATACATACTTATTATAGATAAATTACACCCAGACACAGAACAAATTATCGTGCTCATCACACAATTATTTGTTGTGGGTGGGAATCGAACCCATGACTTCCAGCTTAGCAGTCAGGGTCACTAACCACTAGACCAACAGGCCAGTCAATAATACACCGTGTGAAGCAATCCCATAACAATAATTATGCAGCAATTTCCGTTACTATTTTTCTTTTCCTTTAACTACAAAGTATAAATACTTGTGATAAATAATTCCTTGAATAGTATATACCCAACCTTGAACGATCTTACATTATAACCTTGTCGATAACAAAGATTTTTTATTTGCCATAATTACCGGAAAGCCTCACACTTCAGTAAAACCGATTATAATTAGCCACAATAATAAGGAAAATATTACTCTGTAAATATTTTCATGGTAAACACAGCTAAGTACTTTATCACTTTAAATGGAAACCGGGACAGTACCACCGTCAGTAATGATAGTGGTGTAATATGAACATATTTTCTATCTACCTAGATCGAGAAGATCGGGTGACAGACACACAAGAATTCAAATTTCGCGGGCTCCGTAGATTGGATTTTCGATTTTTATTTTTTATTCTGTCCTTAATATAATATGTTGGGATTTTCAGCCATTTTGCATATTTAGTTTGTTTTTGAGAGATGTAAAGGTTAGGCGTGTTTTCGTGAACTCAGCGATTTTCTGCTACCGAAAAAAATGGATCAAAGAATCTGTTAGGTTCAGAAGTATTTGGTCTGGACCCAATTGCCCAACAAAAAACAATTGAACAAAATTAATCCAATTGATTAATTTTGTTCGTAAGCTTTGACCAAATCTGTAATCATGGCTCAGCCTTCATACTCACAGGAGTTTTCAAAACTGAAACGGAGACTGATAAGAAGAAAAAAACCGTATCGCTGGAAGAACCCAACGCCATACCAAAAAATCGCTGGAAGATATATATCAAAAAGCGAACATCAGAAGAACGTCGAAGATAAAGAAAAGTGCTGACAGAATTGAGTTATACGTTTCGAAACACTTTTAAAAAAAATCTGCTTAGGTTTAAAAAAAAAACAAAGTATTTTATTGGTTCTTTTAAAACATATTTCTATATATTTTATTTTTTCTTTACAGAGTTCCCACATTTGTGGAAATAAGTTACCTATTTAACAAGTTAAGACATGCTGTGCAATTTGGATATTGCTGTTAAGTAAGTTTAAAGAAATTAACATAATGACGGTAGCGTGCCAATATATTTATGAAAACCTAATTTAGCTTCATAAAAATAAAGATCACTTCTGTAAAAAAAGTGATATACACTCTTTTAACACGCGTAATAAACATAAACTTGTTGTACCTGCCTCTAGGCTCCAAAAAATTAACAAGCCGCTTCAAGGTCAATGTGTGCAATATTATAATAAAATCCCAGATCATATTCAAATTTCAAATGTTGAGTCTAAACAAGTTTAAGTCCACAGTAAAACGACAGCTATGCCTTAAGGGCTATTACTCAGTAGTAGATTATATGCAGGATAAAAACGCTTGGGATGGAATTGTATTGGATTCACAGGCTATTTCATGTACTTAATAGAAATGTAATGTGAGCTAATATGTTTCTTATTTTCCATCTCTTATGTTTGTCTTTTCTTGTTTTTAATTTTTTCCTTAATTTTCAGTTACCCTATTGTCATATTCTTTTTTTTTTAGTTAATTTACTTTTAATTTTAAAAACATAATAGCACACCACAAAATGATGTGATATGTACTAAATATTGTTAAAACTGTCTGGATTTTTTTTTAAAGAGTGGCCGTAAGTTTGTTTGCCCGATTTCTTCTCACAAGGTTCAACCATTTGGAAACGGGCGGTTATAGATCGAAACACGCAGATGTGATATTATGGTATCCATTTTTTTTTTTTTAATAGTTTTACATTTGACGAAGCAAACTATTGTTGCGGTGACTCTGTGTGTGTTGATCTATAATTTTTAATTTTAATAATTATTTATTAAATCGACGATTTCGAATAATTGATGGTCAATTTTATGAAATAAAGATATTAAATTTGAATTTGAACAAATTTTCCAGCTTTTTACCTTTCTGATTTGAGGTATATGATTTTAGTTTAGCTTTTCTGCAATTCTTTTATAACCAACAGTCTCAAACACTCCACAAAGAATATTATACTTTTTTATTGTACTTTACTCGAAAGGGGTACAATGAAGAGATAAATAAATAAATAATGTTGTGATAAAAATCCTACATACTTGTGAGAGTTACTGATAGGGTTCCATGCAGCAATGGCTGTCTCGGTAATAGGGCTGAAGATGATAGTATCATCACGTGGGTCCACTGCAACACCAAGCCCTTGAGATGATTTGCGACCAACAAGGTTCACAGGAAGATCGGTACCTTCAGCAGGTGGGCCTGACGCTAAAACTGCTGTTGATATGCTAAATAATCTGGAAATACGTAAAATGTCTAAAGTTTACTATTGTAAGTATACTGGTGGGTAAAACGAATTTTACATAATGAGGCCAGATTTTATGTTTTTTACTACAGAGAGATAGATATAATACTGTTTATTGAATATCACTGGTAAAATACATACAATTTAGAAGAAACTTAAATTTAAAAATATGAGTAGAATTTACGGTTTTATGTTTTCTAAAATATCTATGATCTCTATAAGACGACCTTTGCATGGACATAACAAAAATAAAAATAATCTTTGGATGTTAATAAAAAGACAAAAAATTAACTTAATACTCAATCATTTATTGGCATATATAAAAAGTGTGATACATCGCGACATGTTAGGAGTGAATTCATATCGATAGTGGACTGGGAGGGATTCGAACCCCCAATCACTTGATTGGGTTTTAAGTTACGATGATGAAGCAGGGGATCAAATATTTTTGTACTTTATAAAAACATATGTAACCTAAAAGAAACATCTAATACAGATAATAAAAATAACGTGTCAAGATTTTACCTGTCTGTAGCCAATGGTTGGTAGTAAAGCAGTCCTTGCGCAGGCGAATGTGCGAGTCCCACGACTCCATCCATGAGCGTGAACTTTTCACCGCCAATGTCATATTCTCCCAAGTCTGGGTCTGGGTACATAGAAGCGTGGGTCACGCGCCACGCGTTGTCACGGCGACCGTCGTACACGATGATCCCTGGATCAGGGTAAACATTGGCCATTTATTTATCATCCAGGTAAAGACTGCGTACGGGACTATTACTTAACAGGAACAACTTCTTACTTTTCAAGTTTTTTACTTGTTGTCTACTGGATTTTTTTTATATTTTTTTGTGTATTTTGTATTAAAAATATATTATTGAAAATTTACTCGATTCAAAACAATTCGCTGTCATTAACTGATGAGTTTATTCTGCATCTATAAAACTTCTTTTTAATTTTTATGGTGTGGATAATAGGAGCTTTCAGGTGGGATTAGAACCTGGGGAAGCACCTCCTAAAAAGGATTGCATTTAAACTTTACTACAAGCGTAGTATTGTTTTCCTGCTGGTGAGTAAGTCCGAAGCTTAATATATAAGTTTGTTAATGCGTAAAAAGTTATCTAAGCAATCGTTATCAGTGCGTTGAAATATCCAAGACAAAAACAATATAAAGTGTACCAGTAGATCGCACTTTAAAATTTATAAGTTTGGTGTCCCACAGGGGAGTGTGCTAGGACCCTAACCCGGGTAACCTCACTCGAAAAACAATGAAATCATTACTTCACTGCCGGTTTTCTGTGAGGTCGTGGTATCACTCTGGTCGAGGCGGCCCATACGTGCCGAAGCATGGCTCTCCCACAATAAGACATTGTATTAATTTTTTAATAATAAATTATATTTTTATTTAGCTTGCAAATAGACATTTTTAGACACTTTTAAAGCTAAATGGTGCCGTTCTGTAAAGCTAGATGGTGCCGGTATTTTCTAAAACTAGCCTTGAGAAGAAACGCCGAAACAAACTCAAGGATCTAAGTCTACATCAACTCAAATTATACAATTGCCATGTAGGCGTCTAGGGTGGTCTTTATATGAATGGACCATTTCAAATTTGAGCTGACCACTCACGACACCCAGTAGACTACATAAGAGATTTGGGTAGGCCAATGAAAATATTCAAAACTGTTGTGAAGATTAAGCTAAAAATTGCTATGCCAAATGACACTTTCATTGATAAACGTAATTACGTAGTGATGTAATTTTAAGATCAATGTGTTATGAGAAAAACAATGTTGCATATGTTTATTGTTGATGCTCCTTAATAAATAAATAGAATACTTAAATAGAATATTAGCAGTTATATAATTTCTGGATCTTACCTTGCTCTTTACATCCATACTGTTTTTCTATAATCCGACATAATGTAAATTCGTAAAATCACAGTCTAGTAGGATACGGCCAAATCAAAGTTAAAGATTTATCAGGAACCAGTTAACGAAAGCCAAAGTCAAACAGACAAGATATCAAACAAGTCCGAATGGAAGCCAAGATCATAAGAAATATTTAAAAATTCAGAAAATGCACATAAAAGTTTTGAGGGTAAACTGCCAATTATTTTCGGAAATTAAAAATAAATAATTGATGTTTAATGATGCAACTCAAAAATAAATATTTTAATTTAAAGTTGATTCGTTTTCTGGCTTACTGACAGATGTCGTTTTCGGTAACAAAAAATCAGGATGTTCTACAAGACATATGAACCCTGCCTAGAACTCTGACGTTGCATTCGAATGCTCTACCGTAGCGCCATACAGGCCGTCATAATTTTTATAATCTAACACAAACAATAATACCGTTGGTGGGTTCCATATAAATCCATATTAATGAATGAAAAGACAACACAACACAAATTAAGTATCCGGTTGCCCGTTTTGCATTACGTTAATACTCGAACATCATAAAAGTACCAACCTAGTCACAGGTACAAGTTTCGTTGAGCAAGATTTTATAATTACTTTCTTTAAACATTGACCTCGGGGTGGTTAAAATATGTATAAGTTGTTGATGAACGTTAAGTGTTGAAAGAAGGTGTGACAAAGTCGTTACATCAAAATATAACAGTAAAAATAGAAATATTATGTCATAAAATGTCGTTTCTTTAAAACCCTACAACATCTATCCAATAAATATTGGTTACGAGAGGCATTGTAATTTAAAAAATCAAAGGTTAAGGCCGGTTTCCTGACTTTTAGCTAAAGTGAGTGTGGTGAAATATTATTTTGGGCAGACAACCTGTGCATGTAATAGAAATAATACTTAATAATTTAAGGTTGGAACCTAAAACAATTCAAAAATTTTATTTACAGTTCTATCAGTTTCCAGGAACCTCTGACACAATGAGGATTGTAGAGATTAATAAATACATTCCACGCCAATGTCTTTATCAATAAGAATCACGCATAACATGCGATCCTCCACTACTATATTAAAGGATGTAATAATGTGCTGTCTTTTTTCAACCATGACAATCAAACTCTATTAGTGTTTGTTTAAACATAATATTTCCTTTTGTGGAAAATAACGTTTTGTTCATACCATACACGCTTCGGTGCTCACTAAAGGAACGGACACATGTTTAAATTGCAATTACTCAATATGCATCAAAAACCTAATAGACCATTAAGCGATGATTAACGCTACACAAAAAAGAGTAATTGCAGCATATCAATAATAATGATTTAGACATTTCTGTTATTTACTACTACGTAGTTGTAGTTATCGTGATCGTTAATGTCTAATTATCATTTCTAAGCAGTAAGTTAACACCAACAAGCTCGTAGGTTTCGATTTTTCGGTTTCGATTTCAATTGGATTTTTGTAATAAAAGAACATTATTCATGAATACAACGGATGCAGGGACAACAACGGTTTAAATTTTAAGCATATAGTATCGATACTTATTAACCATTTCAATATTAAAGATCAAACTCGTGTGTGTGAATTCGTCTTCATACGTAACCTTTATTTTTTTGGTATTTCTGTCCTTTAGTACACAAAAGGTGCTGAGATTAGCAACGACAAGAAATGTATTCTCGTTGCTGGTTTCCACTATGGAGTTTACTTTTAAAAACAACTCCCAGATTAAGAATATTCCTGTGTCGCGGGGGGCTTCACAAACATTCAAGCAACGGACACAAAGAACACCCAGACTCGGGACAACTATTTGTGGATCACACAATTTTTTGCCCCGTGTGGGATTTGAACCCACAACACTCGGCGCGGCGTAGTGGCGAGGTAACCACTTAAGCCATTCCGCTATCCGTGCAGTCAACTGGTCCTTAGTTCCAATAGTAAAGTCAATTTCCGGCGGTAGCGTAATGGCTAAGGCGTCGGACTTGCAATTAAGTGGCGGGTTCGAACCCCACTCAGTGCACTAAAGACGTGAACCCACTCCTAACAAGAATATTAGTAATGTGTGACCCACTAATATGCCGATCTTGCTCCACTTTTTCTTAAAAAGGCGTCGACTTTATCCGTATGAGGGCGATCAGAGCGAGCTGCATCTTTGACATCAAAATTCCCGGACTGAAAACGCTTGAACCAACTTTGTGCTCCTCTTACTGACATTGAGCTTGAGTCGCATTTTCTCTTTTTTTTTGTAATAAAACTTCAGAATGTATTGAATTTTTTCGCGGACAGAAAAACAATTGAAAAATGGCGAGAAAGTGTTTTTACTTTTCATTTTCTTAATGTCCTGTATTTATTGATATTAAAACCAGCCAGATTCAAACAGTACAACTAAAGAGATTTTTCTCACGTCCAAACAAACGGACTAAGAAATCCCTTAGCTTTGTAATATTACTATAACTAAACGTCATGCAAACAAAGTTTCAAATGTATTTTTTAAATAAGCATGTGAAAAAAGTGTTTACTTCAAAAATTGTTTTTTGGTTACATAACATTTTTCACTGTTGAAGCAACGACAAAGCAGCTTCCCTTTTACAAATATCCGTATTTTCACACGTTATACTTTCAAAAGTCACCTAAGGTCTATTAAAACATTGCTTGTTTTTTATTTTCTGTGAACGTAACATAATTTTTTATTCGTATATCTATGACCTATAGCAGGCTGTCTCTGCCGTATGATATGCATGGGTTAAAAATACTGAAATAAACCACATCGCTGTTTCTCCTTCTTTTTAACGGACTTCGAAACAAAAGAGATTTACTCGACACGTACTGCAACTGAAAAATATTCACATAATGGGGATCAGTCACGTTTTTGTTAAGTATGCAGATTTATAGCTATAAAAAATACAATAAATACTGTGTTTAAATTTTTTTAATCGGATCAAAAATGACCAAGATAAAGAAAAGATTAGTGTAACTTAAAAAACACTCGCCAGAAAGACCGTGAACCCTGTGACGTCATTCATCGCGTATCGGCAAAAGTGGCGGGTCGCCTTCGCGTCGCCAGCTTGGTAAGCTTTTAGTCTATCGCAGTCAGTGCAACGACCTGACGATTGCTAATTTTTCAGATTATTTTTAAAGTGATAATGCCGTCAGATAAGTATTGCATTGTCCCAAAATGCAAAAATACAAGTGTTAATGCACTGTGCCGAAAGATGCACAAATAATTTAAAAAATGGTGTAAAGCAATGCGGAGAGATGACAAAACTCCTCTGTCATGCCGAAGTGGTTTAAAGGTATAGTTGCGAAGATCATTTTGACGTAAGTAGGTACCTACAGTATCCTAGCTAGAGTATCTACCTAATATCAGTAGGTACAATATGATCAACGGGTCTAGTGCTAATCATTCGTAAAGTTAGCAGTTTCGATGCGCTGTAGACAATTTCATACTAAATTGTTGCTTTCATCAAAGTCAAACAGCTAAAATTCACGAATAGATCCACTGACCGTATAGAGTATAATATACCTACGTATTGTGCATCGTTTCTATCATTTCTTAATAACATTTGAATTTCCGCGGATAGCTTCGATGTTCGTTCATTCATGCCTAATGCCTACCTACTCAAATAAACAATCGACCACAAGGATATTCGAGCCCAGGGCTGTGCTCAGACCACCACCGCGACGTTACAGAGAGGATTTTTCGAGAGAGATTTGTTCGTCGGAGAGCCATGCTTCGGCACGTATGGGCCGGCTCGACCAGAGTGATACCACGGCCCCACAGAAAACCGGTAGGGAAGCAATGCTTGCTTGCTTTTTGCCGCGTGAGTGAGGTTACCGGAGGCCCTAACCCTTCCCTCTTCCCTATTCCCGTCCTTCTACTCTTCTCACTCGTCCCCCCTCTCCCCCTACTCCCACCTTAAAGGGCGACAATGCACTTATGACTCTTGAGTTACAGGTGCCCATGGGCGGCGGTAGTCATTTACCATTAGGTGACCCATCTGCTCGTTTGCCCCCTATACCATAAAAAAAATGCCCTGAGCGGGCAGGTGATTTTGTCATGTGATAAACGGAATCTGTGATTACGTGTGAAAGCGCGGCTGCCGCCCGACGCCCGTTACTGACTGTTAAGTATTGTTTTATTTGTATCCTCCCATTCGGATGAAATGGTCAAACAATAGTTTTCGTCATAGTCAACTTCGTGTATAGCTAAAGATTTATCTTGTTCAAACTGAGGGCTCGCTACGCAAAACAAGCATTTTCTTTTTCCCGCGAAAAACATGCTGTTCGGTTTGTGCTTTGCACTTGTTAGAGATAATATTTGAATGATTTAAATAATCCAGAAAAATCTCATCCTCAGAACACGCAGTTAAAGTTGGTAAGTAGTAAGTAGGTAGTTAGATATACGGTATAGACTTACTTACCTTTCCATTTTATCCCTACAAAACCGACCTCCATAATAGGTAGCTACCTACTCGTATCTATTTAGATATCAATAGATACTCACTATCAATATAAATACTGTTATACTAATAATATAACATCAAATTTTAGTAAAAACTAAATAATTAACATACCACGACATGAGCGAAATGGTGCATAATCTGAACCAAACTGACCAAACTAGCGATTTTGAACGAGTGGAGAGCGCGATTCGCGACGTGTGACGTCATCATAAAAAGCGCAGCTCCGAGCAAGCGTTTCGAAATAGCCGAACAGAAAACTTTAATAACTTTGTCATTTCTTGTTGGATTTGAATCATTTAAAAACGAAATGATCAGGATGTTATAGTGCATACGCTCTTATATTTATAAATTTAATATTTTGTTATGTGAATGATCCTCATTATGGCAATCAATTAGGGCTTCCAAACAAATATTGACTAAAGGTTTTAAACTTCTTTAAAGGTGTATGTGTCTACATTTTTTTTTCTGACACCAGAAATTAGATTGTTCTTTATTTGTTTACATTTACTTCAACTTAGGGACTAGTAAAGGTTTCATCACAATTGATTCAGTAGTTTTTTAGGGATGGACTAATACCTACGTGCAAGTGTTTCGGCATTTTTTTTTGTGCTTGTGGTTTTCGGTGGGGCGGTGTGTTGGTATCGAACCGACTAAAACCACACGGTATGCCGTACTGCGCCTAAAATAGGAGGGATCCGGGAACAGCTTTTATTAAGACATTTGGACTGACTTAACGATACGAGATACGGGTGTGGTTTCAAAGACAAAACAACTCAAAACCTTGATCAAATTCTAGTATGCATGTAAAAAAATCAGAATGGACGTAACTAAACTGGTCTCACAATACAAATCCGCACCGAGAACTAAATATTACGCGCTATTTGAGCGAATATTAGTACTCAATGACAAACTAGATGATTGTAACAGTAGACTTGGTATGCCCGTAGATGGTAAGGTTTTGTTAACCAACTTTAAAAGTTTGCTGCTGCTGCTTTAAAAACTGCAGACTTTAAACGAGAGTTGTACCCTGCCACTTATGTACCTGCACTTACAGTCCAACTAAGTATGAGCGGTAACATACGCCGTTTCACATCACTTTCACTACAAATTTGGTATATCACTCAATTTTGTACCGATTCAAGCGTGCTGGAATGGAATTAACACCACATCAGGCATATCTTCTTCTTTCTGTTGAATTTGCCTTAGTGCGGTCTGCAAATCGAAATCAATAAATAAGTAATTATTAAAAAATAAGAAAATAAAAAGTTATTGAAGGAAATCAAATTACCGGCTTCAAAAAAAGAGGTCATTAATTCGACACATAGAACTGCAAAATTTTCACAAATAATAATCTATTCGTTGACCAGCATGCTTATTGCGGACATATCCAGACATCCGACTTAGTCTTTCAACACTTTGCGTCTGAGTCTCAGATGCCCGAGCTAGGCGTTGACTGTCGCGTTGCTCATCAAGCCTATCTTTGCGAATAATTATCGGTTCATTTCGTACTCTGACCCAGGTGCTTACCGGGCTGATTTAGAATGTGTTTTTCAGGCCGGGAGGCAACGTCTAAGTGCGTGATATTGGCTAAAGAGGCGGCGAAAAAGAAAAAGGAGAGGACCAATACGTCCCGCAGAAGACGTACCTGGCGCCGGAAAGAGCAGAACGATCTCCCATCTCCATGAACGCTGGTCTAGGGGTGACGGGTGGGGCTGCCCGTTAGTCATGCAGAAACAGACCTGAGACAGTGGTTCGATCTGTTCCGCGCGCTCGTGTGTGTGCGAGTGTGTGTGAGTGCGCGTGACAAGGCCCCCGCACTCCAAGGTATGGTTGGCAGAGGCTTTTCTTAAGGTATACCCATGCACCCTGCAATAGAACCACTTGTGACGGAATCGAAATCTTAATCGAACGAACCGTGAGATTTTAGTTGATTCGATTTTGACATACTACTTAACCGTTCGCTCCAGTGGTGACCCGTTGAGGTTTAAACATGATAAGAAAAAAAAAATTCCATTCGTGCTCGCTAATCTTCCTTTTTAAGCTGAAGCTGCACCTCTTAACAAATATTAGCCCAGTTTTTTAATAAACTACACATTTCAATTAAAAAAAGTATCACAAATTCTCCAATTAAAAAATTTCAAAAGTAATAAGGTAGCAATTAGGGAATAGACTAAAAATGCATTGTAATTTATTTTGTTCTTCTTTTAAACCAAAAAGGATTTTTAATTCTAGGATTTATAGTAATAAATAGGTAAAATTAATCCACATTATTTGCAGGTAGAGCTAGCTAACTACAGAGAAATATTATCGCCTCGTTTAGGATGTACAAAAGGCTTTGTTCTTAAACTTCCGAGTTCTATTTCTTACAATCGGATTTAAATAAAAAAGTTTCCATGACACATTATTGAAAAAATCTAAGATTTTATAATATTAAGCAAACAAGCACTGTTTTGTTGCATAACCATACCGAAATAGTAACCGTTACGACTTACGAATAAAAAGAAGTGATATATTTACGTAAAAAGCTAATTCCCAAACAATCACACACTCGTCTGTGCCGGCCACCCCCGTCAAGTGTTACACTTGTGCCTTGCGAACTCTACCTTCACTCCCTAAAAGCTCTGACGACCCTCCTCAGCAGCAGAAGACTAAGTAAAAATTGTATAGCTGAAAAACGAAAGCTTTATGGTTAAAGAAAACAATACCTGGGGCTACGGTATCACTGATATAAGCGAAGAGATGGTCGCACGATGACGATAGACGAGACGACGATGATCTGGTATCATCCAGCACAATGTTGGTAAGGAGAGAGCTGGGCCGCAACAGCTCTCGGGGGAAGTACACGCTTCGGACCTGGAATATTTAGACAAATTTTATTTGTAAGTGATGTTATGATGCTTTTAACTGCTTGTTTTAAATATTTCGCGACAGATTTTAATCGAGAGCAACATCCACATTTTTAATATGATTTTGATTCGTGATGTTTTTCTTAATTAACGCGAGATTTAAGTTTATTTTTTAACAAATGACAATCGTATTTAGTTTGGCGTACGGTTCCGGCTAGCCAACTTTTGGTTTGCCAAAATATATACATAATTTCTAGTTTATAGCATACGAAAGTAATACATGGTTAGTTAGTTGAAGACATATAATTTAAAGATTATACACCTGTCGCCACATTGCCATATGCGTAGTATAAAGGTCTAGAATTACAGTAGTACACATATGGATGGATGGTAAATGTTTTTTTAAAGAGAGTGAAAATATGCTACAGGCGTTAAGGCATCAACAGTGTACACACTATCATGGGCTTTCATCCCCCTGTCGGGAAAGGTAATACATAGAAAAGATTAAGATTTTTTTTTATTAAGTTATTCTTTGAATAAAAACTTAAAGCATCTAGGTTGATGTCTAAAGTTTATCACCAATAAATTTTGTGTCCTCTTCTAATATTTTCCTGTGAACACTAAGCATGCACAGGCCGCATAAATGGATTCGACACGGCACAATTTGACTAGATTTTCAATCGAATCGTGACGTGTGAGGTCAAATCCTCCAATTCAAGGTCGTGATCGTATCAAATCAAATCCGGTTTAATAGGTTCGTGTAGAATCTAATTGGCACGGGTTCGAGTTTGGCAGTATAGGCTCCAATTACTAGTACTTGCAGTCTTGTAGAGCTGATATGTGTTGGTTTTCGTTTCAGAGTGCGGTGCGTGCTGCGAAAGTTCTCTGTTGTCTCTCAGTTTGTCATTACTAATTTTCTGAACACCACCGTTGGACCTGCCATTGCAGCACGGCCATCTTAACCTCGACCAACAAATTTATTTAAATCGAATTTGAAATCTTAAAAGCGAATAATAGCTTCCGAAAGGTTTTTGCGTTTAACTCTTGTAGCAGTACATATCCAAGGTATTTTTCACAAATCATTGGTTATTTTATCATCTGTATCATACATAACGTACGTAGGTAGCAAACTCCAAGATTGGGTCTGGATGTCTTAATAAAAGCTGTTCCCGGATCCTTCCTATTTTAGGCGCAGTACGGCACACAGTGTGGTTTTAGTCGGTTCGATTAAAAAAAGGTAGCGAACTCCAACCGATAATTGCTCTGTGCCACTAATATCAGCAGCCTCATCAGACAACACCGAAAAAACCGAAGCATGTTTCGCTTCCTCAATTATTTTGCTTTTCAGGATATCGGGACAAATTTAAATGAAAAAGTTTTAATTTAATACCGCATGTACAATAAGTTTTTGCTTCTTACTTAAAATGATTTTTAAAATCCTTCTCCCGAATGAATTTAAAAACAAACTTTAAAAACCGAACCCTCATCGACTATCCCTCGAAGTGGAACATCGTGTTGTCCGCAAACTAAAATTGAAGTTTCATACGATTTTCTTCAACTTCCTTGTTTATTTACCGTATTTAAAGATCCATGAACACTTAGTTCCGTCCTATCCATGATCTTTTTAAATATATTTGAAGAAGTATAAGAAGAAGAAGAACAAGAAATATTTGACGCACTGGGCGTCACAATACCAGTTCTATAAGTATTAACACAACCGTCTGTGCCGGGTTCATTTAGAATAAAAGGTCTTTGTGACGTCATCATTCACAACACAATCTTTTGTTGAGCTCGATTTTTCTTATTTTTATCTTTTATATTATATTTGAGCTCTAAAAAACGATTAAAAAACGTGCTCCAACACAAGGAATAATAAAATAAGAGAAACGTAACATTTAATGTATCATTATTATTATTATTCGATTGTATAACGGCAACTGGAGCGCGATAAAAATGATCAATCACATAATTTCTTAAATTTAATATTTCCGGTTTCAGTAAGCACAATTTTAGTTATAATGTAGGATAAAAACTTTTTTTTTTTCATTTTAGTGAAAATAGACTAAATTTTTTTAATACTCTTTTTAAATTATGAACAGACTTCGCAGCGTCCAACGTGACCGATCTCGAAACGAATCAAAGTAGCGCGGCGCAACGCGATCACCACAAACATTCGATACCTTTTGAAGTAGCACAAAATGAAGCGAATACGATAATAATGCCTTAATTTTTTTCTCTCGAGTGCCGTCGTTTTTTGGGTATAATGAATGGTAGCAGAGGTAACGCGGGACCATTCGCTTTGGACAAAGCCGCCGCTGCGCCGCGTCGCACCGCATCACATTGAATTCGCGTAACACAAAAACATTATCAAACAAGATCTTTCGACTTTTTAAAACATATACAGGGTTTAAGTGACACCTTCAATCAAACTACATTTAAATATTTTATGCAATCAGCTGGGTCTTGACAGCCCGTACGTTGAAGGTCATTCACCGTACCGCACAAAAAGAATACCTACGCATGTTGCATGTACATTGCGTAGTGCCAAATGAAACTAATAAAGACTTTTGTATTGTGTTAAGTATCAGCAGAGAGCGGTTATTGTAAGTTTTTCGCGTAGCTAAACTCACACGTTGTATATTCATAGATAAAACCTAATCTTTCTCCTTTTTTAGGGTTCCGTTCCTCAAAAGGGAAAAAAGGAACCCTTATAGGATCACTTTGTTGTCCGCCTGTCTATCTGTCTGTCTGTCTATCCTTTTTCTCAAGCTCCCGTGGACGCAGAAAGTTGAAATTAGTACCAAATACTTATGTCATCTCTGTCATGTCATCTGTATATAAATCAAGCTTCTAAGTCACCGCAATCAAAAGATACAGCCATTTAAGCCCTAGATTTGACCAAATTTACATATTTCGCAAGTAAATCATAACCTATAGGGTATTTCTCATTGAATTAGAATCATGAAATTTAGGTCTTACAGGACAAGTAAAGGAAAAAATCTGAAAGTCGTTAATTTGTTTTTAAATGTCCGTTTGTCTGTATGTCTTTTAAGACCCTTTTCCTCAGGAACCCGTGGAGGCATCAAGTTGAAATTAACATTAAATACTTATGTCAGCGGCTCTTTGAAGCTGTAAAAAAATCAAGCTTCTAAGTCAACGTAATCAAAAGATACGGCCATTAAGCCTTAGATTTTAACAAATTTGAATATTTCGTAGATAAATCACAACCTATAGGGTACTTCCCATTGACCTAGAATCATGAAATTTGGTAAGAAGCAAGGTCTGGCAACACGAGTAGAGGATCGTTAATTTGTTGTTATGTCATATAAAAAACATAGTTTTTGTGATTACAAACTTATACATATTTTGCAATTAGAAAGTTGAGTTTGTCACACATATGTATGGGAGAATATTTTTAGAACCGCAAAGTTAAGTTTGTCTTTTAGGAAGGACGGGCAAAAATCATCGAGAATAGATTCTCGAGATGGACGTATTATCTACATACAAGTTTGTTTGGTCGCGGAACCCTCGGTGCCGAGTCAGATTTGCACTTGTTAAAGTCCTTTAATTGACAAGGCTGTTACGGTTAAATAATTTTTTTTGTTCAGAACAACAATTTACAATATTCACATGAATTAATCTATCTAAGACACGTAAGGTCAAATAAAAATAAATCGGCTATGAATAATTAAACTATATAGGTACGTATCTGTCGAATTTAGTGAAGAACAATAACCTACTATAATACATTAATAGTTTGGCCGATAGCGAGGCTAAATTCCATTCACTAGTTACAATTATATCGTGCATGGTTTATAGTCTACAAGTTGTACATATTTCAGTTTAACAATTGCATCACCACAAACGGACATGCCACGCCCTTTCAAATTAATAAATGACCTCGCTTGTCCGCTGTTACCAACCGGTATCATATTAAATATTAGCAGCGAGAAAAGTAATTAATTGATAGTGAGATACTTAGCTTAAAAAAGAGAAAAGTCTGTAAATTTACTTAAACTTTGTAAAGCTATGCATGTCATTTATTTGTTTGTTTGAAGGCGCTTTTCTAAGTATCTCTCAGTGCTACCTATGTTACAAGAATAAAATCTACTTGCGTTAAGCTCAACAGGCTTCACTTCGCGCGCTACATCTTGCTGAGTTATTGTGAAAAATATTTGACACTCAAACCATTTCTACTATAACTGGTGATGACTGTAAACGATGATGATTAAGATTTTTTTATTTGTTTAATACGAAAAGTGAAAAAAAACTATAATAAAGTAATTTAGTTTTTTCTATATTTTACAATGTTTTCAAGTCGTAAAATATTTATTTACTTATGTGAATCTTATGTCAAAGTTTTTATTATAGGTGAGGTGAGTATGATAATTGTCCATAATGAAAATATTACAATATTATTTCATATATATTATTTCAGTGATTTAAGTCACAGAGAACACTAAAATCATAGTAATAATTATATTTATTTTCTTGATAATATTTGTAACTATTCGACAGAAAAAAGTGTCTTGAAGGTCATCTAAAATATCCCGTTGGTTTTATCTCTCTAGCTCATTTTTTTGTCTTTCTCTCTCTCTGAACGGTAGTCATGTATACGCTTATTTTTTTTTATATTTATTTATTTTAGGTTAGCCAACAATTGTTTACACAATACATTTACTATTTTTCAACTAAATAACATTTGCTGGTGTTACAATTATTATATCGCTATAATTATATATATATATCTCGAGGTCAATGTGAAGTGCGGCAATCAAGCACATTTAAAAATCGTATTCGTACATCAAATCGATATTAATAGGTACATGAGTTTCCATATGCGTTGTCATTTGGGGGCCGACTTTATATACCTTTCCGGCTAGACCCTTTATGAATGTAATTGGTATAATCTTGGTTTATGATTAGGTACAGTAATAGTAAAATCTGTTACAATAAAAGATAACAAGTTAGTAACAGTTACATTTTAAATGATTGAATAAAAATATACTGAACTGATACCTAGCTAGGTTCCATAGTAGCCTGTATTAAGGACAGCAGCCCTCAATTCCCGGAGAGGATTAATTCTATGCTGTTAGTAATTGTATGTAAATTATAAATAAATAGGTTATAAAAACTAAATCTATAGACGGGTGTGTAAGGGTAAGCTGGTGTACGTGGTGTTTAGTTGATGTGCGTGTAAGTATTGTTGTCGTGTGTTACGTCAGTGATCTTATAAGTAAAGATTCAGTGCCATCATAAATTTTTGTAAATAAGTATTGAATAATCTGTTTTTAAATATCTGTTTAGGTGACGTGTGTAGTGGAGTTACTGCGTTTATTCTGTTTTTATAAAACTGTCCTTGATAGAAAAAGAATCTTGCCGTAAAATTAAAGTATGGTTGAAGTACAACACTTTTTTTTTGGAATTTGGAATTGGAGATTTAGTGTGCTGTTGCAATATTGCGCTTGGTAGGTATAAAACGGCGGTAAAGACGGTAAAGACCCTGCATTTTACAAAATTCTTTAATTAAAACTTAATTATAAACAAATTAGGAACGTCTAGTAATATAATCTGGTATTCATCCAAAATATATTAAAATTGTATGTGAATGTAAATATTAATAGACGAAACGATTTGCACCAGTTTTAAGATGAGCATAAGCCTATGAGTGGAAATGGGTTTTAACCGCGTATGTTGGCTAGAAATGGGGTTTATCCCCGTGTAAAAACCGAAGCAATAACAGGTCTCATTACCTTCTGTCAATAATACCTTGGATCGAAGACATAACGCGATTTACTTATTAGATTTAGTGGAGCATGAACATACCTATCTCTCTTTAATAGTGCTCAATTTGCACATGATTGCGCAATGCTTCGATTGTCCCTTTGAACAGACAATGTACACGGACTAGTATAAAAGTTACATCATTCTAATATTTCTCCTGAAACGTTGATTGCAAGTGCTGTTTATGATGCAGTTTTCGTACATAGCCAGCCAGTGCAGTCCACTGTTGGTCTCAGAAATTGGTCTCCGTCTTTGAAAAGTAATTAAAGAAACAAAATTTACAAGTAGGTACCTAGTAGATACTAAGAAGAACATTATTAAATATTTTCGTAAAATTAAAGTATGGTTGAGACAACACACACGTACTTTTTTCTCCTGGATGCTATTTGCTGATTTGGAATTGGAGATTAAGTGTGCTGCTGCAATATCGCACTTGGTAGGTATAAAAGTTTGAATAACACTGTTTTATTAGAACAAGTTATTATTAGTTCTAATTCAAATTACAGTAATTCAGATTCAGTGTTGGTAACATGAAAAACATTATCAGATTATCCACAGGTGATTGATACGTATACATTCATGTTGGATTACTTGTTTACGTGATTTCGTTTTATGACGTATTCACCTACCTGAATGTCGTCGTATGAATTTCATTTAATTCTCAGAGCCACTTTTACTTACTCTACATCTACATAGCTACGATTGTACATACAACAAGTTCAATATCTGTCAGAGAACGCCAAAACAGTTTGCTCCAGAAGCATTTTTAGGTGTTGTAATTAGCAAGAATTATTTCGCTTATAATTGATACCTATTAAGTCTTTGCTCTTTATTATTATTTATGAGAATTTCAAACGTAGCTTCTAGTTTTTGCTCTTACGTAAGCGCCGCACTTGGGTCGAAGATAAAACTGTCAAATAGCAAATTACTACATAGTATTCTAAATAAACGACAAGTATATCTATGTTTGTCACGATTGGATGTAAGTATTTCATTAATATGTAAACAACCGTGTACGAACCCCACGGGAGGTAATAAATGGGTGTATTACTATTTAATTAAACCCATTCGATTACCATCTGTAGATGATACCAAACATTGCAACTTGACTACATTGCATTGTGCTTGGGCTAAATGGGTGCTGCTAGTTCACTAAAACAGTAGGTACAAATCTTTACACAATATAACATATTTAGAAATAGTTTTGACGATTGCTCCAGTACAAAACACGTGATTAAATGTCCGGGTACTTTTTGAGGTGTAAAAAAATCGAAATATTGTATGTATATTGTATCGTATCATATTGCTGACTTGCTATATCTTTTTAAAATAGCAAATGGTAATATTGATTACCCGGAGTTGCTAGGTATCTTAGGTCTGAAAACAAGGCCCATCTTGTTCCGGAAGCCTGGCTTACTTCATATTATAATACCGCGTGTAAAAACCACATATAGACAAAACAGCTTTATGATTCGTGGATGTAGAACATTTATTTTATTTATTTATTTGTTTATTTCTCTTTATTGTACACCTTTAAGAGGTAAATAGTGCAAAATAAGTTACAAATGTTAAGGTAGGTATAACAATCGGCGGTCTTATCACACACGGTGATTTCTTGAAGACAACCATTTAATTCGCTTTCAGAAGAAAAAGACGTGAATTTGTTTGCTACTAGTGTTTCTCATCTAAAAACATTTTTTTGCTCGTAATTGATGATGTAAACGTACGCGCTTGCTCTTTTGTTTTCCTTTCCCTGCATAGTGTATAGATTTATCAATACTTTAAACGAGCAATTCTGGTATGTATGTATTTATTTATATATGTATTATATTTTGAGTATCTCGGAAACGGCTCTAACGAATTGAAATTGTATATACAGATACAGTTTTGCATTTTAAGTTCAATTTCAGAGTTGTATTTCCTGTAAAAACGCAATTTTAAAAATAAATATAAAAAGAAATTACGATTCTACAAAAAGCTACCGAGTAAACCTCGATCTCCAAGGTACTTTATTATAATCTGACCAAATATTCTTTTAACTTAAAACAAATACTAATTGTTAAAACTTTTTATTTGGCCTTCACATATTTAGCTTCTTGTATATTTAAGTTCTTAGTTGTAAGTTTTATATAAAGAAAATATTAATACGTAAAGAGAAAAAAATACTTCTCTTATTTCCTGTGTATGTTTATATGGATAAGGAGTAATAAATCCAAAATGTTTGTTATAAATATAATAAAAATATACATTAATTGTGTACTTCCATAATGAAATTGCAAACATAAAATAATCAGTCGTTTGTTATCATTATGATGTAACTGAACTCAGTGAATACCACAAACTTGCATAAGTACTTTAGGCTAGTTTACTGTGTTTATATAGTTAAAAAAAATAAGTAAATAGTCTTTTTAAATGTTTAAAATGTCATGATTTCACTGGCACAAAACCGTAATTCTAATATCTGAGAAACTCTTGACGTTATATGAAGTTTAAAAAAAACCGGACAAGTGCGAGTCTGACTCGCGCACCGAGGGTGAAACCCCGGGGCGCAGCTAGTTACTCATAAATTACTAGCAGCGCCCCGCGGTTTCACCCGCGTAAGTCCCGATCCCGTGGGAATATGGGGATAAAAAGTAACCTATATGTTAATTCAGGTTTCCAGCTATCTACATACCAAGTTTCACTACAATCGGTTCAGTAGTTTTGGCGTGAAGGAGTAACAAACATCCATCCATCCAGCCATCCATCCATCCATCCAAACTTTCACATTTATAATATTAGTGGGATAGTGGGATTAACCAAGATCCTAACACATATAATAAAATAAACTATCATGTAAAATAAGGCTTCAATATAGGTACGGCTGGCACCGGTTTAATAGACACCTCAATCATCATGGGTTCCAACCCTAACTTACAAATCTTACCATTTTCTTTTAATGTGTGGAGACCCCCACGGGTCACCTCACCGGGGCCAAACGGCGAGGTGGTATGTCGGACACGAACCGACTAAAACCACACAGTGTTCCGTCACCGGGTCTTAAAACCCGGACCTCCGGTGTACCCTAGAAAGGAAATCCCTGTGAACCACGATAGACTTGGCCGCCTGTTAAACCAGGTGACCCCCGGATGGTTCTGTCCCCTGTAGTTTAGAGAGGCGGCGTGGAATACGTCGCTCCATCGTCTCCTTCGTTGGCCCTTCCGTCGGCCTCAGGCAAGGGCAACCGCTCATGGAGGCCGGAGATCGTTTTGCACTCTCCGGCGCCTGGTGCGTTTTCTGCGGGACGGAAGAGTACTTGTTCTCTCCAGTTCCCTTACTGCCGCTTCTTTGGCATCCATCACTACCTCACAGAATGAGGCGGCGGAATCCCACGCACTCTCGCTCTGGACCATGGACGTAATCATGGTCTCCAGCGACTCCAGCGAGAGGCTACCCACACCGATGGCTGCCGTGAAGTCAGCACGCTGCTGCGCCCACGCAGAGCACTCTACCAAAGTGTGGAGTGAGGTATCCTTGCGGCAGCCCCCACAGTGGTGGCACACAGACGTTGGCTCCCGGCCAATGCGACACAGGTACTTCCCGAAGCAGCCGTGTCCGGTGAGTACCTGCGGCATCCGTCGCCTCTCCAGCAACTTACAAATCTCACCATAAAGAAAGTTGTCTATGCCTCGGTTTCTATTAACTGTATGTTGATAAAGTCTCATTGCAATAAATATTTTTTGTTATTTATTTACTTATTTACACAACCTATGGAAAGATTAAACTACTTTTCCTAGTCTTCACTAAATATTAAGTAATTTTCTTGAAGAAAAATTAATATGAACAGTTTTAACGTCATCGTTTTACTTATAAGACCTTATGTGTGTTTTTCACACACATTTTTATACATACTTACTAGTATTTTAAAATTCGAATATATCAATTAAAATTTTTGAGCTCGAATCCTTACGTACGTCAAATATAGTTTATAACTATGTATAGATACAAAATTTGATACCGGAACAATACTTAGTATAGTTAAAACTAAATATTAACATAGCATTGAATGCAAATGCCGGAATCAATATTTAATTGCTAATCCTTTCTATATTCCGGTTCCTGAATAACAAACATTACCTAAGCAAGCTGCCGTGAATACCTTGTAAAGTTAAAACAATTTACACGGTGCTTTGAACAAAACCTCCTTTCACTACAAATACTCACAATATCATGTATTTAAGTAGGTATTACTATTTAAAATATTTATAATCCTTCAACAGATACCTGCAGTACATTAACTATTACTTATTTCTTACTTTCGGTCTTGGAATAATAATATTTGTTCTTTTGTTGTATGAAATATAAGTAGGTAGTGAATCATAGACGCAAATATCACATTATTGTAGTATATTTTACATTTTATAAATATAATAGGTTAATATATCGTCACTCAATTATAGGTGGAGGAAGATCTCAGCCATATTAAACAGGGCTTTCTAGATTCAAACTAAGCACAGCTTCTATGGGTTTTAAAACACGTACGAGTATATATATATGGGAACGTGTTGTACCTAGGTTAGTTTTTAATAATTTAAAAAAATGGTAAGAATAAGACCCGTGAAATATGCAAACATGGAAGGATTACTTTTTCAACTACATAATTAGTTAATACTGTGGAGCTTACTAATATTATAAAGGTGAAAGTTTGTGAGGATGGATGGATGAATGAAAATGTTCGTTACTCTGGAACGGATCTGGGTGCAATTTGGCACGGAGATAGGTTATAATTATAGGCCGGAATAGCACATAGGCTTATAATCCCGAAAAAAATAAACGGTCCCCGTACGAAAGATTTTACCAAAATTTCCATGCGAACGAAGTCGCTAACAACAGCTAGCAGTCTATAAAGCTGGTAATAAAAGCTTCTCAGAATTCGATAGATGGCTATTATCCGGCTGGCCAAGTGCGGCACGAAAATGTGGCTTTCGTGGTTTTCCATCAAAACAATCTTTGCTGAAGAACATCAGGCATGTAGTCTTCTAGCGTACCTTCTGGTGGTCCATGAATCATAAGGTCTCTTATAGTAAATTTCGGAGAAAAAGGCATTTGAGAAATAAGTAATCCAATAGCATTACAAGCAGCTTTCATCGTTAAAGAAGTTTGATCACTGACGAGTGTCGAAAGCGATTGCCATCAGACTATCACTGATCAAACTTCTTTAATACCAGTTGTCGCCAGAATTTTTTGAAGGATGTATGTATACTATTCGCAATCCTCAAAACTCATCTATGTTCCATGAAAAAATGAAAATGTTTTACTTCAGTAACTTATTACACATTTATCAAAATTGCTGAGACCTCCTTTTAAGTATGGAAAAACTTGTGTCAGGAGGCCCCGCTCTTCTATAATTATATTACATTTTATTTTATTTTTTTCTTTATTACAATTAATAATATAGGTACCTATTAATAATATGGTTTACAAGTTATTAATGCCTTGTGTACGTCTGTAAGTTTAGGTGTGGGTGTGTGTGTTGTGTGGTGTGCGGTTGGTGTAATGTAGGTGTTAAGCTCCATATAACAGCAGTTTACAAATCTGATCAAAATGATAATGGTTACTGGTAATTATTGAACGTAGATGAAACGGTGTGTTGGATTTAAGGTATGCTTTAGAACGTGCCAAACTCGTAGGTTGTGAATTATGAAAGTTTTCTTCTCTTTTCGAAACTACTTTGAAAACTCAAACGCCAAAACAGCAAACATTTTCTACATTTTGTCGGTATCCCATACATAAGGGTACCTTAGCCAGTGTCAAGGTCATAGTTGGGATCAACGTACAACATCGCAACAATTTCTTTTAGCATGTCTTTATAAACAAGCTTAAAACTGAGCTTAGCTTCGATGATCCATACATTCTATACCATCGCACCACAACAGACTACATATTACCTACAAGAACTGATATTAAGGTGAAAATAAAATGTGTTCTACCCTGTCCCAACAGGTTCCCCCTATATAATAAATAGATAATTCTTTTTTAAAACAAAAGTAGATATTTATATTTATACATAGAAACAACCACACGCTTACAAAATGGGCACTGAGGGAATCGAACCCCGACGTGGCAGACGAATGCTTATGCGAATGCGAAAAATAATAGAAGCACATCTAAATAAGTATAAATTTAAAAGATTACTTTTAAACCTTGAGCATAGGAGATTTAGTACAAAGTTAATAACATTACATTGTTCGTGTTGATAAGTTAAACAACGGTTGGCAGTATGACTGACTAACTTGGCAAAACGGGATCAGATATATATAGACCCTACCCGCCTATGCTATGAAAGTAAAATAACTCCTAGTACAAAATTGGTCTCAATTCACTTAAACAGTAAAGTCTTAAAAACGTCTCATGAAATACTTACATTTGACTGTGGTAGGACAACACAAAATGTTTAAATACAATATCAACAAAAAGCAGCGCGGACACTCTTTGACACCGCCGAAATGTAAGGATATATTTTTAAAATTTAATTTTGTAGAGAATGAAAGAAGTTCGGCACAATGCCACTGCTATTAAGTACTACTAGGTATATAGATAAAGTAATCTCTAAGAAACAAGACACATATATCGGTAATCAAACAGCCTACAGCGTCACTACGCGGGTTCAACGCCTGAGCCATTGCTCAAGAGTTGAAACCCATTCAATGCACTACCAACACTACACGACACTACCGAAAAAAACGTGCTATTCACATTACTAGTACAACACATATGCACTGACACAGTGGCGTAACTATACCATCAGAGGCCCGTGGCTAATTCATCGGCCTGACTCGCGGGCTGCGAGAGAATGAGATAGAATTCAAGTATACAGTGTTTCTTATAATCTTCGTATGCTAGCACGTGTCTTTGCGCCTGCGTAAGTCTTCAGAAAATGCGTCATAGTCAACGTGGTGTATGATTCACGTGTATCATTTTTGTGCATTTGCGTATTAAAATTCGTTTGTTTCATTATTTTCTGAAGTTTCACTTCTGAAGTGTGTGACTTTCACACACACTTTTTTTATTAGTTTTTAATTAATTAATAATAATGTCATTATTATGTTCTGTAAAAATACTAATAGTGATTGTAGTAGTAGAATGTTCAACATAACACTAGTTTGCTAAGCACTTATTTTATTGAGTAAAAGCAAATATGTAACAATAGGTAGTAACCATATCTACGTACACGTGTGTGGGCGACCCAGTGGATAATGCTACAATGTTATAATAATTATAATAACCCACCTACATACAGATGTAATAAATATTAAATGTTGTAAGTAAAGTGGCCTATATACAGTTCACGAATCGTGACTCAAACTTTAAACTTTTCAAGTTATCTAAGTATTAATCGGTTCAGATTGTCCCAACTCGAAACATTACATAAGTTTACCTTGACATGCTTGTGACAGTATTCTACAAATACCTGTGTAGCTAAATTTATTATAGGAACATTGTTTATTATAATTCTTACGATGAAACGCTTCATGCTACCACAAAGTCTATTAATAAAATCTATTCTTTATCTATTCTAAGTTTGGCAGATGTATATTACCTACCTACTTGGATATAAACATCAAACATAGAAAAGATTTAAGGCTCGGCCATTTATGAACTAAAAATTACAACTTTAATCTTATAGATACTTTAAATCAAATGTTTCAGCTTATCAAAGTATTTACACTTCCTAAAAGAACGTGCACATATTTAGTTAAGAATCATAATACCTATGCAAAAATATCAATATTATCAAAATTTTCTAAGCCACAAACGGGGTACAACTTTAAAAAAAAAATTCAGATTTTGTTTTCTTACATAGCACATTATAATAGTTTGTGTTCAAGGAAATTATTTCAGACGATGATTCCACATCAAGTCAATTTGTCACATACAAAAAGTTGAAAAGGTGAAACGACAGCTAAATATTTATAAAAAAACCGGACAAGTGCGAGCCGAGGCGAGGGTTCCGTAAGCAAACAAGCTTATGTCAGCGGCTTCGCTCGCGTAAAAGTTATTTTGAGTAGTAAGTAGGAGATGGAGCAGGTTTGCTTCAATCCATTTTACACCCCAGAAAAATAAAACAACTCCGTGGGCTAAGAGCAAGTGGTTTTAATTCAGCTTTAAGATTAGACCCAAACTAAAAAACTTATGTACAACCATTATTAAGTTAAATCAAAGCTTTTAAAAAAACTATTCCGTTAACTTTGAGTTTTGACATAATTATAATCTTACTGATATTATAAACAAGAAAGTGAAGAGAAGATGGATGGTTGGATGGGTGGCTGGATATTTGTTACACTTTGATGCAAAACCGGCTAAAAGGATTTGATAGAAATTTGGCACACATGTAGTTTATGATGTGGATTAACACCTAGATAACATAGGACGTCGTTTATAACGACGGCAAAGACTTGTCTGAAATAAAAATACATTTATACACAATGCAGACATCACCACTTTCTAAACAACATTAAATCACAAATTTGTTGTCTTCGACAACGATAAGGAAGGTCAATCAATCCTGTTTGTTATTCGGCACTGGCATAGCCGATATCCGCAATTAACCGATAATATTCCGACCGAATACCTACCAAGGTCATTTTAAAAGTTATTAATGAGTAGATTGCGGAAACAAAAGGCTTACAAATGAAATTGAAACCGCGCTCATGATAAGATTGTTAGGTGAACTTGAACTTAATAACGATTCTTTTTTTGCTCACGAGTGCAACATTTCGACATGCGAGTACGAGTAGAAAATTGTGTATAGTAGCACATAAACCTACATTTGCTCTGAATTATAACGTGGTGAGATAATGATAAAAACTACAATGTAGGCTATACTTCACTAGCTTTCACATACCTAGTTTTAATATTGCATCATCAGATACTTAAATAAAAACACGCGTGGTTCAATGTTTTGGTATTTATATGGTTGTTTAAAAGTATTACAGGCTAATAGTCTAGTCGAGAAGTGTTTATTAGTTTATTGTTTATTATATGAAAACGGTAAGTGCTAGCGCTAATCAACAATATGATCCTTAGAGAAGAGAAAATTTCCTAAAAAGTGTCTTAACTCCCGGAACTCAAAGCCTATAATTAATAACTTTTATCCGCTGTTGAAAATTGGGTACCGCGCGGCCGTTTACGCTAAAGCGCATCACATAAAATATTAATTTAAAAAGAATATGGTGTAATCTGGATACTATAATGAGTAAACATAAAAAAATGTACTTTACAAAAATTCAAATGTTAAGTTTATGCATTTGTTTATGGAATTTTAAATAAATGCTACAAAGAAATTTTTTCCGTAAATCAATGCCTTATTCGAAGAAAGAATCAGTAATATCAAAATATATACAAAAAAAAACTTTTTCAACAACAATACTTTGGATTTATTTTTTTGAATGTTTATTAGTTAGTAACTATTAAAATAAATAACTTTTTATAAACTTTTTCATTATGATTTCATTGTGTACTAATTAATATAAGAAAGTCTACAAAAAAGTTTCAGATTTTTAACACAATTATTTAAACTTTTATGTTGATTTTTATATAAATAGAGCATTGGGGAAAATGTATTAATGAACAATGGGAAAACTTTTTGAAAAATCAATGAAAAAATTTCTTTCCCACGGAACTTTACTCATTATAGTGAGATTGCATTTTTGAGTCATACTCTCTCGAGCGGTGTCGGGCTCCAGCGTAAACGGCCGTGCGGAACCCCATTTTCAACAGCGGTTAAAAATGATTAATTATAAATTATATTTATTATATTATTAATAAATAATAAATACCGTCAACTAACCTCAAATTTTACAAACGTACTCAAAGTAATATGTAAAAACCATTTTTATCACTATCGTGAAGTTGGTAACTTTTTTGAAAAACTAAAATTTTGACTAGCTAACTTCAGGATGTCGGTTTTTCGTGACGGTGTGCGTGCGCATTGTAAAATTTACTCTCATCATTTTTCCATAACGCGCCAAAAGAAGTATAACTTCAATAAAATTATCATAAGATAGACCGTTTATTGAGGAAGGTATTAAGTTACGTAACATTATGTCACAACCCATAAAATTTAAATCATCTTGTAAACTGTTGACCAGCTTAAATGGAGATATTATTATGTATAATCCAAAATTAACTCCAGTGATATTGCGGTCGACAATTAGTGTTGTGCACAAACACATTTTTATCTACCAGCTTTGAAACTGAATTCTAAAAATTTTCCAGGTAGTTATTTTAATATTGTTTTAAACTTTTATGATCGTAATGGAATTTTAAAAAAAAATACTTTTATTAGTTTTAAATTTATATATTTACTTTCTATATATAAGTTCTTTTGTCTTTTATTGTTAATGAGTTACTAAGATATAAAGGCTTTATTGGTTGTTACTATAGATGTTTGAAGTGTAAATATTTTGCATATAAAAGGACTCATCATATTTATTATACAACATTATGTTTAGACATCGCAAAAGTCGACAGTGTTCATAATCACTAAGTAACCTATCCGACTGCAATAGTTTTTATCGTAGATAAATTACACAACTATTATTATTACACGTTACTAGTTTTACTACTATTATAATTATTAAAAAAAATCCGGGCCTGCTGCGGGCCTGCTGCAGGCCCGGATTTTTTAGAGAGGCAGAGGTAGATTTCGTGTTTTTATAATTTTTTTGGAAATCTGCCCCACATACCCCCCCCTTTGGGGGAATATCCTCCATTCACGAACTTAACCTTCATTTTTGCCCTGTTGATTTTTCGTCCAAGTTTGAAAGCAATCAGTGCATAATTGCGACGTCTATCGTGTCGGTAAAATTGAGGTACATACAATACATACATACATATATATATATAAACTTTTTAACTGGCGGTTGTTTTCGGGTCTAGGGATCATACCTAGACCTCCTGTGAAGATTTTTTTGGAAAACTCGACAACTGGTACAAAACCAATAGGTAGGACTTTCTTCGAAATCTACCTAAAAAAATGCAATGTAGGAAGAACAGAACAACGTGTTTACCTTATGACCATGTGAGTTATCGCTATGACTATAATTATTTTTTTTTAGGATCTATATTTTCAAAATCTAACTGTGGTGTTTCAGTTTTAACGTATACATTATAATATAACAAATTATGTTTGTCTAATCCACTCATTACTTGTTTTACGATTAATAAACTTTAGTTATTAAAAGATAGAGCGACAGTCGAGGAAGGTACCTTTTTTAATCTTATTTAGCGTCTTCTTTTTAGGGTTCCGTACCCTAAGGGTAAAAACGGGACCCTATTACTAAGACTCCACTGTCCGTCTGTCTGTCTGTCTGTCTGTCACCAGGTTGTATCTCATGACCTGTGATAGCTAGACAGTTGAAATTTTCACAGATGATGTATTTCTGTTACCGCAATAACAACAAATACTAAAAATAGAATAAAGGCAATATTTAAGTGGGGCTCCCATACAACAAACGTGATTTTATTGCCGTTTTTTGCTTTTGTGTAGATAATGGTACTATGGTAAAGGTTCCCCTTCGTGCGCGAGTCCAATTCGCACTTGGCCGGTTTTTAATTTTCAGTTGGCTTCTGTCTTTAAGAAACCTACGTTAGCATACTCATAGGTACCAATATAGACTGGTATCGGTGTACGGTATTTCATTAAGTATAATAATAAAGCACACTTTTATGGTAAGGTGTCAGTTTGTTCGACATCCATAGATAAGTTCCTGTTTTACTAGAGATATGATTAAATAACTTCATAGCAACGGATATCAAATTCTTGATGCTCGTTTTCTTTATTAGGTAGTGAGGTGACCAAGAAAAACAACATTAATTTACAGTGTTATGGCCTACTTAATATATTATTAGATGTATATTTATATTTACATAAGAAACACGTAACACTGACTCTCTCTGGACTATTTTTAGATATTTTTTAAATTGACGGTTCTGTATATGCGTGTAGGTATAAACTATATAAGTACTTAAAAAAACTAGTTACAACATACCTACTCTGTCCAATCATTTATTTTCTTTTAGACAGTTCGATAAGTATTGAAATAGTGATAAGCAAAAATGTTGTCGATTTAATTAAAAATAACAATCAATTTTATTTAAGAGGAAGTTTAAATCGAATTGATATTTTTTTGCAAAAAATACTGAACATATTTAATCAATTGGGTATCTACCCAATTGATTAAATACTTGGCGAAATAATTTATGCTCAAAATAAATTATTTCGCCACGTGTCGCAATAAAATAACTTAAAATACTGTGAAAATTGTCGTCCAGTTTTGTTTTAACGTTTTTAATTTTGATTATAATTTTTTAAATTATCATTAAATGTAAATGATTTGACAATACTAAGGCGTGATGTCCCGCCTTAGTATTTCATACAAAAATGTACGGACGCCACCGTTTTGACGTTTACTAAAAAGATACTGATTTGACTTGACAGTCATCTACCCTATTACATGACCCACTTCAATATCTTATACATAAGAATTGATTGTTAAAACTACAAAGTACCTACTCAAGTGACGAATTTGATTTTAATTTCATTTTCATTAGTCTAAGTTCAAACTTAAATTTCAATCATTTTGAAGTTATTTATTGCACATATAATTAAATAACTATAGACAAAAGGTTTTTTAACAGATTTAGAAATAGTTAATATCGATTTTTTAATATGCTGTAGAAATGTTTGTTCACATCACTACGTACAATGAAACGTAACTCAATTTATTGCGTATAACATAAATCATGTGAAAAGAAATACTAGGTACATGACATGTACAGTATCATAATTCATAATGTCTGCGAATAGTTATAAATTTACGAATATATAACCATTGATTATACTTAATTAAATGAAAATATTTAAGTAATCTAACTATATATTTTTCTAACTGCGCATTTTAAAGTATAATTTTACAAACTCTGGCACAATTACGTTCTCAAACAACTGTCAAAAAGAAAATAAACGAATGGACAGAGTATAGGTACATAAAAACGCAAACATTTTATTCATAAACTAATTGTGCTATGAGCTCAGATGTCAAGTTATGTTCAGGTAAAATAATGTAAAAGCTTCCTAGGTTCCTACCAATGTACTTTAATTTAAACTCCTTCTTGTATAACGTAATATATAATCATTATTTATTTATTTTGTAATAGTTCCGTCATGTTGTAGAGAGTTAATCATTGTTTTGAGGTGAACTGAATAAATATTTGGTCTACCGAAATATGTGAAGTTACCACATGAATACAAAATGTTTTTGCGATGCCTTGCGACTGACAAAAACGTCTATGATGACAAAGGCAGTGTCTCTATGTAAGAGGTTGCTGTGGGAAAAAATATCTTATGAAAACATTTTAATATAATATTTGAATATACTTAAAACTGTGGGCACTGAGGCAACAATCGTAAATAATAAAATGAATAAACGTTTTGGTTCAAGACCTGTGATTTGTCTACAATAAATTAAATCCACTGGCATCCTAATCGAAGCGTAAAAGTAAGATAAATATCTAATATAAGATTTTTCAAAGATTCGAATTTTGATTTTTTATTGTAGAGAGGTACAAAGGAATGTCTTGAAATGAACATAAACTTACCAGTCGGTCAGTAGCCATGTCAAAAATGAGAATCTTGGGTGGGCACACACGGCGGAAGTCGTCGATGCTTGTGACGACGCCGGCGTCCAATACCCAGAGTCGATTGCAGCGGTCAGCCCGGACCCGGTACACCGAGATCAGTCCGGTACAGTTGATGTCACCACGGCCAGCAGAGTGCCATGACCAATCAGGATACGCCTGTAACAGAATGATAATGAATATAAAGCTATATATATTATTAGAGTAACAGGGTAAAAAAAACAGTGGTTCAAATCAGATATTATAATGAATTTTGTGTTTTTCTTTTATATTATGACGGTGTCCGACATGTGCATCATGCTCGTGAACAGGTGCCATTGGTTGGGGCTGGTTATCTCCAAACTGCTATTACTGAAATATGGTAGTAATTTGCGCGCTGTTTATATCTTAGAACAATATGTTACATTGTCCTCACATTTTATTTGCGCTGATAAGCAATGTTAACAAAAAATGTTAAAAAAAAAACATGTTGAAAAACACTGTTCTTGGAGTTTCTAGCCTGTTCTTCTCCATAGGGCTTACATATTGTAAGGAATATGCATGTTCTTTAAATTTACTTGATTTTTTTTCCCTTGAATCTTTATTGTCCAGATATTAAGCCTAAACAATTATTTTCTTATTTAGTTCGTCTTTAATTGAAAAAAAATATTAACTAAAAGATGCAAAACAAGGGCGCGAAATTCAACTTTGCAAAACGCATCACTATTGGTCGAACCAAAACATGACGTCACATTCCACGTCCTGTCATTTATCAGAGCCGATATTCGTAGTGTTACGGAGAAAGATAGGTGTTCCTGTGGTTTTTGCCATTAGCTAGTGCAATTTAAGCATTCTAGTGATATTAGAAATCATCTAGGACGATGACTGAAAGCGGTTTTGTCAAAGCACAATCGGACAATCTACCGTAAATAGATGCATTCATGATGACCATATATTTTGCATCAAATCCAGATTTTACGTCCGCTGAGGTCAAAGGAGTGAAAGGCGCAAGGTAATTATTATAATACATGTTATATATAATCTAATACATAGGTAAGATATGTATAGTTACTTCTATTCATGAAGTTTTATTGGACTTTTGTTACCTAGTTTAAGTAGACAAGCAAATTGCCTTCTGCTTGATATTTAAAACAAATATAAATTACTACTGACTAATTCACACTATACTAGCAATTAAATTGTAATATACTTATATTAAAGTGATCTTCACAACAATATAAACACGATATTGAAGATACTTCATCTCTTCTCATTAATTTACATTATTGTTTTCGTATTTTCGCATCTCTTGGTACAGGAAAAAATACTTTATTAGGTGTACTTCTTATAGTATTTTTACACTTAGGGACAAGGCAATACCTTTAAAATGGTTTTTAACTTTGTCAATCGTCTAGTAATTACAATAAATAGTAATTACAACTGAAAATCGGTATAAAATTACTGTAACATTTCAAGTAAGTATACTAAGTTTATGAAACAAACACTGAGCGTGGCATGTGACGTCATCCGAGCCCGCGAAATATGGCGGCGTTCAAACAGATCAAATTTTGTCGATCATTTCAAAGTTATTTTAAAAATTAATTTGAACATTGCCAAGGTTATTTATACTTTTTATTAGGGTACAATGATGGAATAAGTAAATAAAAAATTTAAAAAAGTACATGCATATTCCCTATTGCTTAGCATTTAGCTATATGTTAGCGATTGCTTAACATTTAGCAGTTGATCAATAATTTTATTAAAATTAATAAAAAAATAAGTAAATAAAAAGAATGTAAATTCAGTTTTTTGCAATGTGTACACTATGATATTGTCGAAAGCTTTTCAGCAGCCATGGTCACGGGAATGAGCTCAAAGTGTCTTGAAGCCTTGCTGTGTTTTGCTTCAAGACACTTTGAGCTGATTCTGCGTAAATAGTAACACCAACAATCAACAAACTCCGGGTACTTTGAGATAACTTTGCACTTCGATACATGATACGACCACCATCTTAGTCTACCCGTGACCATGGCTGCTGAAAAGCAACTGAAACGTCGGGATCAGTGTAAATAGTAAAATACCACCAAATAAATCGCGATAGTATACGTTAAAAATAGTTTTAATTCAAAATGTGTACACTATTCAGACGTTCTCTGTAGCCTTATCTATGCTAATATAATAAAGCTGAACACTTTTTGTCTGACTGTTTTAACAAACAATGAGACGTAACGTAATGTTACGATGTAACCATCGTAACATTACGTTACGACCCTTACAAGCGGAGCAATGGCCATTAACTCAAAACCAAGAAGGCGGTAGATCATTTAATTTTTTTAACAGCAAACCAAGTTTTAAATCTGTTGATTCAAATATCCGATTCATTTATACCTGTAGGTCTCCATGGTTGGTAGTTTAATTTTAAAATTTGTTTGTTCAAGGTGGTCGATCATCTCATCGCAATTTCAACAAATTTTACAACTTCAAAAGGGTCGCTTTTTTGTGCGAGAAGTTATAAAATTTGTAAAAAAATTGTTTATTTCATGGTATACATCAGTACTGTATAATAGTAAACTTTCGACTGGCCATTTAAATTGAGAACACTGACATACAGGCCACTGTCTAATCATTAATACCAATTTCAACATCGAGGATATTATTCCATTTACATTTCACTCCCTTTAAAAAGGAAAAGACAATCAAATAACCTACTTTATGTATCCGTATATTGCAACAAACAACACAAAATCTTAGGGATATCATTTTGTGGCACTTCATTACCTATCGAATACCGTCTCAGGTACTTCTACTACCATACGTTTTATTACCATCTATTTGTAGTTTTGTATTTAACTATACATACAGGAATAATACTGGTAATTAGGTAACACCACTTAGGTGCGCATCGTTGACTCTTGAAATTAGACCTAAAGTAATTAATATAGATGTGTTCTCTACTAAACAGTGATGGCACGCTAAGAAAAGCTACATTAGATATATTTATCGATTAGTATTCGTTTATAGTATTGTGTATTCACTTTTAAACTTATACATGTTAGAAAACATTCTCACAACCACTGATATAAAATATGAAAATCACTAACTACAGTAACTGCCAAGTTGTTCGTACCACTCTTCGCACTTAAGACCATCTTCTGAACTTGCTACCCTTTTTTTAACCCCACTGTTCATTAATATTTATCAATCGACCAATACCATTGCGCTACCGGTATAACCAGTCAAAATAATGTCTATTAACTTATTCTTATTAAATAGTGAACTGTGTTAGCATCTATTATAGTTTGTCCCTAATTTTAATAAAGTAAATAAGAGTGTTTGATGTGGCGACGACATACATTAATATAAATAACATGTACTTGTCAACTGTCATTCATTTAGCGCTAATGGCATACAAATAAGAACTCAAAGGAAAGGAACGACATCACATCACAACGCAAGTTAAGTTATAGTATGTAAATTACTTAATATCCATACGTGCGACTCATAAGGGCTCTAGTATTTGTTTGCCATATTTCTATAAGACGCGGAAATATGAACCATTAAGGCAAGAGAGAGACAGCGAATTGTGTTGGAAGTGCATGTTATATCTTGGACCCAGAGACCCACAAACGTCTCGTTTTATGTTTAAAAAAAAAAACTAGAGTCTGCCATGAATTCTTATAGAGAACGTCTGACTAGAACACATTTTATTTGTGAAAACAAGTTATATTTTAGGCACGTCAAGAACCCTTAAAAATGTCGAGCTCCCATAACCCATGGACATCTTTTTTTAAGTTATCAATTAGATAAAATTTCTATCAATCAATATGTATCCTCAAGTGTGTACGTGTTAATATTTTATTTTGGATCAAATATCATCAGCGAAAGGAAATCGTAAAATGCAAATGAATATTAAATATGATTCACCGTTTATCGGTAATATGTACGTAGTAGTACGTCGAAAGAAAGCTGCAGAGAAAACATGGGTGGTAGTAGCTTCACGGCTCGTTGAAATCGTATTGGGCCGAATATTCACCAAAATGAAATAGCCTTTAACCGATAAAAAATTATGACGAAGGTAATCCACGTCTCGGTGGTCCAAAGAAATTATTTACTTTTGAGAAAGCTTATAAATAGGAGCAGTTTCCATTATTATTCGACATACATAATTTAAATATTAAATATTAAGACAAATTATTATAGAATGAACTTGGTTTGAAGAATGAATAATTATACTATAAACAGTATTTTGTAATTACTTAGAGCCAACAATAATCCTAAATGTCTATAGTGTGTTCTCAACTACATAAAGCATAGGCAATTGGTAACATTTGTACTATGTAGTCTATTAATGTAAGTTGATTCAGAAACTATGAACATTAGTTGATTATGTAGCACTCTGTTCAATAAGTATACCGTAAACAACAAAACGAATATCTCTGGACTGTTATTCTTTAAAAAAAGTATATCAACAACAAAGTTGATTATTCCTTAATCTTAAACACTAATAAATCAAAGAGTAAAACACTGATCCTTTTATATTTGAGTGTAGGTATCTATGAATAATAAATGGTCATGAATAGACCATAAAATTTAACAAATCATATCGATTAAAATCGCACCGTTAAGAAGAATCCGTAAGAAAGCATTAAACCTATTGATTTCAATTTAAGGTTGCATAACCACTTTACGTAGGTATAGGTAGTGCGTATAGCATTGGAAAGCTGCGTTTGTGCTTGTATTCACTGGCCTGAGTAAAACTTATTACGTAAGCATTAATGTTATTCTAGATGCAACTCCTGTTTAAAATTATGGTTGACAATAACGTAGGCAATTCCATTTTAAGTATTTTACTCTATGGTAACTATATAAGTCTGCATTATACGCCTATTATTAAATTAATGTCTTGTATACAGAGTCTGCTTAAAAAGAGATTTGAAACATGTTCGATTTTTATATTCTACACAAAATAAAGTTGATGTTCTACAGTTAGTTTACTCTCTCAATTAAGGAATCATATTTTTGTACAATATTCTTTATTCAAATGTTATAATCAGCACAAATTAGGACAATAACCGAATACACCATTTGCTATAGTAGATTTGGAATATTGTATGTGGTGGCAGGCCAATTTTAGCACCAAAACTATTCTGTACTAAATTAGGTTAGGGTGATTCATTAATAAAACGAGGCATAAAGAAAATGAAATATCTGTTTAATTATTCCACCTAAATAATATTAAAAAATTCTATGGCTAAGTATAGAAATACTTAATCTAATATAAATACAACTTTAATGTATGTAATTAGGTAGCCATATCATATGAAAGAAAATCTACACTTGTACAAACATGAAACATAATTAATTTAGTTTCCATACAAAGTCGGAAAAAAATAGGTTCAATGTTTTGCATTAAGAAGAATTTATAACACGATTATGTGTACTGTTTATTTGTGTAAACTAGGAATCGTTCGAATCGATAAATTGCACTAACCTACATATTTGCAGCAAGTGGGAATTGCGCAAAATGCGAATTTGAATAAACAGAAATATTATACATTTTTTTACAGTCTATTGGCACTCATTATTTTTACTCTGACAGACACTTTATGTAGGTTACTGTTAAAGGTATAAAATGTAAATGGAATAATTATACGATAACAGGGATAACATTAACGCAATACGTATTTGTATTATTATGATACTTAATTATTCGTATCAAGCAAAACAACAGCTTAAAGTTAGGACTTAACAGACATATTACACACGAGTAGATAAATATTTTCGTTAATTAAATACTTTTGCACACACTATGAGCGCTAGCGTGAATATCGCACATCTGAATGGTCACACTCGGCCAGGTTGTACCGCCAAGGCCAGTGCAACAATCAAAACGCCCTTCACGCTTTCCCGTGTCTTGCTAACTTTGTACACGCTCACAGACCTCAGACTCTAACCTATCACAAAAATATACTTAATTTTAGGGCAGATTTTTTAACCTGCAGATAAAATGTTGATTAACTGCCATAAGAATAAAATTGTCAGAATATTTCTCGATGTGATAATTGGTTCTCGATTTTTCAATTGACATCTATTTATTGTACGAATAACTATCGTTCAAGTCACAACTTATTGTGACTTGAACAATGGTTAGGTACTTCCGAGGTGAAATAAACATACTGCTGAGACCTGTGTCAGAGCAGTGCAGACTATTTCACTTTCTGTCAGCCAAAACTGTTGTTGGCAATCTATATGTATTAGAGGTTGTTCTTGAGTGTTATTTGTCGTGATCAAGTAGCTCGTGTGATATTCTACGTAAAGTAATACTTTTTTATTTCCAATGAAATCAAAGAAGAAACAACGTACAACAAATTTTAGTATGATCAATCATCATATTCATCATAGATGATATGATATATACTCATCCATGTAATACGGTATAACATTGTTATATGTGTCATAATACTTCAGTAAAACTTTGTCTTAAAAATAAATTTATTAGAAATGCCTTATTGAGGTATTGCGGATTCTTCTAAATCGCGTAAATATATTAAAGTGATCATCAATGTTATCAAAAATGGCTTTTTGATAACACTGGTAACAGTTTCACTTTTTAATCATTGCATAATAAATAACTAATATTATTTACATCATCGGTCATTGAAAAAAACCGCAGAAATCCACACTAACACATATAATAAAGCTGAATCGTTTTCTTGTTTGATTGTTTGTTTAACACGCTAATCTCTGAAACTATCAGTCAGATTTGAATAATTATTTTTGTGGTATTGTGAGTATTTATTGAGGAATATTATAGGCTATATAACATCACGCTACGACCCTCAGGAGAGGAGCAGTGACCATTAACTCCGGTAACACTTCATGAAACGGCTGGTTATAGAATTAGCATCGAGAAACATAACTACATCTCGAATAACTGTCAAAGGGACAAACAAGGTTATATTTTGCTATATGGAAAAAATGCTGTTTATTTACCATAATGTTATGTTTGCAGTTGGAATTCAAAGAACATAACTCGGAAGAATAAAATAATTATATCTTGCAAGAAATGTAATACAATGGTAAAATAAAATAGAATAGTTTTTCTTCGTCGATAATCAATCAATCAATCTGGTTTTTTTATGTCTAACTTGTCACAGAAAATTGTCTTACATGTAGTTAAAGTCGCATCTAAACACAATTTGTGGTAATGCAATTTGTAGTTAATTTTCATGCGTTTGTTTCAAATAACCGGTAGCTTAATATATGGCACAATTGACTTGTCTGTGAGATAGACTTGTACAGAAAACCTTTAATGGTGCAAACTAGGCGACATACATACGTGCCCACGCGTTGCCTACTTTTTTGGGGACTGAAATTTTAGCCTACTTTTTTCACTAAATCATTTTCCTGTATATTCTATTAACAGAGGATACCAAGGAAAAAACTATGGTGAGGTCATTTACATAATGGTTACCTCCTCGACGTAAGATAAGCTACATAGGACACACTGAAAGTTCTGCGCCTGGCCGCTCATAAATGTTTGAATTTCGAATGTTATATTTTTTTAAACATAAGAAACTCAATCATTGTTAAAAAAAAAATCGCGGGAAATCGCGTGTCAATTGTTTTTTTGAAAAAATTGAAGTTCGCCGTCCGTAGCAAAAATGGAATAAACGCGAAGATTTTAGGGCGATGATTTTTTATGATTTTAAAAGTTCACTGACTCCGCAAGACTGCACGGCTCGTCTTCAAAATACTTTTGGAAGGGAAGAACCTCATTTGGGCAACGTAAGGCGTTGGTACGCAGAATTTGATCGTTGTCGTGTTACTCTCCATGATGAAATTCGTAAAGGTCGGCCCTCAACTGCAATCACTGAGGAAAATGTGGCTACTGTCAGGCAACTAATAGAAGAAAACCGGCGTATCAACTATGAGGAGATTCGAGGACATTTGACATTGGTATGAGCCAAATTAAAAAAAATCCTGGATTCCTCATGAACTCACCCTAGAATAAAAACGGACTCGTGTGGATTTGGTGTAATAAAATGTTGTTAAAGTACGATCACGGACGTTCAAATGCTGTGTATGACATTGTGACAGGAGATGAAACATGGATATATTGTTCCATACCGGAAAGAAAGCAACGGTCTTCTGTATGGGTGGGTTCGAAGGTGACAGCCAACCAACAAAATTGAGGTAGGCGAGAAACGTAGGCAAAAAAATGATTCCATTTATTTCTCCCGGATGGGTCCTGTCAAAGATTTGATGAGAGGTAACATTTACGGGCCGTGATAGCTTTCAACCAGTACGTGAAAAACATGCCCTTAGACCAATGGTCCTCATGCTTTCAAAAATGGTTTCACCGAATGAAAAAGTGTTTAAAATATAATAGAGCTACTCCGAGTTGAATACTTCGAAAAGCAGTAAATATATTACTTTACATTAAAATTGTTTTATTAATGAGTTACGCAAAAACTTTCAGTGTACCCCACGTATACCTAACTGTGCCAACTGAGTTATTCATCGCAAAATAAGCCGTATACGAGTAAGAACAGAGATTGGGATTAAATAAATTACCTATCCTAGAAATTTGCCAATGATTTATTGGTATATCGCTAACTCCTAAAATCCTCAACACTCTTTTTATTATATTAATTTACGTACACGGTGTACACTCTAAAACAGTTCACAAAGATGAGCATTAAAATCACTTCAGTATAAGGGTACTGTACATATAAATAAAAAAACAAATTTCTTAGAAGCAAATTCAGAGGGAAGTCTAACTAAATGAACTCGATAATTTTAAAATGCAGGAATCTCGGGGGTATATCCATGTTAACATAACATTTGAGGTCATTCACCCTAAATAGCACTAGATACGCCGACCGCTGGTAATGAGGCAACTACATTTCCGAAGTTGATGAAATAAATAAATCAACTGAGGAGCGGTTCGATGAGGTCGTTTTTAATACACAATACCCGTATTATAATATTCGACGTAGGCAATATTTTAATGATGTTACTTACTTGAAAATCGTTATTTAATTAACGAATTACATTTTAGCAACAACACTACCGTTTCCGTTGCCCAGGATACATCGCAACGAGTTTCCTTTGTTAAAACGACGAATTGGTTAAAGTCACTGACCAAAAGTAGGTGCATATTATAGATACGCCTTAAGCGGAGTTTGTATTTACTAATTCAATATTAAAACAAAACTTTTAAAAAGAGAATTTAAGAGGCACAATTTGTCACGAGGTAGTAAATTACGGTGCGTCATGGACGAAATTAAAATGCATGTCTTCACTGCTATTAATAAGCTATTCTCTTCCAAATGTGTGTTTAACATATTCATTTACATTCCTATGACAAAGTTGACTTTAAAATTATATTATTTATATTATTTTATTGTTTACTAGCTGCACCCGGCATGCGACGCAAAGGCATTTTTTACATTTTCTTCTAGATTTTTTGGGCCAGCCACCCTCGCGGGCGTCTTCAGAACACCCTACCAAAGTTTGGTGTGGTTTCAGAACGCATAGAGAACAAACATACAAACATTGATGTTTATTTATATAGATTTAAAGTGCATGCACTTGATGTGGTGAAAACAAATCAATTAGATCTAAGAAGATTTTTTTTGTTAAATGTGCAAGTTCGTGCACTGCATAAACTTATTTAATCTGTGGTCTTGTGTAGGACCACTGACCTCTATTATACAACTACGTATAGAGGTCAGTGTGTAGGACCGAATACCGGATTATTGTAACAATCTCTTTGATTTCAGGTCATAGTGCGTATTAAGATGGTCTCATATCGAACCTCTTTATGCTTACATTCAAAACATTTAAGGTTTGTGTACATCCTTAATACTTTTACCTAATTGTTTTTTAAAGTAAAAATTATACCTATAAAAGAGCCGAACTCATCTGATAGGACGATGATAGAATGACTCGCGTCAACTGTTTATAGGGCAAGGGAGTCAACCGCTTTTACTCGCACAAGGTTACTAAAGTTTATTGGCCGGTTTCGTCATTTTGTAGGCAATTGAATGAAACCTTTTTTTTAATATACGTTCAATAGGAATTTTATTTTTATTCTATGAGAGTATAAAACAGCGTTTTTTTTTTTTTTTATTTATTTATACATCTGTGAGCCTACGTTCAGGAAAAGATGCCATATGACTGCAATTACGGTAATCACCTACTACTACGGCATAGAGGAAATTTTTAACCAGTACTCCTTTAAAAGTAAAGTAGTTTCCAAGGACTAAACTTGTTTAAACCATTCGTTACGGCTTGACTGTGTTTCACAACGAAACAATCTGGTGTCTAAACAAATGAATTTACCTATTGAGCAATAAACATTCTCGATACTAATGTAAAACACCGAGCTGTAAACAAACTTTACTTATTATTATTTATTAACGCGGCCTTTGACATAACTGAGAACTCTAGAAAGTTCAACAATTCAATTCATAAAGTAAAACTAACTTAATAGACTGGATAACGATCTGAAACAGTTAATGTCTTCTGTATGTTCTCAATTGACAGAGGCTGTCTATTAATATGACCTGAATGATCAAAGGATAGTTAATTTGTTTAGAGAACCCACCACTCATCACATCCCGTTCTTTTCAAAAGGTAGATACATACATACCTATATTTTAAAAATATGTTTTTGTGTTGTATTAATTTTAAAGCAAGTGTCAAGATTACAAACCTCAGTGAATTGAAATACATTCTCTCATTTTGCATTCGTATCAAGATTCTTAAAGGTAACTAAGTAGGTCAACTCTAGTGGTACCTATTGAAGGTATTTATACAATCGTCATTTTATGGCGATGTCAGGCCCTCATGAACACCTTGTGTAATACCAATTCCAATTTAAAATCCGCAAATATTACAACTACCGACTTGATAGTGGCACTCCTACTTGTAGATGCCTTTTTGCTTAATATTTCCTTATGATTGGAGCCACAATTTAAATTTGTATGTTCTGTGCACTTTTTAAGGTTCCGACCCACAGTCTGGTTGATTATTAAATCTATGGTTTTTTTTTCTTATTTTAATAAATTATGCAGTAAGTAATGCTACTATTCTTGTTTTATTCAAAATAAGCCAGACAACCTCCGTGCAATAGTGAGCTTGGCTGAATATAATAACCTTTTAGCCATTATAAATTTACGTTAAGTTTGTCTAAACATTTCAATAACATTCAACAGCATATTTTAATAGTAATTTGGTTAAATTATACACAATCAGAACGGTGCAGGTGCCATAGCATTATAGTCTTTATTGAAATTGAATTTAACAACAAATAAAAAATATTATGTGACAGATAAACAAGGTGTTACATTCTGTATTTTTGTCATATTTTAGGATCGTATAGTAGACTCCGCAAATAACGTAAAGTGCTATAAACTTTAGGAATATTCGTTTTATTTACAGAAATATTATTTTGAAACTAACAAATTGATCTTAAAAGGTGACCGATGATTTATTTCGTAAGGAAGGTGGAATGTCCAGATTTTCAGAAAATGTCTGCATAATAAACAACAAAAAGAAACAAAATAATTGAAATAGACATCACTCCAATTTGAATTTAAAAAAAAATTGATAAAGGAAATGTTGAAAGATAATCTCATTGAATTTAAAATATTATTTTAATAATCTATACAAGTTATATTTAAAATACATAGGCATAATATAACGCACTCAGCAGAGACGGAGCATCGGAGGATATCGGGGTTTATCCACTCAAGTTGAGCAAGTACCTATCTAAACCGGAAGACCCCAAAACTTGTTTGTCTCGATGATCACTTGCAAATTTGTTTCTTGTTTGGGTAGATGGTTAACCTAATATTGCATTTTTAACGTGAATTAAACAAATTAGTGGAAGTTCGATTCTTCCTACGATGTTTTTGCGAATGTCTGAGAAAAGAATAAACTAGAAAATGTACTTCCCACACGCGGCGGTGAGGTAAAATTGTGATATCGGGTATCATTTAGAGATGAAACGGATAGCTGTTTGGCCGGATATCCGATATACGGATAAAGATGAAACTGCAAAGTACTCCTTATTTACCACCGATAAGGGTCTCGTTAAAGCTGAATCTAATTACTGCACGCAAGATTTAAGACACACTGAGGGGCTTTCTTGAAGCTGAATAAGCTTGACAGACAATCCTATCGGAATTAATAAAAATGTCTTGCGTCGAATCGTTTGCCTCATTTACTTTTTGTTTCATTTGTTCCGCACTCATTCTTTTTACGTGCCCAGACCATCTCAGCAGGACTCTTACCCCAGTTTTCGTCACTACATCTCCTTTCAAGCCACTGTGCTCTTAAATACCTACATTTCTTTCTTTCTTACAATTTTATTATCTACGAAGTGCGTCAGAATTTATATAAAAGATGCACGCAGCAGCGGAGATATTTTTCTAAAGCTGGCCTTGTCTATAAAGATAAGCAAAATCGTTTGTTTCCTTTTAATGCAGAGAAATTGGTATTCTCTAACAAAATTTGCTCTATTACTATTACAAGTACTATCAATATTGTTCTAAACGAAAATATGGCAATTAAGTGTGTTCTGCGGATTAAATAAAGGAACTAAATTTAATATTTGGTATCCGGTAGGATACTTGATTACTATCTGGTATCCGGCCGGATAGTAAATTTAGACCGGATAGGCCTGAAGCCGGATAGTGGCCTAATATCAGTTTCATCTCTAATATAATTTTATTATATGTGCAAGTTACTACAAGTTTAAAGTGTACTATTACGAGCACATACCAAATATCCCACTGTCTTACATTTAATGAGATATATTATTTTCCTACTAATACCTGTTACAAAATTGTGAAAATAAGTTTTTTTACAAAACTTAACACATACGAATAGTACTGTCGCGTCGTCCTCGGTTTGTTGATAACGTTTCAGGTAAAAACTAAGCAATTTGTGAAGAATATTAATGGAATAGAATGGAAAGTAAAAAGTCACGCACTGCTCAAATGACTTTACATGAACCCCCGGTAATACAATACTTTTTTCACTTATATTTGTAGGTCGTCGTCGACCCTTGGGGGTCAATATAGACCACTTTGATTATCAATGACCTAAACCAACTGCGCGTTGCGGTTGCGGCAGCTGTAATATTATAACCTTCGTGTTGTTAAGTTCTATCTTTAATTAAATAAATTAAATAACGCAAATTCCAGTATGTGCAAATAGATAAGATTATTAAAGACAATAAAGCAGGCTAGTAAATGAATTGCTGATCAACAAAATAATTTTAATTGTTTAAAATTACTTGATTAAAAATGCTGCTCACAACCCGAATCCAAAATAATAATAAAATTTACTAGGTGCAAAACGGATACTATGTATTATGCATATTTTATACTGGCCTCTATAAATGTAAACAGTTATCAAGGCAATGTAGCGACAGCAAAATACTACATAGTTCTAGAATCCAAAAAAATCAAAAAAGTTATACGGTATTCATGTCATTAAGATGAATGCAATTGATTCCGTGTGATTCCTGTAGTAAACGTGATCAATTACTTATTATTTGGTGATTTAAAACAGTGGCCGTGAGTTTGTGTGCCCGATTACTTCTCACAAGGCTCAAGTATTTTGAAACAGGCGGTTGTAGATCGACACAGGCGGATACGGTATTGGTATTGGTGCAGGGCTCTGTTTCCGCATTTAGACTCATAGGCGGTCCATTATGCGTTCAGATAAGGCTGACTAGTTGAGCCAGCCTAGCTCCTTCCAGAAGCACAGAAGCTGCCTGGGGCGTTCACAGACTTCTAGGAGTGACCTCCCACCCGCGAGGATATTTGCTTGTTGTGTGGCCATTCTCTCGCACATCATGATAACGTGGGCGGCCGTTTCCTCCGCGTCGGTTGAGACTGAGCATATTATCTGTTATCTTTTTTTTATTTTATACCTAATTTCACATATGACAAAGCAGCCTATTGTTGCGGTGACTAGGTATGTGTTGATCTATATTTTTTTAATTATAATTATTATTTCGATTACAATATCGATTTCGAATAATTATGTATAATTTTATGAAATAAACATATTGAATGTAAATTTAAAAGTATAATGACAAAAGTGCTTTCCAATTAGTTTATTCTTTTAGTATAAAACATATTTTGAAGTTTCTATGGCTTGTGACTCATTAGTTATTTTGTTTTATAAATTAAATGTACCACGTTGTTAACGTTAGAAAAAAAGTCGAAATATGCAAACATTATAATTTTGATCTAATCTAATCAGATTGGTTGCTAAAAAAAAAAACTATTCTGAGTATGAGGTATATCTCGTGGTTTGAATTCTAATTCTCCCCGTATGTACAATGTACTTTATTAGGTAATCCAAATTCTTAAGCAAGAGCATGATGCGCTGTACCTAATAGGTTGAATAATATTATTTGAATAATTGTAAATTCATTCTAAATAAATTCTAATAAGCTATTGTTTTAAAAAGCCGAGGTGTATAGGCAATTGAAAACGTTGTACATTTCGAAGAAGCTGATTACGGTATCAGCGAAAGCTATAATAAAGCTTTTCAATTATAAAGCTTTATTAACAGTTTTATTGCTTCGTTCCATACTTTGTATTTTATGTATAATATTTAGTCTATAATCACCTCTAACCACCTGATTTAAGGTTGCCTTATGGCGATCTGTCTGTTGATAAACATTATCAGCCAAAAATGGTTCGAGTAAAGCATTTAATGACCTACGTGAAATTACAATTATAAGTACCTACCTACTAAACTGCTATTCAATTGATATTACAGAGAAATACCGTAAAAACAAGGCATTCATAAATTAGACAGACTAGACATAAACTTAGTAATGCTAATCCACTTAAATCTAAGCTTTTGAGTATATTGTTGGCATACCACTTATCCCTTCACTGTGTTTTACTTAACGTTTACTTGAGGCATTAAAAGGTACTTAGATAAGGTTAACGTTGAATATGTCAAAATTGTTGTATTTGATAGTTAATAATTTTATTTATTAATTTATTATTTATTTACTTATTACTTACATTCTATTACATACTAAAACTACTTTTTTGGTGTTGAACATAAAGTAAATCTGATGACGATGATCTCGGCTATTAATAAATTACAAAAAAAAATATAAAGAAAAGGAAACATTTTACTTAAAACGAGAAAAAAGGTTAAGATTTTAAAATTATATTTTTATTAAGTTTATTTTCCGGTGTACAGACTGACCTGCCCAGTCTCCGGACCTGAACCCCATAGAACATTTATGGGGTTTATTAAGGCACCACACAATCAATAACAAAGAAGAGCTGAAAGGCTACCTGCGCCTGGAATGGAACGCGATTACTGCTGAAGACTGCAAATATCTCGTAAGCTCTATATCAAAAATAATTTTAGTCGTAATTAGGGCAAACGGTGGACCCAAAATATCAGTTTTTTAATAATTAATAATAATATATATAAATGTTTTCATTTTATTACGATTTAATAATCCTAAAAAACAGAAAGATGTCATGGGTGCTCAATACTTTTGGCCAAGGTTTACAAAGGTGTAATGAAATGAGATTTTATTTTTTAATTTATGTAAATAAAAGAGGGGAGATTAAATTTTTCATAATATTATTACTTTCATTACCTTAAATTTTGTCCCATTTTAATTTGAAAAAGAAAATCCAACCTTAAAGGTACAAAATTAGGGATGATTGTTTTTTTGTGAAACCACATAAAAAATAAAAACTACTTAACAGTACAAACAAATCTACTTAAATTTAAATGGAAAAGCAGAAATCTTAACCTCAAGTATTTCATATCCATCATAATGTATTTTCATGATCACATGTCGCATACCTCAGTGTAACCCATTATGCCTGTTATAATAATTTAATTAAAAACATTAAGTATACTACTTACATTTCATAAAGATTATTTTAATTATAATTTTAGGTTTAATTTTAATAAAAGATAGTGGTTTATTAAAATTAAATACATATTTTGTTATTTAAAAAAACAGTTTAATTTTAAGACCTTTTTTTTTCTGTTGACCTTACTTTCCCGAGAAAATAACTTTTTATTCGTTTTTATTTATGATCCCAACATACCACTTGAAAATATTTTTTTTTTTATAAAAAGTTGGATGCGGGACAGCCGGCACGATCCATGTTATCTTAATAATTCAACCACAAAGTAAATTATAAATAAATAATATCGATAGTCGTAAATAGTAATAAAGACGGGCGGGGTCAAATATATTATACACTATTACTTACGTTACCTAATTCATACCACTTGTAAATACATTCAATTGATCAAACGAAAAATATTGATGCATTTCACGTTGCCGGCTCACAAATCTGTTAAATATTGTTCGGTAAGCCTTTCTACACTTATTTCAATATCACTGTGCAGTGAATTATTCGTGACAACGTGATATGTCAGAGACAAAGTGTTCAGGGCTAGTTTATTTTGCTTGACTGGTTAAATTCACTTTATAGTTTATGCCTCCTGGTATCTAAGATACGGAGTTATTCTCTTGTCTGGGTTTCATTTTAAGGAATTCTTTAGAATCCAGATCTATATGACCTTATCGTGAAAATAAAAACAGTCGCTAAGAAAATTCTATATTTCAAATTAATTTCAATTATTTTTGAAACAAAGTATCATACATACATAGTACATGCTCAATTTATTATAATGAAACAAAATTAAAGTTGTAATCAGTCTTACCTGAAGAACGGGACTGACGCCCTGAGGCAAGCTGCGAGGTATCCACGCCAATGTGGCTGGCACTCCTGCCCTCAGACGGGGAATGCCCAAGTACAGCCTATCCCATCCTATTTCTAGCCCTGTAGGCACCGTATTCTCGGGTTGAAACTTTTCTAGAAGGACTGGATCTGGAGGAAAGTCAAACTGCAGCAAACTCCATTGGTTTACTACTTCTAATGTAGCACTCGCTGCGGCTACACATGCCAACAGCATGACAACTTGACGCTTCATAGTAAATGCCTGGAAAGAAACATTGCGTTATTGAGTAAAGTGTGATCATTATCATACTAGTTACCGGTGAATTTTGGATTATCCTTTGGATGCAACTGGGCATTTATTTATTACACATAATGATGTACATATAAGTATATTTTTTATAAACAAACGATAAAATCAAGTAAAATCTAGTTTATTAGATACTTCCGGAATTCGTGAAGTAGGTATTGGTTTTTTAGTGTTCAAATTAATCCTTCTTGAATATTATATTATTGTGCTAGGAATATGTAACTATGCTGGAACTAAAATAATGAGGTAATGTGCATATGGCGTAACAATTAGTTTCTTTAAAACCTTCTTTAAAATACCTAATAATTAGGTACATTCGTCTAATTGTTTTGTTTAGTCTACACAGTCTATTAAAAAACTTACATAGGTAGCTACCTATTTACATTATAATAATACGCTAGAGGTAATACAAACTTAATTGGTGAAGGCAAAACAACGATTCCTTGAGAAATCCAAAAGAAAAGTACATTCTCAATGACTTATATTTTTACCAGTTCAGTTTCTGTTTATCTACTTTGTTATGTATAGGTACCTACTGTCAAAGCCCCTTTTTTTTTTTTTTCGTTTGGAAACCCCCTCGGGTCATCACCTCACCTGAGCTAATGGTGAAGTGGTATGTCGGAATCGAACCGACTAAAACCACACGGTGTTCCGTCACAAGTGGGCCTATTGCAGGGGACCCGGGAATACCCTAAGAAGGAAGCCTCCGGGAACTCCTGCAGACTGTCAAAGCCCTGGATAGACAAACAATATACCATTTACATGCAGCAGAAACGATCTCTTTAAAATTGACGGCTGTCATATGCCAATAGTTTTATATTTTTTTCATAGCAGGATGATGTAAAATTCATATTGGAGAACACAACCTCGATCTCTTAAAGGTTAAAAGTAACATTACTGAATATGAAAATCTTATTAAATAAGTCTGACTTCATTCCGTGAACCCAAAAAAAAAAACAATTTGACGATAATGACCTAGTGAGGCTCACGAACGACTTTTACTTTTGGTTCAAGGACGTTTCCGCCATCATAACAAAGTCGCTATGACGTTAGAGTAGCACGTCACTACATTTACAGCTCATCTGCGAGTTGTATTGTGTAATTTTACGCTTCATTATTCACTTTCACAATCATAATTATTTATTTATTTGCGAATATGGGTATTTCGTATTTATAATATTAGTTAGGACGCCAACAGGCCATTTTTAACAATATTGTATTTATGCTATACGAATATTAATATAAATACTAAAAACTGCATAAACAAAGACCAAAGACCGCATTTAAAAGCAACAATACCTAACACTTGTAAATTGACAAGAAAGACGTTCTAAATGTTATGTAAAGAGGTTTCATCCCTGGTAATTTATATGGTTACTGCTACTAGAATAAGTCGCACCGTGATGTTAAGTTTCAAAACACACTAGTACTTAGTTCCTGATAAAATTGCCTTTACATTGCCATTACACACCTATTAATGTAGTCGAATAAAATAATTTTAATGAAATATTAGTCGGTATGCATTTGTGACAGTTTTAATTATTGTCAAATTTGTGGAGTTCGTATAAAATAAGCTATTCGAGAACAAGCGCCTGATAGACTATTTATTACCTAGATCGTGAACCGGCCGCCACACCTGTCCGAATGTATTTTTCTGCATAAGTAGTAATAAATTTATTTACTTTTTAATTAATCTTTTTATTTTTTTTTATGTACGTATATTTTATTTCGTTTAAGTATATTTATTTTGTACTGCATGTTAAATCTAAAATATTATACCTTCAAATAATTATCCTAGTGCTTAGATGAGTGCCTAATGCAAATGTCACTGTCTGCGTGACCTTGAAAACACGAAACCCTTATTTAGAATCCGCCTTATCATAGACCTTAATTTATATAATCTGTGCTTGTCCTGACCAAGCATGCCATAAAAAAATATTTTATAAATAAAAGTAAATAGTTCATGTAGTAAATACATAAAATAAATACAATTAAAGGAAACTGAAATTGATTTAAAATAGAATATTTTATTTAGTATTAATATTTTTCTTCTATATTAAATTGGCCAGTGTGAAGATCTTTCATTGTACTTCAGAATTCCAAATTCAAATGAATTATGTTAAGTTTGATATTTTTTAAATCAGTTTTTCATTTGTTTTCCCGCAGTTCGGTTTTTATTTTTGATGTCGCTGAAAATACCTCTGTTATTGTAAAATTTGTTTGATGGAATCCCTTGCGAAACTACTATTAAAATAAATATCAATTAAATAAAAGAAACTCAAATTTAATTTAATAAAAATACACGAACGAGTAGGTAATGTATCTACATGCTATGTACATTAACAATTTTAAATTTTTTAGAAATGTTGATTATATAGTCTGATATTGCATAAATACATGCAATGGTAGTCATATATAATTAAGAACGATTTGTAAATACAGAAATTTTTAAACACGTGTGAGTTTCTCTCTGAAATTATTATATTATACGTAATAATAATGTTTATTTAATTTCAAGTTACGTAGGTACAATGAATATATACTTATAAGTGAAAAGTAAAATAAGAACGAAACAATAATGGTCTAATAGTTTTTTCTATTGTTGAGTTTTTAATTATTGAAGAATAAAATAATTTCCTGCGGTTCTCACACAAGTTCAGAGCTGTATCGTGGGGGCCAGTGAAATTTTACAGTTTTAAATTTAAGAGCCTTACAGTGTTCTGACGACTTTAGACTTCTCAATTAACAAAATTCCTGAGTTTGTAGGTGGATGTGTGTATTATGAGCTTATATAATTGGATGATCGTAGAATTGCACAGCTTTTTCAGCAAAATCTTTAGAACGGATCTTTGGGCTCTTAGCATCGCTACTTTGCCAACTCTTCCCCAAGTCTTAACAAATTATTGACTCACACAGCCCAATATAACACATTGTATTATTGTATTTTGAAATATTCACATGTATGCATGTATGGGTAAAATATTAAAAGAATGTGAATATTTCATATTACAATAAGTACGGAAATTTTAAAGATAAACCCAAAAAATATGACATAATTTATTAATACCGCGATTCTATAATCATGAAACGATTCGTTTTGCTTACGGACGGTAAAATTTTCGTTGAAAATTCAATGAAACTTTACCGTCCGTATGCAAAACGATCATTTCTTGCTTATAGGAACGCGGCATTAAAGAATTCTGTGTTTCTGTATTTAGAATCGTTCTTAATTATATGACCACCACTGTACATGACATACAAACAGGCAAAACAAATGAAGTCTCAGGCTCAGCAGCTAGGATCACTAACCACTTGACCGACAGGCCCGTCAATATTAATTATAATACACTGCATTGTATCTAGGAATTATTCTTAAATTACAGCATCAATGATTAAATACAGACATCACAATGTACAATTGTGATGTCAACTAGTCCGTCAGAATGTCATGACGTGAATAAATCTACTCATTGCCTACAAAAGAATGAAATAAGTACCTGTAAAATTATCTTGTTTCGTAAATTACTTCTTTTGTCATATAAATGAAATATTAACATTGTTTCAATGTCCGTCGAAATGATCGGTTATGTTTTTACTGTAATGGCTCCGAGAGTCTTCCACTTTCATCAGTGGACAATAAAAGCCCTTTAATTTGGTTGTTTTGGTGTAGTAAATAAAGTTTAGCACACATTAAATATGCGATACAGTGCCTTATATAGATTAAATTTACATACAAAATATATAATTCAATTTCAATCTAAAGAGAAACTCGCACGTCGATTTTGTTCAGATTGCCGATGGATATGATTTGACGTAGACTTATGTAAATATTATGAATATCACAACTTCATCATAAAAGAGATATGGAATTAATAGAAATAATAAGTACATTCAAGTTATTCAACTACTAATCTACGACAATATTTTAACAGCATTCCTTTGATCTAACTAAATCTACTATGAAATTAGATTATAGGAACGTCACCAGCTTTCAGGGAGATATTATCCTAGGTGGTAAATAGCATCGATGTTCATTTCACATTACACGGCAATACATAGTTCTACTTTACTAGTAAGAAGAATAATAATATAAACGATCAACATCACAGTTTAACTATACCTACCTATGCTGCTAATAAGCTTTACGGCTTTAATATTCATGTTGTTACTGTCTGATTACAGTTGAACGGTTAACAACTAAATACACGTTCTATGCATTCTAATTGAAGGCCAATGTAACAGTAAAACTAAAATGTTCAGTTTATATTGACAAAAATCAAGCACAAGACGTAGTATACAATATTTTTCTCGTCTGAGAATGATATCCTAAAACAATTTTTTTTGTATTGATTTGAAAATACTATACTTCCGTTACTGGCAGTATCCTATGATATTGCCAGCAAAGGAAGTATTTAATTTTACTATTATTTTGTTCTATTATATTTCCTTATTAAATAACAACAGATTAACATGCTGTCATGATTGGTTCTTGTTAATTATGTTTCTAACGCGAGAACGGTCCTCGTGCCGGATTTATATGAACAGTTATTTTACCAAGGTCGCAGGGCAATCACCGTTGTAGAGTAGTTTGATTGAGAACCTCCTCTTTTTAAGTCGGTTAAAAGTAGATTAAAATATGGTAATGCTTGTCTAATAAATATGAAATGCTTAGTCTAATTTAAAGAGTAGGTATGTTCCATGGCCATATAAATTACCATATGTATTAATTACCACATTTCCTGTAACGTTTTTTGCTGTTGTCAAAAGCTGTGAACATACGAGTATGTAGAAAAATGTAATGTGTGAATATACAGCCAAAGTAAATCAATATAAATATCTTACTATTGCTATTATATACTAGATACCCGGCCACGCGTTGCTGTGGCTAAGTAATTTGCAATAAATAAATATAGTTACTGTAAATTGACATAAAAACTATCTTATGTCTCAAGTTTGTTTTCTTGTTATCGATTGATAAATTATTATAATTATTACTTTCAAACTCTTATAGTCTACCTTGTAAGTGTCTTGTATATCGCTATGGGTGTTATACACAAAATCACTATAACACTATTTGTAGTGGCCTGATTTCCGGCATATTTGAGAAACATTTCGCCTCAAGTCACGTGACAATTTTTTTTATCTACACTTTTTCTTTACGTGTCACTTGGCTATCGTTTCAAACTACCCTCCATAGTTTCAAAGTTCTTCAAGGTTAGTCACATCATATTTCTTTAGCCTATGTCAATCCCATACATACATACTTTTCTATTTTACTGTCGTTATATAAAATAAACAGCCACTTGTCTAAGCCTGCTGGTGTGATCCTGCAGCAAGCTGACTTTTCTAAACGTCACTCATTTGTATTACAAATGAAAATTATTTTTATTCGTCTCCCGTTTTTATCCGCAGATACATCCTGTTGTAACTTTAAGGTATAAAATTTCAACGGCTGTTGAAGACGAAATTTCAAGAAAGTATAGATATAATTTACATAGTATTTTTACTAGCACTCCGCCCCGGCTTCGGGTGGCAGAGACATCTTCAACAATCATCAACATATTTCAATAAATTTACACAAAATCTTTACAAATTATAAACCTAAACCTTCCTCATTAATCACTGTCTATTACTGAAAACCGCATGAAAACCCGTTCAGTAGTTTTTAGAAAGAAATTAGAAATAATTGTTTCTTGTATTAATTTAGCAAAACTCATGTAAAATATAATTTCGAACTAAATTGTTTTCGTTAATAATGTGCTTATGCCTATTTGTCGTTAGGGAATGTAAGTGTATTATGCAAACAAGAAATCCTTGAATCAATTGAATTAGTTTAACAATTTAATAAGCCGGAATGTATAGTAAATAGGTAGTAAATAACTATGTACATACAAAGGATAAAGGTGTATGATAGAAACGCAGCTTATTCACCTATACCGCTATCTAAGTTACTTAAAACCGATCATAAAAACAAAATATTATTAAAACAACACTGCGGATATTGTTTTTTCAGTATCGGTTTCTGGGTAAAGACAAACTAAGAGGCAGCCAAATATTTTTTGAACGAGTAGGTACCTGCTTTTCACGAATAGTGTTGCCAGATCAGAAAACTGAATTGTGTTTAGATTTTTTTTCAGTTTTAAATGTTGCTGTTAACAGTGATATGATTTAACCATCAGTGTTTTACCACCTTTAAAAGAAGAGGAGGTAGTATCCACGTGTTTCCATAGGTATGATTACATCACTTGATGAGTTTTTTGAGGTGTTAAGTTGTTAACAGGTAATCTACTATTTAAGAACCGACGAAAGAAAAAAGGCACTGAAGAAATGTGTGTGTGTGTGTGTGTGTGTGTGTGTGTGTGTGTGTGTGTGGGTGTGGGTGTGTGTGTGTAAGTGTAGGTGTGTGTGTGTGTGTGGGTGTGTGTGTGTTTGGGTGTGCATGTGCGTGTGCGTGAGATCTTTTTTATAAATAAGCTTTTAAATTAAATAAGCTATATTATCTTGGTGACACAAGTAGGCTTTCTGTAGTTAGTTGTCGTTGATACTGTTTTTAATTTCAATTTATTAAGGAAGTATATGCAAAGGATTGAATTTATTTTATTATATAGGTATGGGCTTAAAAAGCAATAAAACCTATGTGATAAAGTCGTTTTATAAATTATATCAGTTTGATAGATTTTATGTTTTTGTCTCTTTGCTGTATTAGTTAAAGGATCGTAGTTGGTTAGTCAGTGAGACTTAAGAATTAGACGAAAAACAAAAAGTTGCCGAACTGTAAGAACATTAAACTTTAGGTATAAGTCTCTTGTGAGATACAAGAAGGGTAGGTAAAGTGCCACCTTTAAGACTACCCTTTGGGTACGTTCCAATTTTAGCATAATGGTTTTAGCGGCACCTCCCCAGGAGGCGATGCAGTATTGACTGACATAATGCGAGATACCTTATTTTAAGTACTTTGTTATCACATACATATGGTAAGTTTTAAAAGATGAAAATTGGTTTCCTAGTTCTTGAAGTTAATACATCTATGTGAGCTTGGAAGTTTAAGTTTTTATCAGAACTACAAGTATGTGCTAAGTTTCAACAAAATCGGTTCACAGGTAAAAATTCAATGGGTGACCAATCATTGGTCCCCTATTTTTCCACCCTCAGGGTTAAAATATTTATTTGAAATTTGAATGGGACCTACTTCGAAGTATGCCCTATACTAAAAAAAAGAACGATCAAAATCGGACTACCCTGTAAAAAGTTATGCGTGGTCAATGTGGTCATACATTAATAATAAAAATATACTGCTCGACTTCTGAACCTCCTCCGTTTTATGGTCGGCAAATATATATATATATATATTATGTAAACGGAAACAATAGATTCTTACTTTTTGTAGTATGTATAACGATTAATTTATCCAGCATAGAACTATTTCAAAGTACTCGGTGCCTAGGACATGCACAGCAAATTAAAAGTTCTAACACTAAGATCAAAGTTATTTTAACCTAGTAGAGATTAAAATATTATTTGGCTTTGCAATTAGTATTATTTTTTTCCCATTATTTTTATTGTTTGTGTATAATGTTCGTGTTTACACAATATTATCGTGTAGATACATATGTCACGGTCGTATCGTGTAGAGCATTATGATTGTATCCGTGGATGGAGCACACTGGTGACCTGTAACACAGGTTTTTTTAAATCTTATCTCAGGCACCAGTCTCTCACAACAAACTTTGAAACTGCTGCACATTATTGTCATCCTATTTCTAAGGCAACGTTGTGAAAGAAAATAAAATAAATATATAGAAAATAATTTCAGGAGTTCATACTGAATTTGAGTAAAATATGTTAAATCAATTAGAATATACCGTCAATAGTTTACTTTAATGTGGTCAAATTATTTCGCTCCGTTTTACCTTAAGAGTAGGTAAAAATATATATTTTTAAGCAAATTTATCAAAATTGTGTAAGTTTAGTGAAATTTGTACGACCAGGTTTGAAGAAAAGTCAGTTTCTCAGAAAAAATAATAAACCTTAATTAACCTCTTCGATATTTCGGAATTCTAATTATGAAAGACCTTTGCTTTGTCCGAAGTTCTATAGGTACATATTAATTTATTAGGCTACAGGTAACGTTTATTTGTGTATTATGGGGTAAATTTTTAGTTTGTAGTTCATTTATTTTACAATCACATAACATAATTTTTAAGTGCACCTACTTCTTCTTTTCTATGTATCACCCAAAGGTTGACGACTGGTGGAGAATGCCTTGAAATTGAAATTGACTGGCCTGTTGGTCTAGTGGTTAGTGACCCTGACCGCTATGCTTATAGGTCGTGGGTTCGATTCCCACCTGAGTCTGGGTGTTCTTTGTGTCCGTTATTTCTATGTTTGTAAAGTCCCCCGCGACACAGGAGTAATTCCTAATGCGGGAGTTGTCTTTTATAAAAGAAAAAGAAAGAAAGAAATGCCTTATGTAGGCATTAAGTCCGCCAATGTACCAAATGTGCATTAAGTTTAAAATAGAATAAATAAATAAATATGCAACACAGAGTTTAAGCTGTATCTATTTGGGTGCGGAACCAATCAAAACTAACCGTAGGTTTGGTACGTATAATTATGTCCATGGTCCAGAGCGAGAGAGCGTGGGATTCCGCTGCCTCTTTTTGGGAGGAGGTAACGTATGCCAAGGAGGCGGCGGAAAGGGAACGAGAGAGAACTAGTACTCTCCCATTCCGCAGAAGACGCACCAGGCGCCGGAGAGAGCAAGTGGATCTCCGGCCTCCATGAGCGCTTGCCTTGGGGTGACGGACAAGGTTATCAGATATTAGCAGAAGCAGGCCCGAGACGGTGGCGCCGTGTTCCGCGCGTGGCTCTCTTACTGTATTATGTATATGTATTATGTATAGCTTAGACAATTTAATTTATGGTTATTGAACAACTGATTTAAAAGCTAATATATTTTTTAAGCTGCATTGACGTGCTAACAAATAGTAGATAGGTATATTCTGCAACTGGTCAATCTGTGTAAGTTTTTATTTATTTTTACACGTTTTATATTAGCTTCACTTGTATGTTCGTAACCGACTCCTTTGGACGCGATTTTGACCCACTTTAAACGACCAGATTTCATTCAAATTTTGCACACGTGTCAAAGACCGATGACAATGCAATAATTCGATAAAAAGAAAAAAACTTTAATTCAATTTTCTATAAAAGCGTGTTTTTTAGTTTTTTAAACTATAATTACTATTTACCTCACATGGCACTTTAATCACTAATTCATTAAAGCATTTCATTCAGTACCTTATATCAACGAATTTGTCTTCTATTACATTTTTTTCTTCTAAACAGTACTTGAATAATTGTTTTAGTAGGATAAGAAAAGCTATCATCTGATACTATGTCTTTAAACTAGTAGTAGTCTAGTAGGTACTTTGAACAAATGAAGAACGGATGAAGCCAAAAGGCATAATTAAAATAAAAACGATTTCACATACATATGCATAAGTACATACATAATAGTAAAGCGAAACAGATATTAGTTGCAGACACTAATCGCTCATTAACATTTAATGTAGGTACATAATCAACAAAAACACGCAACAAATTTTAATATATATATGTTTACCTAGTTATGTAAATACCAAGGCTTTATATGTAGGCACAAATTACTAGAGCACACGATCTAAACAAATATTTAAAGACTCAAGATTTCCGATGTTTGAACGCACTAGGGTCAAACACTACTAATATTTTAAGAAATAATAATAATATACTGGTTACATAGTACACAGCGCTATCTAAACGCTCACTTTGTTTTAAGTATATTATACATAATTCACGCATACTAATATTTGCACAGAGCGGGAATCGAAATCACAAACTCGCTCGCCGCGAGACATAGACTGTTAAAAGGTTATGGGGAATGTAACATCATATTATAATCTATAGGAGCCGAGCAGAACCACAAAACCTAAGCTGGTGACACAAACATACACCTGTGGATTAAGCGATGTCGTTGTACGCGGGTCCACCGGTGAGTAATAAGGAACCATCCCTTCACGAAATTTCGCTCAAACAAAACGTTATTTACAATCCATTGTAGATAATAAATATATACATTGCATGTAACCTTCTTTTTTAATTGCATAACAAATTCAGAAATAAATATGCCTAGGTCATGACAATTTTAGTAGTACCGATTATGGTTCAGAAACTTTAAAGAGCCTTTGATAAATTAGCCCAGTTCTCTTAATTGATGCATAATGTTTATTAAAAAAACACAAATGATTTGTTTAATCGCAACTCAAAAGTTTTAAGAATTCAAGGTTGCAAGGAAAAATAAAGCTTAATGCTTGAACGATAAACTTACTTTGGTACTTATTTTAAAATTAACCCAAATTCCAAAGTCTTCCCAAAACAACATTTTCACGAGCAAGCGGGATTAACGCTGTTTGATCAATCGAAAAACCATATTATGAAATTTTATTTTTCCATGTAGGTACAACTGACATGACGATGCGCGTCATCGTGTAGTATAGCTCTCATTTAGTTTAATCTTGATTACTTAGAGTTTTCCTCCCTAGAATAGAACGCCTGAAGTACTGCGAATAGGACCACGTGACGGAACAATCTTTAGTTTTAGTTCAGTTCGTACCATTTTCTAGCCGCCGGTCCCGGTGAGGTGCTTATCCGTGGGGGGTCCAAACGACAAAATAGGGATATATCTTTTAGGGTTTCCTTTTATATCCAGTTCCCAAATAAAATATATATCTAAACAGATAAAACATATCTATAGGTACTGGTAAATAAGATAGTTCTGCCTTAAATTTTCTAAAAAGGTTTAACATGATCAAGTCGTCGCAAAGGTACTTATTTAGTGATGAGTCTACCAAAGGGTAGGAAGAAAATCCCTGAATGACTGGACACGTTTGGAAGAAAACAAATAGGATGAAGTGCTAGGCTTACGGTGTAGGTTTTTTTTTACATTTTTGTTCTAAAACCATAATGCCATGAATGTGAAATATTTACCTAATAAGTATATCCTATAATATTAGGGTTCTTCAGCCAAACTACGTAAATCGTCAATGTGGGTAGGCACTGCTATCGATACCTAAAGTGAATAAAAAATAAAAGTGAGTGGTGGGCGGTGAACCGGTAACAACCCACGTATGAGATAGTGACGTGATTCGACATCTTATAATGAGTCCTATTTATAATTTTATTAAAATATTTCATTGTAATCGAACAGTTTCAGTAGGGCTGTCGATTTTGATAAATTGAACAAATTACTGTAAACTGATAAACTTTAAAAATTAGTTGGCTATATAATTTTACTTATTAGATACCTATAAATATTTACTTATTACAATATTTTTTACTCTTATCGTGTCGTCCTAATAATAAATGTTCGCTGTGTATGTTGTATGCCAAGGGTCCCGTCATATAGTAAAACAATGAATTTTATTGCTGAATTTGTTAGGTAATTAACAAAGATTTTTACTTACATGCATATATTTAATCCGGAATTATTTTTTTAATAAATAAGGCCGTAGTCTTAGCCCAACTAAGCACTAGAGAGTGGGTGGAGCGCGATACCACTTTTATCTTGCGCCACTTTAAATATTATTTCTTTTTTTTCATAACTCTTTAATTTGTCCCCAAAAGTAGCATAATAATTATTAAAATATACCATTTATTCCTGAAAAAAATATAATAAGACTTAACATAATTAAATTGACAAAACTACATGTTATATAGCTATATTTAATCGTAAAACACAAGGCTTATTACCATAAAATAATGTATTTTGACAGCCCTAGAGACACAATGATTAAGTCACTACGTACTTATTGTGCAGGTGCATGCAAGTTTAGTATCAAGAAGATTGATAATGGTATCGTTGACTTTTTATACACATTACGAAAATTATTGTATTCGTTTAATGTGTGTTATATTATGGTTCTATTACAAAGATCCGGTAATTTTGCTGCTAATTAATTTGAATGAAGTTCTCGTATTATGAAATACCAACGAAAAAACAACGTAAAACATAATCTGTCTATAATTAAGTGTTTACAAAACGTCGTTTTATAATTATGCGTGTGAGCGTTCGTATTTTTATAGTACTAGCAGCGCCCCGCGGTTTCACCCGCGTAAGTCCCGATCCCGTTGGAATATCGGGATAAAAAGCCTATATGTTAATCCAGGGCTCCAGCTATCTACATACTAAGTTTCATCGCAATCGGTTCAGTAGTTTTGGCGTGAAAGAGTAACAAGCATCCATCCATCCATCCAAACTTTCACATTTATAATATTAGTGGGATGTCGTAGACCGATCGTTGAATTGGGTAAAAGTGCCCGGTTCATGGCAAATATGGCAATAAGCTTGCTTCCTATTACGTGACTTGCCTGACTCATCAACGCAGAGCCTAAACCGCTAGGGCTACAAACTTGAAAATTTGGCAGTTGATACCTTTTACATTGTAAGCGTCCACTGAGAAAGGATTTTTGGAAGTTGAAGAAAAGCGTGAACTTTCCTATACCTGTTTCTGTTTAAAAATAAATGTAGGTATACGTATATCCACATTTTTTTTAAATTTTGCCCCTAAGAGGGTGAATTAGGTTTTTAAGTTTGTATACGAAATTCGTCACTTTGCAGAAAGGAGCATGAAATTCAACGACGATTTTGATAAAATTTTGTATATAGATACAGTTTTGATTTTAAGTTCAACTGCATAGTTGTTTTACCTGTAAAAACGAAACTTTACAAAAAAAAAAAAAAAATACGATTTTACAAAAAGCTACCTCTCCCAGGTACTATCTATTTTATACCAGTATTTACATCGCTTGTAACGGCAATCAGCTACAATTTAATTTAAGGCACCAATATATAATTTAATTAAAGCTTGTAAACTAAAGTCTTGATCTAAAGCACTAGTTCGTAAGATTCCAGTAACATCATGTTACATACTTGTAGTACATACTTGAATGAGATGTATATGGGCCTAATTTTATTGAAACTATTACACAACGCGACGAACTATACATTGTTCGTGAGATTATACGAGAGATGGATACGCAGGAACAAGAACTCATTGTTCTTCAAACTTCATAACATCAACAGGTGTTCATTTTATCGTTAATTATGCTTAGGCGAAGGAGTGAGTAACTAGGGTATGCTGGCTAATAACGCCCCCTGGCCAACAGAAACGAGAACATCTCTATTTGGAGAGACGTTGTTGCGTCCGGCTAATATTCTAGCAAGACGGCCTACATTTGTTCTGTTCTTTTTTCCCTCCTATCACGCGCACCTAACACACAGGCATATTATTATAGTCGTTTTTATCAGTTTAAAGAAAAGAGATTCCCAATTTCGGTATTTCAGTATTCATTATTTGCAATTCCACAATGTAAATTAAGTGGTAGAACTTACAATCATGTTTCACCCTGTTTGGGCACAGCAAATATTGACAATAACAAAACTTACAAATTACATTACATTGAAACAATATTATTAACAGTAAAAAAAGTTAAAAGTTATATTTAAATTAGAATTGTCTTCACATGGAAATATAATAGATATATCGTCAGCAAACAGAATAGTTTGAGCATCTATTCCTTTCGGCAAGTCATTTATATAAATTAAAAATAGAATGCATCCCAAAACGCTGCGGCTTGTGGCATGGACATAAAGATGTCTGCCTTTTCTGATCTAACGCCGTCAATTTGGCAGTGCCGTGAGAAGTACTCTACCTCTACATACTGAATCCCGTTTTTAGGTATGAAGTGAACCATTGGCGTGCTATTCCTCTCCCTCCTTTAGCAAATAGTTTCTCGAGTAATATTTTGTATGATATTCGATCATAAGCTTTACTCATGTCTAACAGGATACCTACCAATTGCATATTCTTTTTTATTTAGTGTATTTAATACTTCCTGTATGTAGTTGTACACAGCTAATATTGTTAATTTATTTTTCCTAAAGCCATTTTAACAGCTGTTAAATGTTTTGTATTTTTCGGTGTAGTTATATAGTTCGAATATGAAGATCTTGAATACTTTTAAAAAGGTGGATGATAGAGCTATCGGTTGATCGTTTTTAGGGTTCCGTACCCAAAGGGTAATACGGGACCCTATTACTAAGACTCCGCTATCCGTCCGTCTGTCACCAGGCTGTATCTCATGATCCGTAATAGGTAGATGGTTGAAATTTTTACAGAATGTGTACCTATATCTGTTGCTGCTATAACAACAAATAATAAAAATAAATTAAAAATTAAAGGGGGTTCCCCTACTAGAGACGTATTTTTTTGACTTATAGTATTAAATCTTGTACGATGGTGCGGAACCCTTCATGAGCGAGTCCGACTCGCACTTGGCCGGTTTTATTAAATATTTGTGTTTCTTGTTCTAGAGATTGGTTAATTAATACAGTCAGAAGTATTGCATACTCGTCTGAACACGATTTTAAAAGTGTAGGTGGAATTCGTTAAACTTAATCTACTTTTATGTACTTACACTAATTACCTTGAAAGTAAGCTACAAAGTCTGATGTCAGGTTTAGAAATGAATAATGTAATTATTTATCGAATGCCAGTAAATTAACTGTTATTTATAATTTTTAACCATGATCGGTAATTTATAAAATGACTAAACCTTATAGCTGAACAGTGTTTGATGACAGGTTAGAGATGAACAATTTGATTTATGATAATTGCTAGTAGTAGTCGGCATTTTGCAAGACAACTTCACCTCGAACCAGATCTAGGTTCGATTACAAAACAATTATATCATTTCAAATTCAAATTCAATATATTTATTTCATAAAATTGATCATCAATTATTCGAAATCGTCAATTTTTTTTTTTTTTTAATTTAGTTATTATAATGTAAGATTATAGATCAACACACATAAAATCACCGCAACAATAGTCTGCTTTGTCAAATGTGAAGTTATAAAAAAATATAACATAATATCATATCTGCCTGTGTCGATCTATAACCGCCCGTTTCCAAATGGTTGAGCCTTGTGAGATTATTTGATTGAAACAACATAAGAGGAAGTCCTCTCATTTTATGTGGGTGAATTTTTTTGCATAATATGTATTTCGTCAATATCTCAACGAGCAATGTGGTAATAAAACAATCCTTTCAAAAACCCTAAATTATTGCAGTACAAATGATATTAAAATACCTTAATATGCTCATTTACGTATTCAAAACGCATTCAGCGGTTACAAATGGCACATACACTTTTTTAAAAAATGACCACTTCTGATCGGAAATTCACAATTACTTATTAACAACAACAACTTCTTTAGGCACTTTGGGCACTTTTGGTATGTGGAAAAAGCACTGAACTCGCGTGACCGTCACGCTCAGATGCATATATATCGATGTTTTTGTGTGTGTGTCTTTATAATAATTATATTTGTGAAAGTTAAGTTTTCACTTCTGACGTGCAGTCCTACGACTGACAGTTTTTTTTAGAAAAACAAATTTTTCACGTAAAAAAGAACAACCTTAAAAGCGGGTAAATAGTCAGGTAATGAATATTTAAAAATTTTAAATAGGTATTTCATTTTTAATGACCATATTTTGATAATAATGAGGTAGGTACCAAAATATTTCATGAAAACAGTATAATTGTAAAAAAACACCGTGTGACTAAAAATAAAAGAACTGGCATTATTTTGACATTTTCATTCACTACTAAACAGTGCATCAGATTTCACACATTCATAATAAACTACTTCAATCGAAGGAATTCAACAATATTATGTTAGTGTAGATATACTGGGCTTGCTACTATGCTTATGTCTTTAGTTCACACATGTGTGAGACAGTTTTGCAATCCTAAAAGTCAATACATGTTGCTACATACGCGGTCCCAAGGTGTTACACACCTCGAACATGGCTCACAATAGAATACCTACAGAGTATAAAATCTTACACATTTCATAAGATAATATATTAAACTGTGAGTAACACCAAATTGGCCTATACTAGAAAACTAAACATGTTGCTACTACTACTACGTAAAGGTTACATCAAGTCGCTAGAAAAATGAGACAGAGAAATTCCTCCGTTGAGGTATATATTAGTTACACACTCACACATATATTACCACATTATACATATATTACCACACTTATTAAAAAAAAATATTGATTAAAATCAGTGCACATCCTTCACAAAAAATGCAATCGAATTGTGAGCTTCTTTTCGACTTCGATTTAAAAAAGTACAGGAAACTTACTTTACTTTCAGAATTATATTCAACAACATTAGCACTGGAAACCTTCTGGAAAATTTTTATACTAATTCTTTTTAAATAATTTATAAGCGGCGGTAGCGTAATGGCCACTTCTAACACAAGCACTTAGCTTAGCTGGAGGGGTTAACAAGAATACTAGAAATGTGTAACCCACGTTACTAGTACCTATTCTTTGATTTCAAAAAATATATTACCTACACCACCTGGTAGCTTCTTATATTTGTAAACTTAAAACTAAAACTAATATAAAAAGTTACCTTTATTTACAAGAAATAAAAATACACGTATGGAATCGGTAAGATTTCGATCAAAACTAGATATCATTGTTATTAGTTCCTATTATATACCTAGTTATTTATGCAAAATCATAACAACCGCTGGTAATTTAACAACAGGCGAGGCGGATGACTTAATGCTTCAAATTATATGTATACTAATTCGTGGTTAAAATCTACGTTTATTATCTGTAATTTATGACTACTTGATGTTTAAATTTTTGTCAGTATTTTAGGTTAGTTTTTTGGTTAAATAATTACTTAATCGGCGACAAAACTTAAACAGAAATGTCGCTTTATTTCTTTGGTTTTCTGTTAAATTGTATTTTTCAGATAATAGCATTCTATTCAGAGCATTCTGTAATATACTAATCTATATATAAAAATGAATCCCTATTTCCCTTAGCATGACCAATTACGCATTACGCGTGGACAGCTGGACCGATTCCGCTAATTCTTTTTTTTGTGTTTGTTATTGCTAGGAGAAGGTTCTTATGAAAGAAAAAATTAAGAAAATTGAAAATTAGAAAATTTAAGAAAAAAAAAACTTAACGACCATATTAACTTTTCTAATGAACTCAGCACTTTAGTTCGTAATAAGGACAGGACAACGTCGGTCGGGTCAGCTAATAATGAATAAATTGGGATACCTTGGTAGTATTAATTATACTTTTTTAAACTTTTTTAATTTTACCGCACGGAATCTTCATACAAATTAGAATGGCGAGCGTTGCACGCACATGGCGCACATTAGTGCGCTTTCGAGGTAGGGCCACGTCAATTTTTGTCAGACAGCGCAGCTGACGAATTACGTGAATATCGTTGTAAACATACACAAGATCCACAGTGTAGAAACATCCACACTAAGTACTGTACCTAATTACTTTATGCGTACCATAATGTGCTTATTATTAATTGTGTTTGTTTACAAGACGTAAGAATCTATGCCATCAAAAACAAAACTTGTAAAAAAACCAAGTCTCGCAACTCAGTTCTTCTACCATAAAAAGTTGTGAGATCCATGTAATACCAAGTCGGTTAATTTATTCAGTCTCTACTTAAGGGAGCTTTTGTCTTAAGTTATAACGTAATTTAGAAGAACTGAGTTGTGAGACTTGGTTTCTTTTACAAGTTTTGTTTTTGATGGTAGATATGGTAGATGGTAGATTGTAGGTAGTCTTCCTCTTTTTCTTTTCCGGTACTACTTCTTGAGCTTCAGCTACAGTTTTCAGTTTGTCTCTATTGCCTTTTCTCGGAGGCTTTGATGTTACAATTTTTGACAAGTCTGGACGGTAAATGCTTCTTAGTCTATTGTATTCACAAATTGAGGATTCTTGCTCTTCCGAAGTCGACATTAATTAGACGTAAGCCGCCCAGACTTGTAACTCTCGAAAGTGCCACGTAAGCTTGACCGGATGTGAATACTGCAGAACCGATATCCATCAGTGCATTATTTAGACTTAGGCCCTGACTTTTGTGTATAGTTCTACAACTATACACAAAAGTCAGGGCCTATGCTACCATAGGCTATACATATAGGAACAGCTTGCTCCAAAGCTGGTCGGCGCTGCGTCCGCCCTTGGGCGACTCTTGCCCAATTTGGGCGGACCCAGCGTCGCTACGAGACGGCTGTACACGGGGGTTGTCCGGTCAATGGCACTGTACGGTGCACCGGTGTGGGCGGGAGCTCTAACCGCCCAGAATAGAGCGCGCCTCTGGCGCCCTCAGAGGGTTATGGCGGTTAGAGCCATACGCGGATACCGCACCGTGTCGACGGAGGCGGCGTGCGCGTTGGCCGGAACTCCCCCGTGGGATTTGGAGGCGGAAGTGCTCACCGAAGTCTATCGGCGAACGGCTGAGTTCCGGGCGGGAAGCGGCAGTCGGCCCCCGCCCGAAGAGGTACGCGAATGGCGAGAGGCCGCTCGCCGAGCCACCATGGCTCGTTGGTCGTCCCGGCTGGAGGCTCCACGTGCTGGCTTTGCCGCCGTGGAGGCGCTCCAGCCGGTCATCGTCGAGTGAGCAGGGCGGCAGCACGGGACCCTTTCCTTCCGACTGACGCAGGTCCTTTCCGGGCACGGCTGCTTCGGGAAGTACCTGCACTCGGTCGCTAGGAGGGAATTGAGTCCCGCCTGTCACCACTGCGACTGCAGTGACGACTCGGCTCAGCATACGCTGGCGGTTTGCCCCGCCTGGGCGACGCAGCGTCGGGCCCTCACTGCAGTCATCGGAGGGGATCTCTCGCTACCGGCCGTCATACGCTCCATGGCCGGTAGCGACAGGAATTTTACCGCGGTCGCGACCTTCTGTGAGGAAGTCATCTCGCAGAAGGAGGCGGCGGAAAGGGTCCGGGAGGACGACCTCCACTCGGACCTAATTCGCCGCCGGCGAACCGGGCGGCGGAGGCGCGCTTACCAGCGCCTCATGCCGCCCTGAGTGTGGCCGCGGGTGGATGGGACGGGTTTTCCCCTCCACCCGCTGTAGTGGCCCCCCGCGAGGAGGCGGCGTCCGCGTGTGCCTGGACGTCGCCCAATTGAGAGGATTTTACCCGAAGGTGGTGCCCGCGCTATTGCGGGCAGGCGCTAGGAGGGTTCCGGATGTCTTAATAAAGCTGTTCCCGGATCCCTCCTACTTAAGGCGCAGTACGGCACACCGTGTGGTTTTAGTCGGTTCGATTCCGACACACCGCCCCACCGAAAACCCCGGTGGGGTGACGGCCCGAGGGGGTTTCCACACGCACAAAAAAAAAAAAAAAAAGGCTATACATATAGGAAACTGTTCGCGATGAACATAAGGTCTATTAATAATTTCAAATTTAGTTTTGACCTGACCAAGCTCGTAAACATGTTCTTTATCAAAAGTAATGTATATTTTCTTATTTTTTTTTGTATTTTCCGGACCAAACTTTCCTCTTTGCACTATACCGACAGAACCATTAACTAAACCAAGACTCACGTCAATATTTCGCCTTAACATGACTTTTGCTCCTATTTTAATAATTATGTTCTCTTCCATTTTTTTGTTTTTTTATTTATTAATTTTCTTTTTATTTATTTTTTTTTTGGTACATTGGTACAACTTCATAAGACATGTCCCATTCTTGCTTTTTCATTCCGTTGACCATTTTACAAGTTACCTTTGAACATAATTATATCTAGGTACCTACCTACACCTATTATTCCATTATATTATATATATACAGGTACACTGATTCATTTACTGCAAATGTAACTTTATATTTATATAGGATTACAAAGTTATTTATGCAGTTGGTGTATCTAGAAAACTGGACCGAAATTACAAAATATTTTAGTTTTTCCTTGATTTATACACTAAACACTAATTGTATTCTAATTTTGATTTTGCTGCTATGTTCGCTAAAAGTGCCTTATAGTTTTGATGATCGGTCAGTCAGTCATTGAATGGCAAAATTAAGAAACTTTGACTAGTTATAATTCTTAAACTGCTCGTTCAAATTGAATGAAATTTAAAATCTAAAGTGTTTATACAATGCCTGCTTGGCATTGGCGGATTTATACATTTGCCGCCTGTAGGCTATTTAAATTTTGACGCCCCTACCGACCTCTTCGATTCGATACCCCAGTTCACAATCATAATAATTAAATTTTTGCACTACCGTCCTTTTTTTTATCGTTTGGAAACCCCCACGGGTCATCACCTCACCGGAGCTAACGGTAAAGTGGTATGTCGGAATCGAACCGACTAAAACCACACGGTGTTCCGTCGCAAGTGGGTCTACTGCAAGGGGACCGGAGTATACCCTAGGAAGGAGTCCTCCGGGAACCCCTGCAGACCTTGGCCGCCTTCAGCAGGTGACCACACCATGTAGTAGGAGGGGCCTTACCCCCCTCCAGATGAGAGAGGTGCGCGTGGAACGCGAACTGCGTGGATGAGGCCGGAGATTATTTTGTGCTCTGTGGCGCCTGGTACGTCTTCTGCAGGATGGGAGAGTGCTTGTCCTCTCCCATTCCCGTTCCACTGCCTCTTTAGCCAACATCTCCTCGCAAAACGAGACGGCGGAATCCCACGCACTCTCACTTTGGACCATGGACAGAACCATGGTCTCTAGCGAGAGGCTTCCCACCCCAATAGCTGTAGCGAGATCGTTTCGCTGCTGCGTCCATGCTGAGCACTCCACCAAAGTGTGGAGAGCAGTGTCCTTGCGACAGCCTCCGCAGTGGTGGCACGCAGGCGATGGCTCCCGGCCTATACGACACAGGTACTTACACACGGAAGCAGCCGTGTCCGGTGAGTCGGCCTGCGTCAATCGGTAGAAGAGGCTGCCATGTCACCTCTCCTCCAGCTAATCCTCTATTATGGGTCTTACCGCCACGATTGTGGCGTGCCCTGTGCACTACCGTCCTAATTACACCACCTTTTTTCCATAATTAGTATGATTGTGAACTAGGGGAATAGGGGATCGATGTCTCAGTTCCTAGATTATTATTACAACCCCACAATTTAGGTAAAATTGCCACAACGAATAATTTTTGGGTACCTATATTTCTAAGCTAATAAAAGTTCAATTATGCACTACTATTAAGGTGAGGTAAGATATGTCTTAATACTACTTAAACATGTACATTCGATAAATGTCCAATCCATCAGCCTATTGCAGTCCACGGCTTCCCTAACGTGCGCCATAGCAGCCGGTCCTCTCCCTTTTGCATCCAATCTATCCCAGCTACCTTCCTCAGGACCGCGAATCGATAAACGAAAGGTAGGACACCTTTTGTTTATCGATTTGCGGTCTCCACTCTAGGACCCGTTTGCTCGAACGGTCATCGGTCCTTCGGCAGATGTAGCCAGCCCATTACCACTTTATACCCTTATTCTACTAAATATTTCGGTAACTTTGGTTCGTTGCCAGTTGACCTCATTACGAAGTTTATCCTTCAAAGAAACTCCAAGCATAGCTCGCACCCTAGCCCGATGCGCGACTTTATGCTTGTGGGCTGGACCGAATGTCATACGGTACCGAGACGTGTGCATTGACGGACCCACTGCTAGTTTCAGCGTCTCAGCTCCGTATATCATGACAGGTAGGACGCTTTTTTCAAATTTCTTCGTTTTGAGGCATTGCGGCAAGGGTGATGGAAAAACTCGACGTAGTTTTCCAATTGCTCTCCATCCTAACAGGATCCTTCTGGTGATTTCTTCCTGTAGTTGTTTCCACCGATTTGGATAACCTGCCCAATAAGGTACACATATTTCTGAACAACTTCGAACGTCAATTGGTCTTGGTCCGACTTGTTCATGAACATAACATTGGTTTAACTCTGGTTATGAATATGGACGAAGGGGTTTTGTCTAAGTTTATACTAAGACCGTCGGACGATACCATCGACAAATCGAAGGTGTGACATATACTCGCCATTTATATCTATTTCTCGTCCAACCTAGGGTCTTAGAGACGTCATCAGGCGCATTGGTAAATAGTATGGAGATAACATCCCCTTGCCTAACTCCACGCTGCAAGTTTATCTGGTTTGTCCTCTGGTTAGCTGTACGGTCATCGTGGTGGTGTCACATATGCTTTTCAGTACCTTGATATATCGCCAGTCGACACGACATTGTTGCAGAGCATCCAGAAAAGCCCCAGTCTCGATAGAGACGAAGGCTTTCTCGTAGTCCATAATGCGGCTGACACACAGCGGCTGAAAATACTTCTCAGACTTTTACAAAAACCAGCTGAACAGTATGGATACGGTCCACGTACCGTAAACCCAACTTGTTCCGGTAGCTGGAATTCGTTGAGTAATCTTAACGAAACAACTTGTAGATATGGCTCAGGAGTGAGATGGGATGGGTGGGTGAATTCTTCAACAAGATGTTGCCTCCTTTTTTGAAGAAAAGTACTCCCGCACTCCCGCTCCATGCCCTAGGTGTTAAACCTTGTTAAAATTTTACCTAAACTAAACTCGCTACCTCCTTCAGGATTGGGATCCAGCCTACCTTTAGGAGGTCGGTAGTAATTCCGTCATTTCCTGGAGATTTCGTTGTTCATTAGCTGCTTGAGAGCCGCCTCTATCTCGCTGTGGATATGGTCATCATCACTAAGTCTCATTGGTTCGGTCATGCGTTCGGGATGCATATAGCTGATCATAAAACTTCTCGATTTCCTTGAGAATCTTCTCTATTCTCAGTTTTGAGTTTCGTCAAATGGGGCCTCCCCAAGTGCCGAGCAAAGACTTTTAACCTCCTATTCTGCTCAATTGTATTCTCTATTGTGTGTGTTGAAGCGTCAGAGGTTGTGTTATATCAGCTTTTTAATTTTTAAATTTTGTCCGACGCCTAAATAGGGGTGTTATAAGTTAACTGGTCTGTGTGTCTGTCTGTGGCATCGTAGCGTGCCAACGAATGGGCCGATTTAAGTGTGTTTTTTTTTTTTTTAAAGGTGACTTGATCGAGAGTGTTCTTAGATATAATTCAAGAAAATCTGTTTAGCCTATTGGTAAATCCGGCACTGCTGCTTGGTTACTGAAAATTCGGGCTTCTAGTTTTATAAACAACGAAGTTATAGGAGGTCGAAAATGGCCTGAACTGCTTCGAGAAAAGGATGGTACGGCCGTGCCGCTTTTTTGCTCGACTTGGCGACAGATATAGTTAGTAGAAATACATCAAATACATTTTTTATAAGTACCAATATAATTTTTCTTTACAAGACAATATGTATGTATATGTAAGTACATACCTACTTACCTTACCAAATCCCTACTAATATATAATATTATATAATATATATTTATTAGATACTTATATATAATATTATAAATGCGAAAGTAACTCTGTCTGTCTGTTACGCTTTCGCGCCTAAACCACTGAACCGGTTTTGATGAAATTTGGTACAAAAATATACTAGGTCTTGCGAAAGGACATAAGCTACCTTTTGTTGAAAAAAAGGGCGTAAAGGGGTTGAAATAAGGGATGAAAGTTCATATGGGAGTTCGTCATTATATAACTAAACAAATAACATTTGTTCCAGCGTTTTGAAAATTTCGACCAACATGTGGATCAAATAGGAGATGAAAGTTCGTAAGGAAGTCCAAACAAATCAGTTTACTATACGTATATTTATCGGAAACATGTGTATGATTAGTAAAAATGCCGTCTTAATATATATGTTATGGACCAAGTGATTAAACATTACATTATTTATAATGCCCGGGCCATATGAACAATGACAAGTGAAATTAGGTTCTGTGATTAATAGTTATTTCACATTGTCTGACCATTATGAATACTTTTACACAACTGTTGATAATTAAGTCAATTAAGCTACGTAAGGCAGAGCGCTAGAACCAAGAACATACATGGAAGGACCATGATCAGATGTTGGATAGAAGACCACTGTGCTCTGTAGCACAGTTGTTTTCTATTAAAATCTAGTAAAGGCGGACTGTTTATACTAATAATACTTATCTCGAATTAAAAACTACTACGAAAGTAAAAAAAAACACGCTGCGCTTACCAAATAAAATAGGTAGAATTCGGTTCTGGCACTCGCCGACTGTTATCAAGGCACGCTCGCTTCGCTCGCTCGACTCGTGCGTTGTGGTCGCAGTTCTAACCTAACCTAAACTTAACCATTTCTGCTCAAGTGACCTACCCTACTAATGACTTCGTAATGCATTTTGTCAAACGTTATTTATGTTTTGCGTTGTTTTACCAATTAACATGATTATAAAAATTTTAGTTTGTCAAATGATGTTTTGATGTAATGAAATGTTGTCTTTTCAGTTATTTGTCAACTGAGTTATTTACAGTAATATAGTTTGTCAAGTGATAACTTTATAACGATCAAATCCGCAAGTCATGTGTACGCGCGTATACTAGTTTGTCTAAATGCAAAAATAAGATCTGTGATTGAGGAATTTATCAGGAAGTGTAGCGGAATGTGGACTTTAATTTTACAACTAAAAAAATACAATGTTTTCAAAATAAACGCACGTATTACCTAGCAAATAGCTAAAAACGTATTGTCACAAATGACTTACACTTTCGCTTCGCGGAGATCAAACTACACTCTGACGAAAACCGGTCTAGTTACCCTGAACATAGCTTTGGTGGTCTTGTTATAAATATATATCGCAACAGTAGTTGTTAGAAATGTATACGTCGTTCGATTGTAATATACATATACCGTCATGGAACAATAGGCGCGTATCGTGCGGGTAAAATATGATTTATGTAAATATTTTGATAGCCGTTTATAGGCACGATGAACACGGTAATAACCATTGTTTTCTGTATAAATAGGCAATAATGCTCTATTATTCTAGTCAGACTTCCATTGAACATCCGTGCATAATAACGTCATATTATACGTTTATTAAAACGTATTAAACAGTCTATTCGGATTCCTCCTGATAAGAAGATAGGTATATTATGTACAAATAAACTTTTTATGAAAGATACCTTTATAAAAGAAATCGTTCCTTTTCCAAGCCTCATATTTATTTTGAGCTATCCATTAGTCATGTACCTATCTGAAATTAGTGCCGACCTACTAACGGAGTAGGCAAATAAATGGCATTAAGGAGAAACTGTAGCAAATATACTTCTAATTAATTATGGTGCCAATAAACGGTGTTTGTTACTCTTTCACGCATAAACCACTAAACCGATTGCGATAAAACTTGGTATTTAGATAGCTGGAGACCTGGTTTAACGCATAGACTACTTTTTATCCCGATATTCCCACAGGATCGGGACTTACGGGTAAAACCGCAGGGTGCTGCTAGTTTTATTATAAAGTATACATATACGTAGGCTAAGCAAGTGTATATTTTCATAATAGGATAGCTAATCAAAAACTGTGATTTCAATCTTTTACTCTTATTGATTACATGCATACACATACATGTATGTATATGCATGTATGTGTATGCTCATGTCTATTTCTCCAAAGGGTAGAGGTGTAATTAACACCCACATTTGCCAACTATAAATAAATTGGTGCCACTCACGTGATTAGGGACTATTGCCTTTTATAGTAGTTTAGTAGTAACACGGCATATTGGGAAGTAAAGATGAGAAAATTGCGAGTATATTAAAAGACTAGCCGGTCCCGCAGTTTCACCTGCGTTTATGGTTACTTTTCCGCTCCTATTAGTCGTAGCGCGATGTTATATAGCCTATAGCCTTCCTCGATAAATGGGCTATCCAACACTGAAATAATTTTTCAATTCGAATGGGTAGTTCCTGAGATTAGCGCGTTCAAGCAAACAAACAAACAAACTCTTCAGCTTTATAATATTAGTGTAGATAAAGGAAGGTAAGTTGGGGTGGATTTTGTTCGTGGGCGAGGCACGCTTCGGTACGTATGGGCCGGCTCGGTTGCATACCAATCAGTTTTTTTTTATATTTTATATTACTACATATTATTCTATTAATTAAAATTCTGCTAATAACAAAAACGCTGTGAAGATATATATTACATCAAGCAGCAATATGGGTACAAAATTGTAACTTATATTTATTAATAAAAAATCATAATTATGAAATACTCTTATTAATTTTTGGCAATTAAATCTAGTTAAAGTGCATTATATTCACATGTCCAACCCAGAATTTTAGTATGTCGCCATACATTTAAAAACTTTTTAATCTGTGAATTGCAGTAAAACATAAATGTCCTATGACTGAGATGGTGACGATTCCTGTTGTTGAGGTTAACATTTCTCGCCTAAGGTCACTACTAAAGAAAATAACTCGTGTAGTATACTACAAACCGAAAACGTTTTAGGTATAATATATTTTACATATATAAAACACAGTATCTATTTAATTAAACCAAGTTAAATATCCTGTAGCTATTTTATAATTATACTTTGATAGAATCTGCGGCAATTAAATGCAACCTCTACTTGATATACACTACACTCGTTAATACGTTGAATCTACTTTCAATTATATTATATTACTAGCAACCCGCCCCGGCTTCGCACGGGTAGCAGAGATATCTTCAACAATCATCATCATATTTCAACCAGTTTACACAAAACCTTAACAAATTATACGCCTAAACCGTCCTCATGAATTGGTCTATCTATTAGTGAAAACCGCATGGAACTTCGTTCAGTAGTTTTTGAGTTTATCGCGAACAGACAGACAGACAGACGTGGCCGGGGACTTTGTTTTATAACATGTAGTGATAATATACCTATAACTAATTGAGGAAGTCGATATATTCATTTTTCTTTCTTTCTTTATTACCAATATTCTCCGTATCTTTGTACACAAAATAGTAAACACATTCCTAAACCCAGACCTCACTCTCACTTTATAAAACCCTACGATCATCTCTCTTCGCAAAAGGCTCTGGCGACCCTACACATACAGAAATACAACAATGTACACGTAGCGTAAAACGTAAAACCCTTTAATGCTCTTTTTGAAAACCCAATTCTAATTTCTTAATAGCATGAGTAAGTACACTAGAAATATAGTTTCATTAAAATTAAAACTAAGAAAACAAGTAACCCGACCAGAAGGCTTCCATTTATGATCATAGTGGAATATAACTATTAACAGACGCCTCGTTAGTTAATTCGCTCATGAACACAGCATTAACTTACGTACCCTAGATACATATTTAAAGTAGGTATGTTATTGCTACCTTCAGTAAAATACGATGCGCAATAATTTAAAAGGAATGTCTTATGAGTTTCGCAAAATATACTTTATGCAATAAGTGATAAATGTAATCATTGAGCATAATGCTAGCTTTCCAAGCAGAAATTCAGTAAATCATTAGTATGTAATTTGAATACTTGAGAAAAAAGTATTTTTAACCGACAAAAAAACGAGGAGATTGTCAACTCTTATATTTGTTTTTTTATGTATGACCACGAATAACTGTTTACAGGGTAGTCCGATTTTGATTAAAAAATAATTATTCGATAGGATATAACATACTTTGAAGTTGGTCCCATTTAAACTTCAAATAAAAATTTCAACTCAAAGCGTAGAACAATAGGGGCCCAATGTTTCTTCACCCATTGACTTTACACCTGGGAACCGATTTTATTGAAACTTAGCACACATCGGTATGTAGTTCTAATGACACTACAACATGACGGAGAGCTGTAGTTGATTTGATGATGGATGCGGAATCCACTCGAAGGAACTCCTGAACGGTTTATAGCATCTATTTCTGGTTAGCTCTTATTCATTCATCTTAATGAGAACTTTAAACCTAATAAAAGATTGTTTCATATCTCTTGTTTAAGTATTTATTACCAATAACAATGAATACCTAAAGTAGGTAATTTCTTTTCTTTTTTTTACATTATATATAAGTTAATACTTACATGAATTAGGTAAGTAAGAATTTTAAATAATTAACTATTCATTATAATTATATTTCAGCCACAAAAAAAAACTAAAAAATAAAACCATTTTTAACAAAAAATTTACTGACGAAGGAAGAAAGGAACTGAAAACCGAAAAATATACTTGTTAGCCTAACTAAACCCCTACACTAATGTAAATACCTAAATAATTTTGAGTAAATTTAGCGACGGTACCGTAAACCGTCGCTAAATTAAAAGAAAGAACCCTCATTATATGTGTCTAAATACCTTTAATCGGAAGCTATTGTATGTACATAGATAAAAAATCGATTTGTATAGATTTAAATTAAACGATATAAAATTGCCTAATATCAAACTAGGTGTATAAGAATATGAGTGAAGAAAAATATTTGCGTGTATAAACACGAGAACTACTGGTAGACATAAATTTTTTTTAGCTTAAATAGAAAGCCATATTAATTTATTTATCATGTTTATAAAATTTATATCTACTGTTGCGTGACTGATTATTTGTTTTTTTATATGACATTGGGGTTAATTCTAGATTGAAGACTGGTGCAAGAGTGTACCATCTTCGTCTTCAGCGTCACTTTCCATCAGGTGAGTTGGAAGACTAACGCCTATCCCAATTCTTAATTTAAAAAAAAAGTAGTTTTTGAGATAAACTGCGAGGCAAAACACATATTACGCCGATCGGTTTTTTAATGTATATTTTATGGAATAGTTCAATTAAACGCTTATATATTTATCATCTTTGTGTTTAACTTTGAATTTGATACCGACACATAATTTTTTGTCTGTCTTGATTGTCGCACATATCTTTAATCTTTATTTATTGTCGCTTTATCGTTATACTAGCTGCGCCCCGCAGTTTCCCTTGAGTAAGTCCCAATGCCGTGGGAATATCGGCATAAAAAGTAGCCTATGTGTTAATCCAGGTGTCCAGCTATCTACAAACCAAGTTTAATAGCAATGGGTTCAGTAGTTTTTGCGTGAAAGAGCAACAAACATCCATACATCCTCACAGACTTTCACGTTTATAATATTAATAGGATGGAATTTTTTATTCTATCAAAGTCACGTAGATATCTCAAACTAGTTTTTAATAAAATCATATGGTACGAACAAACGAAATATCAAAAGCCATGTTCTACGAAATTGTAAATTATTTAGAAATTGTACAATTAAGATAGCTTGCTGCCCGTATAACTTCCTCCGCTTGTTAGCGGTCCAGTCATTGTTTTCTTCGTGTTTGTAAACACATAACGGTCAATTTATCACACAATGAACTATTGTTTACTTCGGATTATTATAGCTATTGCCTAAACTCAATTACAGCATTCACGAACACATACAAGGTCCTTATAATTATATTGTTATCTGATAGTTACATGGGACAAGAGTTGCAAATTCTATGCACATTAAAAGTCTTTCAACAATGACATGAAATCGAGAAAAAGACTTGCAAAAGGTTACTGAGAAAACCCCATTAGTTCCCACTAATATTAAAAACGAGAATGTTTATGAGTGCTTGTACCTACCTGTTATCTTTACATTAACACGGTTACAAGTATTTCAATGTTTGGTAAACCGGGAGATTGTATTCCGGATGAATTCCGGTGAAGCTGTGAGCGAAAATTAGATGGTCATAATGTCATAAGAAAGCCTAGCCTTCTTATGACCATAACAATATTTGAATCTTAACATTTTATTTACGTACCCATAATACAAGTTTTTTTTTTTTAAGATTCCTTATGTGACAGTATTGTCAGATGTTACAAAGAATTTTCGATGTATTAGTTTAAATATTTTATTTCTGCTTTAAGAATAATTCGGATCTTTGTTAGGACGGAAGGTAAATTAGTTCATTAAAATCTTCATGCTACTGGTGCAGTTCCGGCGACTGACTATAATACTTCGGGAGTTTTGCAAAAAACTTATTTTGTTTAATTAACAAACTTAAACAACTCATTATGCTGTTGTTACAGAAAGATGTGGTTATATTTAATAACGTAAAGCACTAACAATTTTTATTAAACTCGTGATGTTTAACACATAAATCTTATTTTGAAACCAATTGAACTTGAAAATTTATCGATAAAGCTAATATTTCGCAACAGAGAAAGCTAACATGACTGAAACAATGGGTATCAAATTAAAAAAAAATCCAGCCATTCCATCAAAATCCTTGGTTTAATACCAAGGATTGAACTGGATTTTTCATAAAATATCTGCATAAAAAAACTAAATCATTCAAATTGACATGAAAGTCCATAATATGTTGTTAAGAAATTTGCATAAAAAAAAAACATTTTCAGACGAAAAAAAATTTTTTTCATCTGAAAATGTTTCGAAAATCCCCCTTTTTCAAGCTAAAGCAATTATTTGTCGACTACATATAACGCTCCTAAAATTTGATAACACCTTTCTATAACACCCGGTATATCCAATATGTTATAATTATGAATTTAATTATACTTTCTCTCTAATAATCATAATTTATTTGCCTATTAAATTAATACATGTACCTAAACGAAACTTATTAAATTACCTTTTAATAAAATATGTAAATTAAGAATTAATTTACATTTTTATGTTGTTTAATTAATATAGCAAATTTTATATCATATGTAACCAGTTAAAATTTTGTATTAATTATACTTCTCATAAATAAAATAAAAATACTACAAGAAGCATAATATACCTATTTACTCGTTAGTATGAACTGCACACTGCACAATATTACCAGGAGTATAATGGCACTTGCACTTTGTATAATATACCTGCAGTATGTTGCACTGAGGAGTGGACTACGCGTGGTCGCAGCACGTGTTTAATCAAATCACAATTTCGCGAGCTGCGCAGGAAGGCGAAGCATGTCACGGTGCGCGCCTACAACCTATACTGAAGCAGAACCTTCACACTCACGCTGATTTAACTCGCCCCTCTACACATCGGCGTAACACCTTAAAAGTAAAAGTGCTCAATCCCCTAGGTGTGGCAGACACCAGCAGGCAGCCGTACCCGACATTACCCGTGACAATATTTTATATCGTCGAACATAATTACCAATAGTGATATGACGCTCAATCAATCAATCATGTTTAATTTTATTAGGAAATGTTAAGAGCATAGATATATATTATTTAGTATAGCTTATTGTGCAGATAACGTTTGTATATTAATATAATTAGACAAAAAGTACTTAATACCAAACATCTAGTGGGTGTAATGAATAGTTTTAGAATGTATATTTATAATGTTGGGAAAACGAAAATCAAAAACACCTTTTATCAAATGTGCGCTAACAAAAAAACTAGGCTTAAACTACTATTAATCTTTTTTTAAAGTTTGCTTTAAATTCAATACTTTCAGAAGTGTATATTTGCAACTGATCAATTTATAAAAATATTTATTGATTCATCCTTGAGCCCAGTAAAAATGATACATAGAAAAAGTAAAATAAACAATTTAACGAATCAAAAATAAAGGGGAAAAAAAATATTTACATACTTATATAATAAAAAAAAACTGAGACAGTTAAGAGATAAATCAACAATAGCCACCATAAGATGGAAGATACAGCAAAATTGAAGTCTAGATGTATATATATATACTCTTTCCACCCACAAAATATAAGTTAGTAATCACAAAAAGAAATGTGATAAAAAAAAACGACTTTCGGATTTTTTTCTTTCACTTGTGCTGTGAGACCTTGCTTCTTATCAATTAATATATATAGGTTATATATTTATATATTATAGGTTTTGATTTTCCTACGAAATGTTTAAATTTGATTTTCGTACAACTTCAAGGGACCGCAGGCATTATTGACTGACTGCGTATATGATATTAATTTCAACTTGATGCCTCCAAGGGTTCCTGAGAACAAGGGTCTTGACAAACAGACAGACGGTAATGCAATCGACTGCTGCGGGTTATATTTGCATTGATCTGGATGTTTCTATGTATAATATGTATGTAAAGACAAACAAAAAATGATCTATGTTTGTTTATCTGTGTTTTAGGACTCATAGTACAAGCTCTGATTAATATGGGTCTTGAAAGCGATGTGTAGTATGCCCTAAAATATATATTTTTTTATGGTGTAGGGGCAAACGGGTTACCTGAAGGTATATGACTACCGCCGCCCATGAGCACCTACAACTCAAGAGTCACAAGTGCGTTGCCGGCCTTTGAGGTGAGAGTAGGGGAAGGGGGGAATAAGGGGCGAGGAAGGGGGAAGGGTTAGGGCCTCCGGTAACCTTACTCACTCGGCGAAAAGCAATGTAAGCATTGCTTTACTGCCGGTTTTCTGTGAGGCCGTGGTATCACTCCGGTCGAGCCGGCCCATACGTGTGCCGAAGCATGGCTCTCCCACTGTTGCATGGTATTATTAAAAGAAAAAGAAAGTTACCCAGCTACAGGTTTAGTGTTAGTTAACAGAGTCCTCAGGGCACGTAGGTTTAGAAACTCTGCAAACACAGGCGACCAACTAGGAAAGTATGTACGTTTAAAGCGACAGCTGATTTTACTAATTTAAATCTTTATTGCATGCAATTGTCAAAGAAATCGAAGATTGACCCATAATGACGATCAAACGTTCAGAAATGCACGAAGGTAATTAAACTTTAAAACTAGAGAGAATTAGTCTCTATGGCGTGTACTACATTACTTTGGATTTCAAGACCTTCCGATCGACGTGTACCGGTCGTATTCACGGGCACACAAATTGGTACGGGAGTGATGTATGAGAACTTAGAACGCCCTTATATTTAGAAGCCCACTTGTAAGGTAGGCATATCGCCATTTTTCAAGCACTTGCATAAGGCTGTACTCTGTTAAGAGGATCCCCTAAAACTTAATGACGTTTACTGGCTTGTATGTTTGTTTACCACCATAGTACAAAGAACACTTAATTCGTTTATAATAAATAGGTACATAAACTGGATTGGCCCCAATAAAGTCAACAATTACAGCGCTGTTCACGAACTAAATGCTGCAACTATCTATGACTATGAGGTAGGTCGGTTCCCAGGCGGCGCACAATTGCCGTTTTTTGTCCTCGATCAATATAATGACACGGTATCGGAGACTGTGAGAGAAACAGGAAACGTGAGCCGAGCCCTGTGTCGGAAGAGTTAGCTTACATTCCTGCAAAAACAATCAGAGCGAATCGGAATTCGGTTGCTATCAATTTACATCCTCGGTTTCGAAATTTGTCTAGTGTGTTGTCATTATCGGATCAGATTTTTAAATAATCAGTGGGTGTGCTAATTAAATCTGAATTTAATTAATTTGAAATAATCAAACAGTTTTATATAAATAGATTTTAATGATTGGCCAATTGTTTATGCATTCGAGTTCAGTTACAGAAAAAAATAATATACTTTACAACATCTGTTCCAACTGCTACTTACATTTAGTATTCATATGTTATTTAAGGTTTTGAATGGCCAATTTAATACCTAATCGGCAGATAATATCAATCTTCTACCGTACAACCAAAGCCTAGAGACAATCGGAGTCTGAATGTGAGAATGGTGTTATTGCGAATATCTAACGACGGTAAACGTTTTCCATGGGACAGACCTTGTGGCTATTGACAACTTAAATCGCTACTTTAATATTATAAATGTAAAAATATTTCGAAACGTTTAAAGATGAATTGTCGTCTTTTCGCATACGTATGATTTGTGCACCGAAACGTCATTCTATAAAAAAATTGTGTACCTCTGTCATTGGGCCCATCAATCCTCCCCAAAAAGAGAGAAAGTTTGATTGGAATATATTTTTTTTCAAAAACTTTTATCAATTCGTACAATTGTTAAAAAAAAATTGGGTACCTGAAGAAAATTTAAATCGAAACTACTACGAGTATTTTTTTCCGGGTAGACGCCTTTCGATACCATCACGCACTGCGCCGGATAACACTATGAAGTGACTATTTATTGATATAATGTTTCATGCAGGAGATTGTATATACTAACTAGGCGTTTAGGCTTTAAGGAGACACTACGCAATATGACATTATTACAACTTTAGGCATTTCACAATTTTATATGACTTAGATTCGGTGAAATTATATGGTAGAGTAGGTATATCTTAAGTATCTCGTATTAAGTATATTTTTAATACGTCCCGTAAAAAAACGTATACCTCAAAATGTCGTTATAAAATCAGTTAAAATCGATATTTCTAAAAAATTCCAACGGGCTCATAAACTTAAATCGTTTTTTTAATTTTCTAAGCTGCTCCGACTAGTTTTAGTAGTTTTGAAACAAAAATGGCGAATTTTGCAATTAAGGCTAAAAAAATAAAATGATCGTTAATAATTTCAAACGTTTAAAACCGATCTAGCTGAAATTTATAGCACTTTTTAGTATCATCACAAGCTAGTTTCAGACTTCTACGTACGTTCCTTTCAAAGTTATTAAATGTTAAAAAAACGCTCATTTTTAACTTTGACCTTCATTTGTTGTTAAACAAAAGCATTTAGTAACTGAAGAGGTCTCATTCTGTAGGTAATTTAATGGATAACAAAAATGTTTTAGGCACAAATGACGAAAAACGTACTGAAAACGAGAAATCACACGAATTGTTAAAAAAAAATTGACGCCACACTTGTCTAGACTGCGGGTATCGAAATTCTTAATCAGCGCATTTTTTACTATTTATACAAAAATAAAAATGCGTGGTAATCCAAAATTTTGGTATTTTAGTTCCTTGACTGGACTACTAGTCAAAACAGTGTGTTTGATGTGTTTTTGTTTGAATTTATACCAGACTCAAACCCTGCTTCTATTTAAAGTTACGTATTCTCTACCAGTCCACATTAGGGCGGCTTGGAAATAAAAAGAGGTAGTGAGAGTTGATTTATTATTTTTTATTATTATACCCAAACAATACTAAAGTACATTTAAACGTACATTACATGTACATTTGCATAGATGTAGTTATTGTAATTTTATTTAAATCTAAATGAAATAATCCAAAATATCAACATAGTTGATTACGTCGAAGTTTTCCAACTAAGAGGAACAAAGTGATTGTGTAAACTGCTCTCATTTATACGTAGGTACCTACTGAAAGTTGTTTGATTCGAAAAAACTTCTCTAATTGAGAACATGTGAATTTTAACAGATAAGGGAAATCCAATTGTATCAGAGAAACTGACAACTCATTTGCACCTGCCCGGGGAGAAGTATCCTTTAGAACATAATTATATTATTAGATATAAGATAGCTGAAGTTAATAAAAATCATAATTGAATAACATAAGCAAAAACCTACCTAATGTATGTTTGTTACTGATATTTATGACTAAACAAAATGTTACCAAGAAACGAATATTTCTCTGAAACGATTGCTCAAACATCAGCAATTAGATTTAACATACAGTCAACCTGTATTAATTTTACAAGAGTATGAGTGTATGTTTGGGTAGTTTTGCTGATTTGACTGACTAAATCAACCATCTCCATAATTCAATCCAATCTAGAAAATCATATAAATGATATGTTAGGTAGTAGTTATAACTAACTGGTTAAAAACCCATGATTTACAGATTAACATTTTTAAAACAAAGTTTATTCAGTTCCTAGTAGTAGTAACATAATTATAATAAGACATCTTTACAACTTGACATAAATTATGAAAATAAACAAGTTATAGCAATGAACTTTAGTAAATTCTTATGATTAATAATTGACAATAATTGCAATTTATTGGAAGCTTCACATTGACTCGTGATGTGTTATATGACATGTTAGATAAATTTGTTTTCACCCTAAATCGTCTACAACAACTCTAAGCGCAACCATATGTGCTTATCACGGTTATGTATCGTTACTATTTCCTTATGGTGTAATGTGGGGTAATTCCGTTGATCTAGTTGGACCATTTAGTGTTAAAAACAAATGTGTTCGTACTATAGCTGGCGCGACTTATAAATACCAAATTCTGATAAATAAATATATTATTATTATTCTCTTTATTAACATCTATAAAACATATAAATTACATTTTTAAATACATTATTATAAAAAAAAATATATATTTAAAAATATAAAAAATAGTGTCCCACCGGTATCGAGTACAGGGACCAAGCTATCGGTGGTTAGGGTTCCAGAGATAGAAACCTCCTCACAATACGTGCCGTGTCAACAATGACTGCCTTCTGCATTAGGCCCTTAATCCAGCTGCCTAACGTGAGCCTCTGAAGGTGTTGATCGAGGCTCTTTGCAATCAACCCATGGGCTGATATGACTATCGGCACAATGATTGCCGAATCCACATCCCACATGTCGACCACCTCATGGGCCAAATCCAAATACTTCATTTGTTTTTCTTTTTCAGCCTTAAGAGATTGTCGTCATGGGGAATGGTGATATCTACAATCATTGCTCGGCGCTCTAATCGGTCTATTACCACTATATCAGGTTTATTGGCAACAATAGTCCTGTCAGTGATAATAGACCGATCCCAGTACAATGTTACACGACCATTTTCAAGAACTGGGTCGGGCACATATCTGTAGTACGGTAATTCCATAGTCACAAGGTTATATTTAAGAGCAAGTTGCTGATGGACTATCCTGGCCAATTGGTTATGTCTGTGCAAGTACTCGCCGTTGGCAAGACGAGAACAACCGGAAATTATATGCCTGAGGCTTTCTCCGGGACGATGACATGCCCGACAAATGTCAATCGTGCCATGCTTCAGGATATGTTTCCGATAGTTGTTCGTCATAACAACTTCATCAGTAATTGCACAGATAAAACCTTCAGTTTCTCCAAAGAGGTCACCGAAACGTAGCCAGGACACAGATGATAATAGATCTACTTCGGGCCCATTTAAGGCCCGATAAAAACGTCCATGCAGCTCTTTGCTCTTCCATACTTCCCTGCGATCTGTAATATTGAGTACTGCAGGTTTGCGCCAGTTCTCTCTACCTAAAGCAAGCGGGGTGAGTCCGTTGTCAACTGCCACAACATCCCGATGCACCTCCACGTTAACAGAGAGGAAGTAATCTCTGAGATTGCATACCTCGCGGTTATGTAGTGTCTTGGCATTTAAAAAACCACGACCCCCACATTTCCGCGGGATATACAATCTCATTACCGATGAACGTGGATGGTGCATTCGGTACGCGGTTAGCAATGTACGGACTCTTCTATCCAGGGCATCAAGTTCCGTCTGAGTCCATCTAAGTATGCCAAAGGAGTAGGTTAGGACTGGTATGACCCAATCTGGAGCTCTGACCGCCCAGAATAGGGCGCGCCTCTGGCGCCCTCAGAGGGTTATGGCGGTCAGAGCCATACGCGGATACCGCACCGTGTCGACGGAGGCGGCGTGCGCGTTGGCCGGGACTCCCCCGTGGGATTTGGAGGCGGAAGTGCTCGCCGAAGTATATCGGCGAACGGCTGAGTTCCGGGCGGGAAGCGGCAGTCGGCCCCCGCCCGAAGAGGTACGCGAATGGCGTGAGGCCGCTCGCCGAGCCACCATGGCTCGTTGGTCGTCCCGGCTGGAGGCTCCACGTGCTGGCTTTGCCGCCGTGGAGGCGCTCCAGCCGGTCATCGTCGAGTGGGCAGGGCGGCAGCACGGGAACCTTTCCTTCCGACTGACGCAGGTCCTTTCCGGGCATGGCTGCTTCGGGAAGTACCTGCACTCGGTCGCTAGGAGGGAACTGAGTCCCGCCTGTCACCACTGCGACTGCAGTGAGGACTCGGCTCAGCACACGCTGGCGGTTTGCTCCGCCTGGGCGACGCAGCGTCGGGCCCTCACTGCAGTCATCGGAGGAGATCTCTCGCTACCGGCCGTCATACGCTCCATGGCCGGTAGCGACAGGAATTTTACCGCGGTCGCGACCTTCTGTGAGGACGTCATCTCGCAGAAGGAGGCGGCGGAAAGGGTCCGGGAGGACGATCTCCACTCGGACCTAATTCGCCGCCGGCGAACCGGGCGGCGGAGGCGCGCTTACCAGCGCCTCATGCCGCCCTGAGTGTGGCCGCGGGTGGACGGGACGGGTTTTCCCCTCCACCCGCTGTAGTGGCCCCCCGCGAGGAGGCGGCGTCCGCGTGTGCCTGGACGTCGCCTAATTGAGAGGATTGTACCCGAAGGTGGTGCCCGCGCTGTAGCGGGCAGGCGCTAGGAGGGTTCCGGATGTCGTAATAAAGCTGTTCCCGGATCCCTCCTACTTAAGGCGCAGTACGGCACACCGTGTGGTTTTAGTCGGTTCGATTCCGACACACCGCCCCACCGAAAACCCCGGTGGGGTGACGGCCCGAGGGGGTTTCCACACGCACAAAAAAAAAAAAAAAAATGGTATGACCCAATCATTCTAGGCCCGCACCTTATTACCGCCTGACAAAAGACTTTTTAATACTTTTTCAGGCGGCCAAAGAAGCGTTCCTGTAACGATTGCTTCATAGTCAATTCCTTTAAACCTAACGCTTGTGACATTCCTAGATACTTGTAAGTTTCGTTCGCGGAAAGACGTCTAAGGTGTGTAGAATCTGAGAGTTCCAAGCCTTCAGATTCCACAATCTTGCCTCTTTTTACATGCATGACTGCACATTTATCCACACCAAATTCCATCCTGATACATTTACTAAAGTTTTTAGTTACCTCTAGTAATTTTATCAGTTGGAAATTGCTGCAGGCAAAGAGTTTCAAATCATCCATGAAAAGGAGGTGGGATATAACCTGACCTCCTCTCCGCAAACGATAGCCTAGTCCTGAACCCTCCAACATAGTGCTGAGAGGATTCAAAGCCAGGCAGAACCACAAGGGACTCAAACTGTCACCCTGAAATATACCCCGCTTGATCTTTATATACTCGCCGTCACCCTGAGATTGTCGACATCCTGGATAGCAAAGAACTGTTCTCCATTGCTGCATACATGCCTCCAAGAAAGTGCATAGAGTTGTATCAATCTTATACAACTCCATCACCTTCAGGAGCCACGTATGCGGCACAGAGTCATAGGCTTTCTTATAGTCTATCCAACATGTCGCCAGATCTTTTCGGTTACGGCGAACTTGTTGGTTAATGGTCGTGTCAATAATAAGGAGCTATTTAGTGCCACGTGCCCCACTTCTACATCCATTCTGAGAGTAAGACATAACAGAGTTGTTGGTAACATGAGATGCTATCTTCACTCTCAGAATGGACGTCAGTAATTTATATACTGTTGGTAGACAGGTGATGGGTCTGTAGTTTTTGGGATCCGTGGCACAACCAGATTTATAGAGCAGGTGAGTCACGCCTGTGGTCATAAAAGTTGGAAGCGAACCCGATTCCAAGCATGATTGAAATTGAGATGCCAAACAAACATGTGAGCTACGGAGCCACTTTAACCAAAAGTTATGCAGTCCGTCCGGTCCCGCTGATTTCCAATTCGGCAACGAACGAACTGCATAAGCTATATCGATGTTTGAAATCAATACTGGCTCCATTCTATTAATTGACTCACATGATCGTTCGACATCTCGCATCCATTCACCCTCAGTGTGAGCGACAGGCATTGACCAGATGTTACGCCAAAATGAATTCGTGATTTCAGCATCGGGTAAATGAATGTCACTCACTAAATCAGGCTGCTCCCACCTTCTATAAACCCACCTCTCATCCCTTTGGAATGTGCGATTCTGAGTATATCGGTCCACCCTTTTTTTGTACCTTCGTATGCGATTTGCCCATGCATAAACCTTCTGTTTCAGAAAGTCAATGCGCTCTGTGACTCGCGCTGTATAATCACAGGAACTGATACCAGTTCCCGAAAAAGCCCGATTCACAAAACGCATTACTCTCGGGCGTGTGTTACCCGATCTGAAACAGATAAGCTTGCCAATGAGTACCCTCGACTCAGCGATACGACGCTCAATCCTGCATTGCCACGCCGGAACAACAAGTTTGGACCGAGTAGCGGTGTCATTTCCTGGGAATTTAACACCAGCTACTCGGCATGCTGCAACAGCCGCACAATACAAAATTGAGTGTGTATCGCTGATATCTATGCTTTTTTCAAAATAAACAGGTAACATCGAATCAAGGGTACATACTAGCGCTTTGTTTCGTTTATGCATTGGCAAACGCGGTAAACGTGGTCTACTTTCAAAACTCATGGACCGATATTCCAGAATAGCGCCTTCCAAAGTATTCCTTATTATATCAGAGTACTGAGTACTTACAGATGAAGCATCATTTTCCTCCCCTCCTTCAGCAGGATTAGGTTGCAACAACATAGAGTCTGCATTTATCACAATTTGTGAAGGAGGAGAAGTAGTAAGGCTAACCTGCAAGTCCGAGCGTAGCCTTTCAAGTACGGAGTTATCCAGCAAATTACATCGCTGAATGGCCCGCACTTGATCCGATAGTCTTTGCACCGAAACGTTAACAGCTGGCTCAAGTTCCTGAAACAGAGGCATCATACGATCACGATACGCAGTGAGGTTAGTTCCTCCCTCTGTAGCCACAAAATATGCTCGCATGACGTTCTCATTCATTGAACTCGTCCATTTCATGCGACGCACATTACCACCGGTAGCGGGGGCCCTACTCGAAGCCGCTGGGCCTCGGGGTCCCAAGCAGGACGGTGGCCGGCCTCCCCCCGGTCGACGTACAGGTGTTGGCGACGTCGACGGGGAGAAAAACTCGTCGCTCGAAGTCGAGCTCGACGCCTCTGCAATGGCCGGACCTCTTACTGTGGATTCCGGGGGCTGCGAGGCGGAGCTGAGCGATGAGTCCGGGGATGGTATAAGTGCTTTACTTCTGGCCCTTGTTAGCATTGTCTTTGTCTTCGGTTATTTTATTAATTTATAAATTATTTTGACATGACATGACATTAAATATCATGTCTTAGTATATATACCTTTTTATGGTCAATTATATGATTTCTGCCGTGTTTTCATTTTAAATTTGTATCTAGTAATCATTTTTGTGTATACATTTATAAAATGTGCTGTTTTATTGTTAAATTATGATTAAAAATATAAATATTACATATACTGTTGGTGAACCAAGACTGCTTCTTAGTGTTGCTAGTTATTATTATTATTATTATTCACATCACTCAAAAAGTTACAATGTTAAAATGGACTATCGTATATTATCGTTAATTGACTTGCATTTTACAATAACCTTAAACAGCTGAAAATCTTAAGCGTTTACCTGAAAGGGAAATGTTTAAGGCAGGCCGGACTTGTGACGACCGTCGGACGTGACGTCTTAACTGAAGAGGGAGTACCTTAACTCTCTGTAATAGATCCCGAGGCACACCTCTTTTACTAGATATGCACGAATACTTTCAAGAGCTTCCCATCCATTCAAGCCAGAAGTTAGACATGTTTTCTTTAAATACGTGGGTGGGTAGTATAGATTTTTCAACAATAATAAACCCTAACATTGATAGCATTACAGCTGCAAAGCGAAGTCACAATGTCTTAGACATACAAAGACTATGCGTTTTTGGACGATGAACTCAACGTGGCCATGAAATTTAAGATAAAAAACGATATGTGCATTATGAACGCAGAACTTGTGGCGATCTATGAAGCGTTATCTTATATAAAGTCGATTCAGTCGGACAAATTTGTTATTTTTACCGATTCGCGCAGCTCCTTGCAGCACCTGGCTCGCTGCACCTCGGCTATCCGAGGCACAGCGACAGCCTACTCTGTCTAAAAACTTATTTTAGAATTGAAAGCCGAGTGTAAATATGTGACACTATAGTGGATGCCTTCTCGGCGAAAAAAAATTAAAAAAAAAGACCCGAGACCAAACACCGCGTGATTTAAGTTGGTTTGAAGATTGCAAGCAAGTATGCAAATAAGTTCAAGCTGTAAAAAATCAGAAACAATATATAACTTAAGTTGAGGTTTTTACTACCCATATCAAATACAGGAATAAATTACCGTTCATTAACCAAAATAACATATAACGCCAGAGAAAGGTGAGACGCAAATAATTCGTATTGCTCGCGAGCGAAGCCGCAGTATTTAGGTAAAGACAACATTCTCAGCGGCTTTGGCAATGTATTTGATTTCCATTTCATTTTCATACGCTTCACGAAACAAAATGTTGCGTAGTTTAATAAATACTGTACCTCACATATTATGCTTAATAGTGCTAATAAATGGACATTTTAAGAATCTAGCATGGAATGGAGGGCCTATGCATGTCCAATGTGAACATGGGTTGGATGTGTGGATAAAAAGTGGACAATATACGAAGGAGAACGTAATTGCCACGAAGGCATTTGTATTTAAAGATGACGTCTATGTCATTACTCCAAGGTATGTTTTTTTTTAATTTGAAATTTGGAACGGTGTAAGAGTAAGTGTGTATGTAAAGAAGAAAGGAAAATTAAGATTGAAATAACATTTATCATGTAAAAAAATACCATACATATAAAACTCAACGAATTGGCATAGAGAGGGAATGCAAACCGAACACCATCCACACAATATTTGTTAGGCTTGGCAGGTACTTTGACAGCCTTAAGTTGCAATCTTCCGCTGACATGTAATAATAGATCGAGAATTGTAATCGCCTCTACACGGGATATCCTCAGGAATATTCGGCAACAATGTTAAATATGTCTATGGCAATTCGTTGAGGTTTATCCTAGGCTGTTGTCATCGTTGGGGTCTCCAAACTGAGGGTTAGTTGTGGGGTTTCCTTCTCAGTTCTTATGTAATAATGGTATTCCGCCAGTTAACGCCTTATTCACTTAATTTCATTGTAGCGTGCCCTAACCTACTAAAAGTTGTGAAATAAATCAATTTCAATTAATAAAATAGTAGTAATAATAAGTAATAGTTCAAGGTGAAAATAGATTAATAGGTTTTTTTGCCTTTTAGTGATTTTTATTTTGAAGTCGTTTTTTATATTAAACTTTATTTCTTTAGTACGCAGTAACAAGTAGTCTTGATTGATTTTTTATGCCTACACTCTACAATGTCTGGTGTCGCGGACGAAGTCGCGGGCAAAAGCTAGTATTATAAATAAACGTGAGAGTTCGTGGGGATGTATGGATGTTAGTTACTCTTCCACGCCAAAACTACTAAACCGATTGCGATGGAACTTGGTATGTAGATAGCTAGAGACCTGGATTAACACATAGGCTATTTTTTATCTCGATATTCCCACAGCACTGGGGCTTCCACGGGTGAAACGTCGGGGCGCAGCTTGTCACCTTTTAAATGTGACATGATTTGGTTGTTGATCTATCCCACAAATTCCTTTGTTGGTGCTAAAATAACTCTTTCACGAGTCGAACAAAAAGTTTGCCAAAAAAATTTAGTAATTTAAATTTGATAACAGTAAAGTTCGTCAATAGCTAGTAAAAAAATGGTTGACATATAAAAGAGAAATGGTACTGAACGTTTTTGTCTTTGGATGTTCATTAGATATAATATAGAATACAGGGTTTTTCAGTAAGAGCGCTTGAACTTTGAAATGAAATAAAACAACCTGTGTAGGTCATATTGCTACAATTTTTATGTTATTTTAAAGCACATTCGATGAAATTATGTATAGAATATAATTTCAGCCACATGGCCGCCGCGACTCTACTGTACGTAATGTATAAACTATAAACCAATTTTGAACGACTTCTTCGCATAAATGGGGCTCAATTTCATGAAGAACCCGAGTTATGTTGGCGTTCAGGGTGGCAACTGTCTGTAGTTTGTCTGCATATATTTCAAGAAACCCCACAGAAAGTAGTCGAGCGATGTTAAGTCGGCGATGTCGGTCGCCACGTGCAATACGGCAAGTAAAGTTGTCCTGTTGGAACCACATGTATGTGAGATCCGTACCATCTATCCTAAGCTACAAAAAAAATGTTATCATCGTCCGATATCGGTCGCGATTGATAGTGAGCGCGGTGAGTGGTGCCGCCGGACCAAGATCCACACCAAACAGTGACTTTTTCGAACTGTAGAGTCACCTGATAAATCTTCCTGGATTTTCGTCGCTACAAATCCGGGAATTTTGTTTGTTAACAAATCCATTCAACCAGAAATGAGCATCATCACTAAAGATGATTTTTTTTCCGAAAGCAGGATCAGCCGCTAAATGCTCTAAAGCCCAATCAGCGAATACACCGCGCTGTCTGTGATCGTTGGGTTTTAGCTCTTAAGTTACCTACATGTTTTGTAGTTATACAAAGTTACGTAAATCGTGTACGGAAAAAAAATTATCTCTTACTTTAACTCGATTAGTCAAAAACACAGAAATAATTTTCTACCAAAAAAGCACGGATATGATGAATGTTTGTGTACCTAAACTTGACAAATGATTGGTCTTCCATAGAAACTTTGATCTCCTATTTTTCCAGCTTCAAGGTTTATTTTCGCAATAAAAAAATAGCCTATTTCCTTCTCCAAGGTTTTGGTTATCTCAAATATCAAAATTCATCAATGGATGAAAGTATGTAGGATAGGAGAGATTCTACGCAGACGAAGACGGGAGCCGGCTAGTAATGTGATAAAAAAATCTTACAACCTATATAAATATTAAGTATACAGAGTATACAGTTTTAATAGTAGGGTACTGCGCATTAAAGAAAGTACCTAATTACTGTTATAATTATTATCTACAAGCTTTTACCCGTGGTTTCGCTTGCGTTAAAGTTATTTTTGTATCTCTCGGGAACAGCACAGTATAGTTTTTTGTCAACAATACAGTACAGTATAGTTTTTTGTCAACAGTACAGCACAGTATAGATTTTTGTCAACAGTACAGTACAGTATAGTTTTTTGTCAACAGTACAGCAGAGTATAGTTTTTAACCGACGAAAAAAAAGGAGGTTCTCAATTCGACCGTATATATATCTTTTTTTTTTTTTTAGGTTTGTTCAGCCCTCTCTCCGTTATTTATGAACCGATTTGGATTATTTTTTTTTTTGTTAGATAGCGTATACCTCAAGGGTGGTCCCATGTCAAGGAAATGCGGATCTGATGATGGGATCCTGATAAAATTGAGAGAAACCCTCGAAAATTGTAGGAACGAATAGTGATTCTGTTTACTTTTCATTACTCTATCAGGTATTTGCGTTAAGAATACATCACATCATGTAGCTGAGCTGATGATGAAAAAAAACAACAGTACAGTACAGTATAGTATAATTTTTTGTCAACAGTACAGTACAGTATAATTTTTTGTCAACAGTACAGTAGGTACACATACCACTTCACCATTAGCTCAGGTGTGGTGATGACCCGAGGGGGTTTCCACACGAAAAAAAAAAAAAAAAAAAAATGGCACAGTATAGCTTTTTGTCAACAGTACAGTATAGTATAATTTTTTTCTGGATGAAAGGTATCCTATGTTGTTTTCGGTATCCCTGACAAAGTGGACGCAAAATTTCAAGAAGATCGGTCGAGTAGTTAAGGCGTGAAAGCTCCATAAACAAATAAAGTCACATTCCCATTTATTTTATTAATTAGTAAGGACTAGTATGAATGTACATATTAACCTAACACGGTTGATGCAAAATTGCACTACCATACATATTGCAATTAGTCCCTGAAATCTAGAAATTCAAATTAAGGTTAGAAGTAAGTGGTGCGAAGGTTAAACCCCTGTCTAATTTTAACCTGAGGTGAAAATGATACACAATAGTCGTGCATGATATTTTGCTTAACTGATTGATAGATATGTAACAAGATATTAAATAACTTAATATATATTATATGAACCTAACCTGACAAGCATTATTACTTTTTCACTAACTTAGCAAACAGCAGACTTCGCCTACCTGATGGTAAGTTGTAGCCCATTGTAATAATTATGGCCTGCAGAGGATCCCCCCTGATCCCCCACATAATTAATTATACAGGAAAATATTACAATGCTTCTGCCGTTAATGCAATTTTCTTTTCTGTCACCTTAACTTTCTATCTTTAAACACAGACTTGTTTTTCACAATTGATCGTTCATACGTTTAGAGCAGGACTGCATCGACTCGACAACGTTATTTGATGAACAAAATTGGGATCTATTAAATCTCTAGTAGGTATAATCACTAGTGAATGTGTATTCTGTCATTAGTTTTGACTTTCTGGTTGGATATTCTTTATTTTATTTTAGAAAAACAAGTGTGTGCTCGTGATAATTCAATTATAGGAAAAAGAGACCCCACTAGATTGTTAATGCTTGCCTGTAAGTCATCACTATTTCAGAAAAATTGTTATGAAATGTCTACAAAAATATTTAATAAAGTGCCCAAATCGATTCGCGAATTGCCATTATTAAAGATGAGAAAGGAATTAAGAAAATGGTTAATACAGCACAGCACACTTTTTATACCATTAGAGAATATTTTGAATTTATAATTTTATTGATATGCATTTTAATAAGTAGATACATGGTTAAGAATTGTTAACATTATCTAGTATTTCTAATATCATTTTTAACTGCACATAATTATAATACATACTTACTCACCCATAATGTACCAATGCAATATTTAATAGTAATAAATAGAATTGGATGTAATAATTTAATAGTTAGTTTTTTTTATGTGATGATTAATATTTTTATGTATGTAACAATAATAATTAATAATTATAAAAAATAAACTGTAATACCGTAACGTTTGCATGCCTATATGGGTGAAATTTGTGGATCAAACACTTTTTGTAACACCTAAAAATGTACAATTTTTCACACAAATAAACAATGGTGATTCTGATTTTTCTTCTTTATAGACCTCAGAGAACTATTAATTGCTTTTCTTTATTACAGAATGAAAACAGGAATAATAGCGACTCTTTGGTTAATCGTCCAAGAAAAGAATGGCGTAGAGCTGCAGCCATACCCAGAGCTTCGCACACATCAACATGGGGACTGTAGTGGTATACAGAATGCTGTCGACTTTTACCTTGATCACTTTGTAAGTAGCTGTTTTCATTACTCAAATGTTAGACGTAAGTAATATATCAGTCACTTTGCGGAGGTACGGTTAATTTGTTTGAGATTGACAAGAACACCGCATACTGACTGATACCATGTTGAACAAGCAGCATATTGCGTGTTAGAAATGCGCAGGGGAGAAACCTGCAATTGGGGTGAACCTATTTTTATATAATAGATAATAATATAAGGAATCAATCCCTATGGATATGGATTCTGACCCTTTTAACGATTATTTTTTTTGTACATTGCAAACTTTTCGCTGATAGTATTAATACGTTCTTCTAATCAACGTCGCTCTCTTCTTCGTTTTTTATGTGGCAATTGCCAGAGACCGACTAAACGTAGTCTTATTCGGTCTTCTACATCCTAGTGAGTTATGACATTAACTCTTATATTATAACTACATGTAGCTAGCACTTCATAGGCTAACCGCAAGATCTCGCTTGAGGGACCACTCTGTCAAGAATCTGCGTCAAATATACTTTTCTGGCGTGCACATCGACGACTACATGACGTTCATCTTAAAAAGCCAAGAGAGCCTTGGATGTGGACAGGGCAAGGATATGCGCTGTTAGCCGTTAGGCGGATAGACAGGACTGTCTATCCACTTAACACGCTTCAGGATCTTCATTTCTTTACCGTGGAGCGCCTGGATGTGCTTGGTCAAATTTGGTCATGACTTGCTGCTTATAATAATCTTTATAATAATAATCTTTATTTTTTTTAGCATAATGAGGGTTTACAATTTTCAATTTCAAAAATGTCACAAATGAAAAATTACAATATAATATGAAACGTTAGCACCTGTACTAAATGTATTTAAACATTGTATCACAACATCATTGGCGTGCCAGCGCCTTCCACCACAATTTTCAAATTTTTGTGATGGCCAGATAAAAGGATATTATGCTCCTTACATTTAAATTCTCAGATTATAACTGTAATTAATAAAAATTAAGAATTTACTATTTATGTAGAAAATATAACAAAGGTTATCAATTTATACATTATATTATGTTATAATATGCTTGAATATGGTATGATAATTGAAGGTGTCCATTCATCCAACCACGCCTTGTGTTTGTATTTAGGTATGAGTGAGTGAAGTAGAATGGAGTGTCTGATGTATGTGGCCCAAACTCAAACATTAAACTAATGTTATCAATAGGTTTTCGGTTTCCTGATAGTCCAACGTCAGGAGCCAGCGTTTTAGGGACAATTTACATTCCATAAGTACAAATTGTATGATGCTTGACTTTTGCTGGGCTTGGATTTCAAAAACGGTTTGTGTTGAGTTGCAGAATCTTTATACATCTCTATCTTATCAGAGAAGTTTACAGTACGAAAACATAAATACGTTATTTTTGTTGGTGCAACTACAGCCGACTAATACGGTATAGTCCAATTTCGAGAACAGAGGTCAGCCGAAGGGTGAGCAGTACACTATTTTCTCGTTCTATTTATCCCAACCTTTAAAAAAATTATTTATTTCTATGATCAACTGGTACATTGACCTGACGAGTCCATAATGTCAGAAATTGATTATTTTTCCACAAGGATCGTATTTCTTTACACTTTCTATGCGTATTGTATTTCGAGATATACATATTAATATTATACTTAAGTAAAAGAAAATCACAGAGCTGCTAGGCAACATAGAAAATTAACTTAATACTTGTGACTACATAGTTCTCACATGTACAATTCAAATTTTTCTAATTAACAAGAAATAAAAGCGTATCATATATATATATATATATATATGTATATACTATATAAATACATATCATATACATACATAAACATACATACATGCATAAATGTAGACATGATCACCAAAAACCTATTATCACAAACCTGAGTACATATATATATATATACGAATAATATATATTTTAACAATATTGAATGGTTAACTATTGAAGAGTTGAATATGCTAACTCTTTGAGTAAGAGCTCCTTTACTTTCACATTAAAAGAATAACGATTAGTAGCCATCCTGACCTCGAGAGGAAGCGCATTCCATAGTAGACTAAACTGAACCGAGAATGACACAGTGGTATGAGAGGGACAAAGTAGAAGTACGTTACTTGACGACCGAAGGTTTCTGTCATGGTTATTACACAATAGTTGGAAGTGTGGTGTTAAATAAGTAGGGGGAGATGGGGAATTGAGGATAGTGAATAGGGTAGTGAGTGCGCGCATTTTTCGGAGTTGACGAATAGGCAACCATCTAAGCTGAGAACGAAAGGTGGAAATATGGTCATATTTTCGAAGATTAAAAATAAATCGAATGCAGTTATTAAGAAGACGATCTAATTTATCGGGAAGATCTGCATTCAGGTCATACAGCACATACCTAGCACCATAGTCGATTAAAGGAAAGATAAGAGTTTGCACGAGCGTGGTCTTAGTTTTCGCAGGTATTACTATATATTATGCTAAAAACCAAAGACAAAGTCACTAAACTGTCGTGTCTTTAGATAATTGTGGTCTTTTTGTTTAAATGAAGATGAATTTAAAAATAAATCTGAACATTTTTACATACAAATACACTCACACACACGCACGCCCCGAAGGGCTAGGCAGAGGCGTATTGCACATTTTCTATTTATTATTTATTCTATTAGTGTAGTATAGTATTAGTATGTATATATTCTATTAGTTATCATTCATATGCTTTTTTTAATAATGAAAACAACTTTCTGCTCGGTTTTTTTCTAATCATAATAACTTGAGACACCTCAGACACGGCCGTCTGATCTCAGACTAGTCAGAGCCTGTACAATGGTAACCAGACTGCTGTTAAACATATGTATATATTTCTAAATACATAAGTACATATTATAGCTGTTGCTGTTTTTAATCTTAACCGTAGTACCTCTTTGTAAATGACGTTTGCGGTGTTCACTTTTAGGGCTGAAATTACTACCCATCAAAAACATAAATGTGAAAATTGGAGTCAAGTTCAATATTAAGAATATGCATATACCTACTTGACATTGGCAAAATTGTGGTAACTCCACAAAGCCACAAACCAAAAGTTGAAGTTGAAGAATATGCATGGTTGTCGACTTCGCCGACACAAGAATTAAGATCTAAATGGGTGCCAAGTTCTGTAGATAATCCTGAAATTTATTTGTATGTTCATACAACATTCTGAAATAAATTAAAAACACAAATTCTTGTTTTTTCTTCTGCTACAACAATGTTTGCTATTTAAAACTATAACTACTTAAATATGAACGAAAGTCGTTTTTTTTACACAAATTAGAAAACTTCTGAAAAATTTAAGCTCAACATTTGACTAGGCTAGTTTTCATATAATAATAACTTATCTAATATTTGACCAATCAACTTATCTTCTTTATTTTATATGCAAATTACTGATTTTAAATTTTAATGTCAAAATATCTTACTCTTCAAAAAGTTTGGTTTGGTGGTAAAAACTAGCCAAGACAAATCTTGATCTTCGCATTTGCATAAACTAATACTAAAATAAGTACTTACCTAAGTATATATTTTTTCCATAAATAGAATCTTAAAACCGTTTCAAAATTATGTATTTTCCTTACTATATAAATATTTAATAAGAATGATAAACCAAGGTCTGGTGAGTACGGCGGATGACGGAGAGCTTTCAACCCTAGCTCTTGCAACTTGGAGACCGTCTGCTGTGCAGTATGTTGTCGCGCGTTGTCGTGGAGGATCAGCGGTGACGAACGATTGACCAAAGCTGGTTGAAGATGGGCGAGCGTCTCCATCATTGTGTTCAGTTCTTCACAGTACACATCTGCAGTAATGCTCATCCCGTTCTTTAAGAAGCTGTGATGAATCACACCGGCGCCGCGGCGCTAGACCACCAAACAGTGACCAAAATTTTTCTACGGGTAACTTTTCTTTTAGGGCATTGTTTAGGTGCTGAACAAGAATTCAACCAACTTGCTGAGCGCTTGCGATTGTCAAACAGAAACTATTTTTCGTCGCAGGTAACAATGCGGTTCAAAATTCCTTCGTTTGTGTGCCTGTTGAGCAGTGCAAGGAACATCTCGAGACGTATTTCGCGCTGGCGATCATTGAGTTCGTGGGGCACCCATTTGTCAAGCTTTTTTACCTTGCCAATTTGACGCAAATAGACCAGTACTGTTTTGACGCTAATATCGAAAGCTGCTGCTAATTCAGCCGTAGGTTGAGTATCATCAGCTTCCACAATCGCCTATTCGTCATTGACAACCAAAGTTTTCGGACGACCACGAGGTTCATTTTTCAGGTCATATTTCCAGAACGGAAGCAGGCAAACCAATAACAGGCGGTGCGTTGGTTTGTAGTGTTAGCTCCATAGACGTCGTTGATGTTGCGTGCCGCTTGTGCCGCGTTGCTGCCACGACGGTACTCATATTCCATAATTATTACACGTATTTTTAACGTATCCATGCTGGCGAAAAAGATTCAAATGCGATGAAAACTTAACACTAATCAGTAAACAAACGACTACTTTTGAAAAAGGAAATCCATGTTTTTGAAATAAAATTAATTTGAAATTAGAACTCTTAGCCAAAAAAAGATATTTTTGTTTGAAATAGCCAGTACTGCAGCTGAACGGCAATTTCATAGGTAAAGACCTATTATATGACCTACATGGATACCCATCTGATCATATTGTGATACCTGGACTCCATGCGTCCTCTTGCAACCTAGTGGATTGATGATTAAACTTCTTTGGCGCATGAAGTCTTGCTGGCAACTTCGTCCTCAAGATTTGAATAATTCTTATTTGAAATAGTTCAGAGAATGGAACGATGAAAAAACAAGAGGACTCCCATCTGTGAAGCCCTGGGAGACGGTTGTCCGTGAGGACACACGAAACCTCAAGATATATTTTTAATGTGATTCGATTGTTAAAGTTATTAGTCTTTTTTAAAAGTGAATGTAATGTTTTAAAGGTTTCCGTAAAAACCTAAGTTGCTTCGCACAATCTTTTATTACTACTTTTCTAGAAAATTAGATCCTTCTTTCCTGGTACGGCTCATCATCTGAGTTGCTGCAATATCTTATACTGTGTCGTATTACTACGAGAGACAAACTTGGAAACTCACTGTTCTGTGGGTTTCCATTCAATTGATTTCATGCAATCGAAACAGGTATTTGGAATGTGTACAAACGTATGATTATATAACAAAGAATAGATAGAGCGATACTATCTCATGAGCATAAATTAAAACGTTTCCCAGTGATTATTACTACAATTGCAATTCCTAAATCTAATTACCTAGTATAGTTATAGGTACCTACCTAATATTTTACACATTTTCGTAATTTGTCGTAGTTATAACCTAAATACATATATCATCATTTCATAAAAAATTATAAATAAATTGCACTATTTGTGTAACTGAAGTCTATTCGTAGGCATACCACAATTGCATAAAATATATATCTAACCTAACTCTAATTATATTTTTTATACCTAATATTTTACACATTTTCGTAACTGTTCGTACAGAATTTATTAAAAAATAATTTAAAACTTGCACAATCTGATGTAACTGAAGTCTACCTATTCACTAATCTAATCTAATCACATTTTCTATTTTAATGCATTTCATAAACGTTAATATCTCTGAATTTATATAATTGTTACGATATCAAACAAATATTTATCCACTAAATAATGCACTCTTATTACTTCACAAAATGTTTGCTTTTATGCTTTTATTTTCTACATTTAGCAACAGCCATAAATAATGTGATAAAAATCTGCATTTCATTATACTCGTATTTTAACTAACTAGATTACATTCTTTTTTATGTGATATAAGAACAAATTAACGATTTTAGGATTTTTTCCTATACTTGTGCTGTGTACCATGCTTATTACCATTCCCTGATTCTACGTTAATGGAAGTAAAGGAAAAAAAAAGAAGCTTCATTTTTACAGCTTGAACGGACCGCAGATATAAAGAATGTGATGTTAATGAAATTTTTGTTAGACTTGACCCCTTGGCCTACTACGGGTTCCTGAGAAAAATGGTCTGGACACAGACAGACGGACAACAAAGTGATTCTATAAGGGTTTTTTTTTTCTATTTTATGGTACTAGTTATTTTTCAGTCCACAACCATTATAATCTGCTTGATATGTAGTTGGAATTTTTATGTGAGCATTGTGCCAAATAGCCCATAATTATTTAGTTCGTTCTTAAATATTGCTATAATAGCAGGCCAGGCCCACTCCACTAAGTAGGTATGAAGCTACAGGTTCATAGCAGCGTCGACGAGTCGTGCGAAATTCAGTGGGCTGCCACGCGCCGGCCGGGTAGCACGTTACTTCGATACTCAATCACGCGCTACCTACGTCGCTTCGTCCGTTCGTCGCTTACGAATTACGATAATTATATTACCTATTACAAATGAAATGATGAATGAGAATGAAGGCAAACGCATATTGCATGGTATTTGACTGTTATAATAATAACAAGAATCCGAAACTCAATGTAAAGTAAAGAAATTCACGTCTACCTCTAGGTAATTAGTAGGTACCTACCAAATGCTGACTTCTGTTGTCCTAAATATGTTTCCCGTATTATTACTTTCTTCCCGTATTATACAAGTTCAACTCAATTGTTAAGCCTTTTTAAATCGATTGATCTTACAAATATTTTCTTGTCACCAACTCGAGTAACACAGACATCTGCAACTTATATTGATAATGTTTTCTGTAATTGCGAATATTTAGAAAAAGACATTGTAAACTATCTACCTTCAGATCATAGTGTAGTGTAGTGGACTGATCGTCACCTACAGGTCCAACACACCCTTGCAGAAGGTGTAAGTCAGATCTGTGATGTTAACTATTTCTCTTCGAATATATTCTTTTAGGCCATCAATTGATCGCGGGTTTGTGTCATACACTTTAGATCCGGACTGCGCGATGGTCAGGAAATGTCTCCTCTTTGAGAGATCACTTTGTTGGGGAAAAGTTGATGAACCACGGGCATAGCGGGTTTAGAGCTATGGGCCGTCGCTCCTTCCTGTTGTCTCTGGTCTCTGTCTTAGTCTCTGTTTAGCGTCAGTGACTTTGAATTCCTGTACCAACTGTATTTTGTGAGTGTGCAAATGTAAATTTTTATTTAAAATCCGCTGTAACGATGTTCTGGATACGTTTAATGTTCTGGAACGCTTATGAGTAGACTGGGTAGGATTTTCACGAACAGACTGTAACACTACGTCTATGTTTTCTTCGGTCCGTGATGTTGTTGGGCTGACTGACTTCCCAGAAACCGAGTGTATTGTTTAATTAAGCCGCCCGCACCCCTCTCTCGCGTCATATGCATTTCGTTAGAAATTTTATTTTTTAAAGGACTTATGGGCTTATGGGCCACCCAAAGAAATTGGGCTTTACCCTATGACGAAAGTAGGTCTCAATTTTCTGCAATATTTGTCTTTTTTTTATATCACCTCGCCGAGGGTGAAGTGGTATGTCGGACTCGAACCGACTAAAACCACACTCCGTAAAACCGCTTCCATCACAAGTGAGTCTACAGATTTTGGGACCCCTCCAGACCGCTGCGCTCTGCGGCGCCTGGTGCATCTTCTGTGGGATGGGAGAGTGCTTGTCATCTCCCATTCCCGTTCCAAAAGCAATGCTCTGCGTAAGACAGAGAACGTTGTAACTACCCTTGTTCAGACTATGCTCAAAACCGAGAACTTGTAGACTTCAGTTTTCTCTTTTGGTGATGAAATGAAAATACAAAGAAATGGAAAGAGGATATGACCTTTCTCCCAATCACAAGACAAGGACAATTAGGCGAAAACCAAAAAAAAATCTAATCTCCAATCCACGGACTATGCCTGTACTGTCCTGTACACTGAATTTAGAAAACCTCTGACGATTTTTACAGGTGGCATCTTCGGACATGACAATTCCCACAACCTGCTAGACTGCCCATCTAACAGGTTACCACAGGCACCAAATTATCCTATAGGTATATATCAAAACACAAACACTTCCACGATCTAACACAGTCTATCTCACCCTACAGAGTAAGCTTTGGATCCTGGACAGCGGTGTTGTGGACACACTAACAACGCCAAAATGCACATGTCCACCGAAAGTAGTTGTCATCAGTATGATCCTAGGGAAGCTGATCAAGACCGTTGATATATCGTCTGCGTGGGAACCAAACTCTCTGCTACAAAACATAGTTGTTGAACACACTCTAGCAGGAAAGACATTTATGTAAGTTGTAGTCATCATAACATAAACTTGACTGGCCTGTTGGTCTAGTGGTTAGTGATCCTGACTGCTGAGCCAGAGGTGGTGGGTTCGATTTCCACCCAGGACAAATATTTATGTGATGAGCACTATTATTTGTTCTGTGTCTGGGTGTAATTTATCTATAATATGTATGTATTTAGAAATATATAAGTATGTTTATCAGTAGTCTGGTTCCCATAGTACAGGCTCTGCTTAGTTTGGGATCAGACGGCCGTGTGTGAGATGTGTCCAGTTATTATTATTATTATAAGCATAAAAATATCACTTTATTTTTTCATTCTCCACTAAACCTTAACCTCTCAATGTAAGCGGTATAATATTGATTCAGGTAATTTAAAAAAAAAGTAACATAAATAGATGTTTCTCTAATCAAATTTATCTTAGCAGAAAATTTATAAAATATAAAACTAAAACATAAACTAACAATACCTTAAAAAATAACAATGATTGCTAGAAGACGCAATTTAAAAGCTCCGAAATCTTGAAAAACCATGTTCATTCCCTTAAAGTTCACCCTATTTCACTCTCGTAACTAAAATCGACTTTAATTTATTTTTCCTGTTGATTTCGCTATATTTTCTTCCCTTTTAAACAGTTTTCATGTTGTTATTAATTTTTTTGGTGTTTTGCCTCTTTAAAAGCTATCTGCACTGGTATCGGATAATTTTTGGGCCTTTTCCACCTTTAAAATCGTGTAGGTATAAACATAGTAGTAGTTTCTCACTTTATTGTAAGAATCCTGGATTATTAATGCACGTCCTATTCAATCAGTATAAAGAGGTTAACACATTTACTTTTTATTTTAGATACATTTCAGACGCGTCCCGAGGAGCAATCTTGGTACTTGAAGTTGGGTCTGGATCGGAGTGGTCGGTGGTCGTCTGCGCGCCAGCACCTGGTCTGCAGATAGCTTTAGTGAAACAGCCAACATACTCCGTGCTGATAGTTGTCAGACTTCATTACCAGGGAATCATTGAGTTAGACACTGCATCTTTGCGAAGAAAGGATTCACTAGCTCCACTTACAAGTAGGTCCTTACCTTTTCTTTTTGCCGTGTGAGGTGGTATATCAGCCCATCGAAAATAAACTTACGGTGGCTGCTGAACCAAGGGTGTCATGCAGGAAGGAAATCCCAGGCAACCCCAGCAGAAGATAATGACATAGGTAGAGAAAATTACACAGTACATGTAAATTTCATCTTTTTTCCTTTCAGATTTGAAAACTGGTCTTATCGTATTTTAGTGAGTTGATTATTTTTTTTTTTCATTTCATTTATTCCTCATAAGGTACAGTAGCTTACAGTGCATGGAATGACATTTAATATAATAAATACTATAAAGTTCCTTAGTGAGAGCTGGAGTCTATACTAGGCTCGAAACCTGTATGGCAGATCTCCAGGCCCACCCTACGGCCGAAAAAATATCCATTTATAACCATAACCAATAACTATAAGTTAAAAAAGTGTTACTGCACTTCCATAGAAAATAAACCAAAGTAAGCAATTCTATTGATCCTAATTGATATCTAAATCTAAGGGTAGTATGTTTGTGTGTATGTGTGTGTGTGTGTGTGAGCGTGTAAGTGATTATGCGTGGAATTGGTGAAAGAAGCGTGTTTATGTATAAGAACCGCGTGGAGCGACTATTGGCGTGCGAATGTGTGGGTGAGCGTATGGTGCAAGTTGTGAGAGATTTGCGTGTGTCCAGTGAAATATGTACCTATGTAATGATGTGTATGATTTTTTCTGTCTCATCATAGCTCAAGTCTATAAGCCAGTTTGTAGTGGCTTTTTTGCATTCTTGACTCGTCAGTGGATATATGTAAATATGTTTATTTAACTTGTTATACAAGTAACCGCTCAGGAAGCAGAAGCTTCTTTGAGCCAGTCTAGTGTGAACCAATCTGGGAGGGAGAATAGCATGTTTACGTCTATTAGTTACATTGTAGTCTGGGGTGTAATGTGTATGCGAATAAGTGGTTAAAATAACAGTGCGAATGAACAAGGCTCGGACCGAGAGTACGCCACAGGTCTTATATAGGTCGGCAGTTGGAAACCGGAAGGGGAGTCTCCAACCCACCTTTAAGAGTGCCCGTTTAGCACGTTCAAGTTTCAGAAGGTGGGTTTTGGTGGAACCTCTCCAGGTAACAATGCAATATTGTGTTAGGGATTGGCAAAGGGCCAAATAAACAAGTCTTAGCACTTTTTCATTGGCAACAAACCGCAGATGAGAGAAAATGGATATCATTTTTCTAAGTCTAGATGTAAGTGTATTAATGTGTGTATGGTATGAGAGTACATTGTCGATTTCAACACCCAAATATTTAACGCAATTTGTCCTTTTAATATTAGGGCAGTTGCAACTTACCTCGGGGGTCAGATCACATAAGTGGGCAGTTAGGTTACATAATGCGATTGGACACTGACCTCTTGTTGTTAGGGAGAAAGTGATGTAATTGGTTTTGTCAGTGTTTAGAGTTAAGTAGTTTACGTCCAAGCATTACGTAACTGTGTTGAGGCCTAGCTGAGCGGCTGAGAAGACAGCTTCCCAAGTACTACTATGAAATATCAGAGCGGTATCATCAGTGTAGGTGAAAATATTACCATTTAGAAGGTTGAGACGGCAGAGTTCATTGACATGGATAATGAACAGTGTGGGGCCAAGAATACTGCCTTGTGGCACGCCGTAGGTTATAGATAGTTCATTACTTGTCCAGTCCCCTATTTTAAGACACTGTCGTCTACCTCCAAGATAGCTTCTGAAAAGGGAGAGCTGTTCTCCTCTTATACCAATGCGCTCAAGTTTGTCAATAAGTACGGGAACAGAGACGATGTCAAATGCTTTGGCTATGTCGAGAAAAATACCAATAACCTTTTGCTTTCGATCCTGCTTGGTAATAATTTCACTGGTTAGGTCTAGCACAGCATTACTGGTGGATGTACGAAATCCGTATTGTGTTGAAAAGAGAATATTGTATTTCTCTAGGTATTTAGTGAGCCTGTTATTCAACAATCTTTCCAATATTTTCGAAAGTGTAGGTAATATAGAGATGGGCCTATAATTGCTCGGCAGGTCACTGCCCCCGCCCTTGTGGATTGGGTGCACTATTGCTATTTTGAATTCATTCGGAAAAGTACCAGTAGTGAATGGTAAATTACAAATGTATGTAATAGGTGGGATTAAAATATTTTAGTGTTTCTTGAGAAATGAGCCCGATATATTGTCCGAACCCACCGCACAATCACTCCTTAGATTATTTATCAAAGTATTAATCTCTACTTCATCAGTTTCTAGAAGGGCAAAGGTATGATTGGCAGTAATCGTGTCATTAGGTATCGGAAATGCGCGAGGGATTACGAATATGTTTTTAGTTCTTTCACTTCGCATTTTTGAGAAAGCCCTATAATAGAAATTGCTATAAAAATACTACTTTACTAAGATAAAAAATATATATTATTAAGAAAAATACCACTTCTTACCCGTGGTACTACCGGTAGGACCGGTAGTACCAACAATAAAAAGTATTTAAAAATGTTATCTAAACTTATAACAAAAATGTAACAGGTCCAATTCTGCTTTTCCAATTTATTTCCAATTTTCCAATTTTGTCCAATTTAGCTTTACTAACACGATGGAGCGTGAATAACGCTAATAAAATGTTGTAAAAAGATTTTATTTTCTTCAGGATCGGGTTTTTTCTGACCCATCTTTAATGGTATCATTAGTATTATCGACTGTCTTCTTTTTCGGGAGCATTTTACTAATACCCTGTATATTAAAACTACGTAACAAGTTAAATTAAAATACTAAATTCTTTTGTGGTATATTTTTGTTTTCCTGCCCGAGCTCGGATTGTGAGATTTCCTCACTTCAGCAAACAACAAATTTTATAATTTTATACCTACCTCGATAACGTTCGATCTTTCCAAATCCTGGTGAAGTCTTACCTTGTTTTTCAGTCACAGCTCCCAAGTTATCAGGAAAGTAAACCAAGTGCGAATTCAGAAAATGAAGTTTAATGCTTATTGCACATCCAAATTTCTTAAAATTTCAATCATAATCTGGACAATATCCTCATAATTTGGACTTTTATGGTTTCCTAGGAAATTGTTAACCACTTCCTCAAAAGATTTCCAGGCTTCAACTTTCACTTCACTTAATTTTCCATCGAAATTTGTGTCTTTCATCAATTTTCTCATGTCAGGTCTTGTCATTTCTCATGTCGAAAAACATTTTATAAACATTTTTCACGCATTCGGTTGTTTTGCTGTTGTTTTAACCCCCGACGCAAAAAGGAGGGATGTTATAAGTTTAACGTGTGTATCTGCATGTCTGCCTGTAGCATTATAGCTCCTAAATGGATGGACCGATTTAAAATTCGTTTTTTTTCAAAGGTGACAATCGAGAGCTATAATTCAAGAAAATCTGGAGAAAATCGTTAAGGGATTTTCAGTCGAGGATATTTTAATTGTCAACATGAACTGTCCACAAATACTTATAGCAAAAACTGTTCGGTGAATTCAAACATTTTAACATCATTTAAGTTCACGTTACGAATTGTACGGAAGTACTAAATCAAAAAAATATGTATATTTATACAAAAATATAATTGTCTAGACTCATTAACCCACTTCTAACAATTTAAATTGAATTCGAGTCGAGAAAAGTTTCCTAAAATAAATGAGCTCATTGGCAAATGACCTCAAAATTCACCTTTTTTCGCCTAATTACGGTATGTAGGTTTTAGGTTTAAAGAATTTATTCTCAGAAAACAAATCCACTGATTTAAGAACAGAGTTTAATATAATTAATTTCATATAAAAAAAAGAATTATTTTTTATTACTATTTTTAATCTTTTTATTGTATTAATCAGAAGTATAATTTTAACATACATTTTTTATATGGAAAGGTTTTTTTTATACTATCTCGGTGGCAAACAAGCATACGACCCGCCAGATGGTAAACGGCTACCGTAGCCTATGGACGCTTGCAATTCCAGAGGACTCGCATGCGCGTTGCCGACCGTTTAAAAACCTATACACTCCTTTCTTGAAGAACCTCATACTGTAGGCCCTCGGGAAAATCTCGGCAGGGAGCTCATTCCACAGCTTGAGCGTTCGTGGGAGGAAATTCCTCTGGAACCGTACCGTGTGTGACCATTTAGGTTCTAAGGTGTTAGGATGAATGCCCTGCCGGCGGCGAGCGGTGCGGTGGTAGAATGCGGCCGTAGGCATCATGTCAAACAGTTCCTCGAAGCACAACCCGTTCTATAGGCTAACACGCACAGGGTGGCAAAGTCTCTCCTTAGGCTTAAGGTTTCAATACCGCTTGTGAGTTTGGGATCGTCATAAAGCCCAAGCTGTTATCCAGACAGAGAGAGACAGCAGTACTCCATATGGGGACGGACTTGTGACTTGTATAATTCTTTGCCCCGGGGTGAAGTACCGCTTCGCTTTATTAAGCACTCCTAGCTTTTTGGATTCCAGGTTGGCCTTGCCTTCCAAGTGATTACGAAATTGGACGTTGCTGGAAATGTCGACACCAAGAATCCCAATACTCTCTGAGATGGTAAGGGCTGTGTCTTGGAACGGGGTATTTTGGCGGTGAACGCGCATACTTGTATTTTGGTGGGATTAAACGGACGAGATTTTTCTGACCTCACTCAGAGACACTGATTAGAGTGCTCTAGGTTTTGGACACTAGTTGTTCGCGACTATCTAATACAATAGAACGAGGAATGCTGGTAGGGCCTGTGTAATAAGAATCCCCGCTGCTGTCATCTGCATAGCAATGAATGTCATCAATAGACAACATGTCATTAATATGCAGCAAAAAACAGGGTTGGGGATAGCACAGAACCTTGTGGGACGCCAGCGTTAATGTCCTTGCTTTCAGAGCAGCTGCCATCTACTACGGCTAATATGCGTCTGCCACACAGAAAGCTGGCAATCTATCTGTACAAGCCCTCGGGCATTCCTTCGCTATATCCAAGCTTACCGCTGAAGCCTTACCTTGACTCTCAATAGCTGAAGCCCACCGGTGTGAGATACACTAGAAGATCACCACTGGAGCGATCGTGCCGAAAACCATACTGACTCGTCTTACTCGAAGACGGAACTTGCCTTTTAAGATATGAGAGCGTGAACATACGTGTTAGCACGTGACACACCTCAGGAGCACAGTGTTTAAGTTTAATCGACTTGTGTACATTTAGAGACAGGAGCTCCCACCGGATTGCATGGCATGGCGTAACCGCACTGCGGTATGGCAGGCGGTACGGCGCTGCCATCGTCCTTCAAAGTTAAGTTCGCGGCAAAGAGAGTACCCAGAATATTGGCTTTCCCTTTTGCGGTATGGGACAGATCCCCAGCAGCATTTCGCAGTGGACGGACGACCGACAAGTTTGCCTCAGCAGCTTTGGCGAGAGACCAGAATGCGCGCCTACCAGAGGGGTAGCTAGCAAGCTTCTCACCAATTCTGCCGACGAAATCGAACTTAGCTCTAACAATTACCCCCTTACTTATACCTCGAGGCAGCGTTTGATTTGCGTTTCACATTAAATACATTTGGACCGTTATCAGCTTCAGCCTTGGTCCAAGCCACAGGGCTTGCCGCATACAGATACGGCTTGCTAGTTTTTTTGCTCCTGCAGCTACCAGCGAGTTGGGAATAAAACATTCCATACCCGCTTGGTTCGTCTCATCGACAGCAACTGCACAGGAGTCGGCATCTTCTAATGTGAAACACCAAGAACTGCCTCCAGGGCTACAAGGCGTAGAACTCACGAAAAAGGTGTCTTACTTGCTGACAGAATACTTAGAAAAACCCATATTAATTCTACATGGACCGATTTTAACACCCGTAATCACAAACAATGATATAAGGACTCACAGTGAGCCCGGACACATAGAGTCGGTCGATTTAAACTCTTAAACAATACTTGAGCGATGGACAACGCTATGCGTTCATTAAAAGGAACCCTCATGTAAAGTAGCTCGACAGCTATTTTGCGCAAAGCATAGCGTCGATGAGAGTGACAGTTGATGAAAATTGCTGTTTTATTTCATACTTTTGATTGAACAGAAGACAATAATTACGAGAATAGTAATTCGTGATTTTAAAACTCCTTATGATTACTACCTACAGAAAGAATACTGTACTTTTTGTACTCGTACCGTTTATTAAGAGGCCTATTGTATTTCAACCGTGATTTCTTCATTACAGGGTCAACTTTGACGTTCTTATTCTGAGCAACTAAATGCTTCAACCACTTATACTTATTAAAAAATGGAGAACAGTTATATTAGCATAGATCATAGCCTCACTTTTTTTTTTTTAAAGACAACTCCCGCATTAGGAATTACTCCTGTGTCGCGGAGGACTTTACAAACATAGAAACAACGGACACAAAGAACACCCAGACTTAGGTGGGAATCGAACCCACGACCTATAAGCATAGCGGTCAGGGTCACTAACCACTAGACCAACAGGCCAGGCCAATTTTTGTCTTAAATTTATAGACAAATTCAAAATTCCGAAGCAAGTTTTACGTAATTTACGCGAAGACACCTTTTTGAGCTCATAGATTGAACGATAGTACTAAGCCAATAAAATGAAAAAAATATAATAATATATCTGAAATAGTAATATAGTTTATAGCGGCCTCAAAATTTTGATATATGTATGATTTACCTAGAAAAAACACAATGAAAAACATAAAACTACATTAAACGCTCCATAATAGCTGTAAATTTCTCCTTAGTACTTTATTATTTTTACAAACAATTTATACCAGGAAAAACGATAGTTCACAAGTAATTAGAGTATCTGTATATTTTTTTAAAATAACTAATTAAAAACCTATAAATAAACGTAATTACAACTGCTCAAAATGATATAAATAATTATGCGTTGGCCGTTCGAACTCAGTACGTGTTTGTATACTCTTTGACGTAACCGTATATCACGTCCGCCTATTTTTGATCACGGAAGTATTTTTTTGGTTATTTTCTATATATTGAACAATTATTTTGTAGGGTGCAGAGCTTATCATGACTCAATTTAGGTTATGTATTTCGAGTGTATGAATAGTATAGACTATTATTATAATCACAGTTGGAACTACAACTTCTTACTACAGTTAAATAGTAACAGCATATTATGGTTTGAAATTGACAAGCATAATAAGGAGTTTGATTGCAAACTGAGTAACATGAAATTGGTGAAAGAAAAACAAACTGGACTCATTACAACATTTCATTTAAAATGTAGTATGTGTGGTTCTAATTTTAAAATACAAACATGTGACGATACTGAACCGAAATTTGACGTTAATGCTGGAGCTGTGTTAGGAGCTATTTTAACAAGTATAGTAATATCAAAACTCAACGAACTTAATGCTTCATTGGATTTGCCATCTATACTATTTCGATTTTTAGCACTAAATATGATGAACTTTTTGAAATATGGCGAATAACTGCCGAAGGGTTGATTCGAGTCGCGGCTAAGAAATGAAGATTTATAGTCCATTTGAATGAGATTTTATAGTTCAATACCTGTTAAAATGCTGTGGGGTGCTGACCAAGAATGTTACCCCCCCTCCCTCCTCCTCCTCTTCTCTTAATGTGGGTGCCGTAAGAGTCGGCTAGGGGACAAAAAACCAGAAGATGTGTAGCAGCGTATACCGCGAAACCACAAAATCTTAAACCCCAACGAGTATTGGTAAAAAACCCCCAATGAAAGCAAACAGAATGACCAGGCCCCAAGTCTCAGGCAGCCCTGCTATTCCTGGGTACGGTATCGGTCACTGTATCTTAGGGGTAGGGGTGCTAAGAATCCCCGCAAATTTCCGGTTAACAACCCCTTCGGCGACAACTGGCCCTGGTAGCACACAACATTCGCACAGTGAGGATTGGCGAAAAGATTGACTATGATGAACCAGAAAATTGTAAAAAAAAACATATTAGTTAAGATATACGGTTTTACTCACGTGTATATTTCGGGGATGCCCAACTAGTTTCGGACCCGACGGGGCCCTTTATCAAGGGGTGAGGCGTCCTGCCGCGCCGGTTGCAGATGCCAGACTCGATTGTTGTCTGTCCCACCGATTCATTTGACGTACTGACCGCCGGGATGTGGACGCCTGCGCTTCCATTGCGTTGTGTGTTGCGAAGACTTTTATTGCAGGCACCGTGGTACATACTGAACTGACTGTGTCAGTATTTGGAGCCGTAACAGTTTCGTGGGACATCAGTTTCAAAGACGGTCGCTAGGCTGGAGGTAATGAAATATACACGTGAGTAAAACCGTATATCTTAACTAATATGAATACCACTCGCGAAAGTTTTTATTCAAGCAAAAAAAAACATGTTGAAAGAGAGTGTCTTTGGAGTTTCTTGCCTGTTCTTCTCCATAGGATCTACGTAATGGAACAGGTAACTAGCTTCACGACTGACTTATTCTGACTGACCCGTAATCTTGAAAATTCAAAAATACCTATAATATGTTTAATTGAAATCATTATATAGTTTTTATTAATTAACCGACTTCAAAAAAGGAGGAGGTTCTATGTTGCACTGTATATTTCTTTTATTATTTTTATGTAGGTATGTTCACCGATTTCTCTGCCAAGTGATTTCAAAAATTTTTCTTTTGTTCAGTAGGGCTTAGGGTAATACTTCCAATTTGGTCCCATTGTCACTAAGTCAGGATCTGATGATGGGATCTCAGGGAAATCGAGGGCAACTCTCAAATTTTATAGGCACTTATTACGTTTTTCATATATTTTCTAATTATAATTTATCATCATTACCATTACATTGAAGTCGCTAACACTTTTAAAAAAATATATTTATTTAAATCATATTCGTATTATTGAAATAATTTTTATTTAAAATACCTACCTAATGAATGTTTTTAAAAATAAGAAACTACATACTATCATAATCTACACGAGCAAAGCCGCAGGCGCATAGCTAGTGGCAGAATCATTACGCATTATTAACAATATTTTAGGAAAGGAAGTAAAACAAATAATTTAATTTAATAGTAAGTATAAAAAGGATCATGATTGCTTAGTCACTGCGGTAACACAGTGTCGGGAACTCGCGAGTCCGACCGAGTCGTCGCCGTGCGTAAATACTTAATTTTGTAAAATGCAATTATGTGATATAGCTCTTCATTTAAATCTAATAAAATTAACTAAAAGAGGCTTTATAATACAATAAATTTTTGACAATTAATTGTGGCTGTGGATGAAGTCCTTTTCGATATTCTAACATATTCTTCCCTCTTTCTATAATTATTTTCTCCCTCTGCATCCTTATAGAATGTTCAAACTACACCGGTTTTCTTAGCTCACAAAAAATCACCACACTATTATAGTACCACGATCCACGACCAAGACGATGTCCATCAGACAAATGCAATGAAACAGTTCGGTAAAGTTTTTAAACATATTTGAAAATACGGTCAGGACAAACTTTGCGCGAAACAATCTGAAATTAGGTAGGTATTTTTCGACTTGATTTCGATCTATCGATTTTATACAGTTTTGACCGTAAACCGATGAGGCAAAAATTTTTGTCATGGCCTCTCGTACGCACATCTGTCCGTCAAATACCGGAGAGACCTTAGCCAAAGAGTATACAAACACCAGTGGCGGATTTACCAGTAGGCTGCCTAGGCGGCCTAAGCCTAGGGCGGCAGATTTTAGGGGTGGCAAATTTGGGGTCTACATTTTTTTTATGTCTTGTCCTGGGGTATCGAATTAGATAGACCGACCGGTAGGGGCGGCAAAATTTTAATAGCCTACTGGCGGCAAATGTGTAATGCCGCCGCTTAGCAACGGAAATGGACCAATCACAGATCAGTTTCCAAGCAGTGCGTTCGCTTAGCAAAGGGTAACTTGAGTATCGTTTGTGAATGACTAGGCTGGCCATAACGAACGCTATGAGAAATTCCTTATTTAGCGTTGCTTTCACGCTACCCAAAGCAGCACGTATTGTTTGTGAATACGGGTGAATTCTGTCTCAAAACAATACACAACTATGAACTTACCACACTTACCTACTCCGTGTTCCTACCTAATACAAATGAAATTGTAACGACTATAAAAAATCTCGACCCCAAATCAAGTAGTTTTTTTTTTTTTTTTAACGAATACTAGTAACGTGGGTCACACATTACTAGTATTCTTGTTAACCCCTCCAGCTAAGCTAAGTGCTTGTGTTAGGAGTGGGTTCACGGCGGTAGTGCACTGGGTGGGGTTCGAACCCGCAACCACTTGATCGCAAGTCCGACGCCTTAGCCATTACGCTAGCGCCGCTTTAATATTGCATAGATATGAAATTATTACAAAAGCTATTGAATGTCTTATTTCTAATAATTTGACTTTTGTTTCAGTGTTGTAAGAACCTCATTTTTGTTGCATCCAGTTTTTATTTAAAAAATTGAAAGATTTCATAATTTCAAATGCAAAAGTAGAACCCCGCTTTGATATTTCTTCTTCTTTTTATTATTTTTTTAACCGACGAAAAAAAAAGGAGGTTCTCAATTCGACCGTATATATATAATAATAAAATGATTAATTCTACCTACGTAGAGTTTATAAAAATTTGATAGTTTATCTAAATAAGCTCAATACTCGAGACTTAAAAGGTTTATTTATTTTTTGCTTTTTAGTTCTTTTCGTCGGTTTGATTTTTGTTAAAAAGATTTTTATTAATCCCAAAGTTTCACATTGAGCGCCTGGAGAAAAACGAATAATGATTTTATAAAAAAAATAAACGTTTTCTAAAACTTTTCTTCTAAACCAATATTGACGCGTATCCACACACATTTCCACAATTTTAGAAGGATCTACGATGTACGGATTAATATATTTTTTTTCATTTTTCGTTTTCAAATTCGATCCGCCACTTTGTTTCAAAACAAGGTGGCGGAGGGGTGCTATTCAGCGCCTCATACCGCATTGAGAGGTCTACCAGAAGGACCACCTTCGGGTACGCGGGTACCAACCCGCGCTATTGAGGGGAGCCGGCGCTAGGAGGGGACCAAATGTGTTTATAATAGTCGTTCCCGGACCTGTCCTATTTTAGGGGCTGCTATGGCATACCGTGTGGTTTTAGTCGGTTCGACTCCGACACACCGCACCACCGAAGACCCTGGTGGTGGAGCGTCCCAGTCATCAAACCGGAAACGAAAAATCCATGGTAGACCTGTGTAATTAGACAAGTACGTAGGTACTTCAGTTCAGAAAATAACGGTGCAGCAAACTTTAGTGTATAGTAATATTATTTAGGTAGCTAAATAATATTACTATACACTAAAGTATGCTGCACCGTTATTTTCTGAACGGTTTTAATCATTGGTCGTCGGGTGAGGCCGTGAGGAGGTGAAGTCTACTTTCGCTGCTTTCCATTATTTTGAAGAATATTATTCAGCTCAGACTACCAAGTAAGGATACCTACCAAGTTATCCTTACAAATTTTATTACTGTTCTGTACAACAATCATTAACAAACAAGCACACGACGCCACAACAGGATAGTTGCTGTGGCGTCGTAGTCACTAACAAAAATGTGAACTACCGGGAAGAAGTATGTACTGTCTCATATTATATTATAGTAGATACACCTATATCATCCAGTTCATTCAGTCTATCATTTTTTTTACCTTGATACAGAATGTTACCGAAAGGCGTGGTTATATTTTAGGGTGGTATGATAGACCCCGTAAATTTCGTAAAGCGCGAACAATTTTAGGAAAATTTATGATTTTTAATACAAAATCTTAATTTGAAACTGACAAATTGAACTTAAGAAAAATTGACCGATAAAGCTAATATTTCGTAAGAGAGGACTGACATTAATGAAATTGGTATTTAATAAAAAATATATATACGGTCGAATTGAGAACCTCCTTTTTCTTCGTCGGTTAAAACAGAGATGTTGAATGAATGATCAGATTTGTATGAAAATGACTGCAAATAAAAATTAAAAACAAAATCATTCAAATTGGCATGAAAATGTTATTTTTTAGAAATGTACAACTAACAATTAGTTTTTCAAAATGCATTTATTTTTCAAGTTAGGCATCAACTATTTGTCGGCTACACATAACGATCCTAAAATTTGACCACACCTTTTTGTAACACTGTATATAGGTAAAATATAACTATATAATTCAAAGTATTTACATGTTGTTCGCAGTATTCGGTGAACACTCCAAGCCGGTGGTCCTGTTAGGTACTGATGGACACAATGTGTTTTTCCGTCATACCGAATGTTCCGACGTGTTGGTTTGGGACATGCGGCTCGCATATAACGCCTCCCGTCTCGACAACATACACTCGGCAGGACCGCGACTGACGACTACTGCTGTAGCCGCAATTCCTCTCAAACCTGTACTCCTAGTACTTGATTCTAACTACCTCGACACTCTTCACGGGACTTCACCTACTTACCATAAAATAACTTTCATTGCCAATTATAATTTTTGAATACTAATAAATGTTCCTACTGAAACGATTGCCTTTTAATCATACTAACATAGCAAATAAGCATAATTATGACCCTGGTGATGTTAAATAGTTACCCGTCGAGAAGACTGCCGATTATCGGAGGATATGAGGCACGGGAGACAAAGTAGAAACCTAAATTAAAAAAATAAAAAGGGTAATTTATAGCTATAGACAATTATTGTCTCTGCCCGTACAGCGTTAATAAAACAACCGTAGGAAGCAAAAGTTGGCCCAGTAAAGCCATTGCAAGCAATAACCTGGCAGGCCAGGCCTACTGAGCGGCTCACTCGTTATAGTCATAACTGTGCGTACCACGTAAGTATTATGTGTTAATGCTCACTCGCCACAGAACTTCTCCACAAATCCCTCCAGGTAGATATCAATCACTTTTAAAAGTGCTTTCTCGCGTTATTATTAGGCATATCCATATAAGGATTCAAGGGGGAACTCTTTGTGCGTCAACGTATGTTAGCGGGCAATCAGCGTAACAGGAAAGGGCGAATACAAATGTAATTGATATAAAATTTGATCTTGGCTTGAGGACTTTTCATATAAATATATATTATACTATTCCGTCAACATATCTCCTGGTATGTTGACGACGATTTACAACGATATGCTGTTCAACAACGCTCGTTTAAAAGTAGTTATTATCTAGTCTAGAAAAATATTAAGCCAGTTCGTTCTGATCGGTATGCCGACGTATGTTTCCAGTCGTTTTATAAAGGTAGTCATAAAGAAGTGGACTAAAGCGATTGACAAGCTTGGTTGTCTATGCTTTTGTTTGACAGAATGTGTGGGATAAGTATGGTCATCGGGTAAGTGTAGGGTAGGCATCAATTTTCAAAGATGTTTTTTATTCAAGCCTGTGGTGTCTGTCAAATCTGGGCACCTGCCACATTGCCGATTTGGATAGTTGCATAATAAATAATTAGTGTTCAGAAAAGGTTGATTTATACACAGATTTAAGGTCTATTAATAGACGGAATCAAATTGGAATAGAACTAAGCAGTCCAAGGTGGACTCCTTTCAGAATTGTTTTGGGCATATCAAAATATAACTATAGTTTTACACGTGGGTTGGATATCAATAAAACGGAATCATTGTAGACATAACGCTTATATTTTAACATAACATGGTGAAATTAAAATAAACATCTTTAAATTAAAACAACGAACTTATTACAAATGTTCGGAGACGGACCCATGGATATCGTATAAACAGGTGTTCTAACCCCTGTTTAACCTCTTTAAACTCTCTATACATCACATCACAAGAAAGGTTATAGATACTTTTGTGATCAAAATTAAGAACCTTACTCCAACAAGAACAAGTCCATGATAAACAATTATAAGTGTATGACAAATGAAAAAAGAAAGGTTTACTGTTGTTACAAATGATATTCTTATATTGACATGCTTTAATTATACATCATTTACATACACACAGTAAAAATACAGTAAAAATTAACTTTTTTAAATAAGTATAAAAGTTTTGGACATGGGCAACATTTTTATTTTGGGTTTGAAAATATAATCAAAGTAGTTTTATTTTACCGCATGTGTTTTTCGTCGGAGATGTTACGATTGGTCTTTTTAAGGTTTAGTTCCTCAAAGGAAAAAAAATACCCTTATAGAATCACTTTGTCGTCCGCCTGTCTGTCTGTCTGTCGAGACCATTTTCTCAGTATGCGTGGAAGTAGTAAGTTAAAATTAACATCAAATATATGTCTGTCGTCTCATAAAGCTGTAAAAAATCAAACTTAAAAAGATACGGCCATTTACCCCTTACATTTTTACCAATTTTAACACTTCGCGGATAAATCAAAACCTATGGTATTTCCCATTGACCTAAAATCATCAAAATTTGTGAGAGGCAAGAGGCAAGGTCTCAAGAACCAATGCGAAAGTCCTTTTTATTGTTATATCACAAAAAAAAATCTTCTACGTTTACTCACGAGTCAGACTCGCAATTGTTCGTACCGTAATCGGTAACTACTTTCGTAATAAAAATAACCACATGGAAATGCTTATTAACCGTGCATTATAAATTCTAATTAGTGTTTAGTTAACTGAAGTAATAAATAATGTTAATGAACCAACTTAATTTCTTATTTAAATTGGTTTGGTATTTCATTTAAGATTATTTAACTGATTGTCTCATATTGCACGTTTTAAAAGTAAAACAGGTTGCATTTAATTATAGACGTAATTTTGAAAGATCTAATCAGTCTAGGTACATGGTATAGAGATGTTTATATGCACGGGTCGCTGTCTCCGAAGACTTATAAAATAAATTAATCTGTGTTCAATAAATGAGAGCCAGACCTTGCGGATTAATAATATAATCAACTTTCGAAAATAACAAAATTAGGATATCTTTTAAATTAAGCACTTCGGCATACGTTTCAAAAACATTTCAGCATTGAAAAATATTTTAATAATTGTTTTAGTATTGTGTAGTATGACTATACATACTACTAATTTATTATGTAAATATTTAATATGAATCCTCACGTCTTTGATAATTATAATTGATGTGACAATAGTAATAAATTGTTACTCAATGCTAGAAATGTCACTGAATTTATTTAATATAAAATTATAAAATTTGTTATCCTGACAATATATAGTGGATCACAGGTACATCGTTTAGCTCACATTAAAGTACATTAATAGTGATTGTGATCTTATAGCAATAATAAACATTGTCTTTTATATAAAAATCAAATTTCTATAAAAATTATCATGATCAAACTCATTAAAGTAAATCTAAAATTAGGTGCAATTATAAAAAAAAAATAACATTTACTATTTACAAAAAAAAAATCATCATCATCAAAAATCCAATATCAGTTTAGGTAAATACATAATAACAAATCACGTTTGTATAAATTATACATAATTAAAGATATACATATGTATATGTACATTATCTCGTGAAAAGAACATATATATATATCACAATGATACCCCACGATACACATAGCAATAAATCAAAATAATGAACGCAAACCGAACGCAATACTCGATGCATACGATCCCTGTGTTCCAACTTTAGCTACTTTACATATTATCTCGAATGCTTAATATTACATACAATATATAAATAATATATCGAGCTGTACAAATATTAATCTTTAGTCACAATGTGCGCAATGTATTTGTTTATATTTTTTTTAAATCACAACATCTCCAGGGCAAAGGCACAAATGTGATTATTAATTACGCCCCCTAGCTACACTCAATCAAGTCAAATGTTTATATCTACAATTGGTTGTACATTTATATAGGTACATAATTATATTACATTAAAAGGAATTACAAAAGAAAATTATGAGGGCATTGGTTCTTTTATGAAATTACTGCCAATTATAATATCTTTGGCCAAGTCTGGAATATGAACACGTAAATCTGACTAATCCTTCTGATTAATGTACAAATATTTTATTCCAGTTGTTTAGTACTACATAGATTAACTCTAGTTACTAGCATTCTATAGTACATTATCAAAGCCAATATTTGACAAACAGAATTACTATACATAATGATAAGCTATGCAGAAAACTAGCCGCAAACTCTATTTTTAACCGACTTCTTCTTAAAAGGAGGAGGTTCTCAATTCGACTGTTTTTTTTTTATGTTTGTTACATCAGAACTTTCGACTGGGTGAACCGATTTTGATGATTCTTTTTTTATTTGAAAGCTGGTGCTTCCCGTGTGGTCCCATTTCAATTTGGTCCAGTTCTGACAATGGCATCCATGAGAAAACCATATAGTCTTTTATGGAATAGCTTTTCTTTCTTGTTGAAGTCGGTTTTTATTTGAAAGAATGATTGTTCAGTATTGTTAATACTGTTACAATTTGATAAATGTTTTGGTAAATGGTAGCTAATAATTGAAATTGCACTAATAAGTTAAACGAAGATACAATAAAAACAAATGAAGTTATGTAAAACTATGCTAAGCCTCGGTTTCTCCTGCCTATAACGTGCGTATACAATGTGTACAAATGAACTGTCAGCTACACGAATGCCTCAGATCTAAGGTGGAATATAAAATAGATAAAGAATATATTTGTAAAATATAATATTGTTCAGGAATCTTCTGCTCCTCTCATGTAGATATTCGAGTTTTCCAAACAGAAGACTTGTCTCCTGTAAATATGTTGTCATATGAATAGAAATATATACAAGTGATCTACGAACAACTACATACGTTCCAGAAATACCTATATGTATAAGTAAAATAACCCAACTGAAAAAAAGAATATCGATTTAACTTTAGCCGAGATATATACAATTTCACAAGCGCAGATCTCATCCACCATTCTCATTCAGGATATAAATCTGATAATTTGAAATCATGACCTGATTTGTAAAGCAATGAATATCGAAAGTCAGACCTTATGAAATTGTAAACATTATGTTTAAAATTGACTGTTGTGTATCCATTATGACATTGGAACTTATTGCAATCTCAAAGGCTATGAGCGAAGCTATTTCGCTAAATAGTGACCGGGTCGTTATTTTAACTGATAGCAAAAGTGCTTTACAGCATATAGCTCGGTGCGCCTCTGGTTTCAGAGGTGCACCGATAGCTTATGTAGTGCTAAAGCAAATTCATGAATTGAATTCATCTGGTAAGTCTTTGAGATTGCAATGGGTTCCTTCTCATATTGGACTCCAGGGTAACGAGCAAGCTGATACGTTGGCCAAGTTAGCGTGTACAAATGGAATGAATTACGCCATTAAAATGTCTTACTCTGAATACTTAGGCAACATTAAAAAACTATGTTATAAACACTATAAAGAATATTTTGATGAGAGGAGTAAGGAAAAGGGCATTTGGTATAAAACCATTCAACATCAGCCTGCTAGGATGCCCTGGTTTATTAATAGTAATTTAAATAGAAATATGATTGTTATAGCGCATAGGCTGCGCTCAGGCCACTATTCATCTAGAAAGTTTGGACATCTCATGAAAAAAGTTGATACGCCCGATTGTGATACTTGCGGAGTTCTTGACGATGTCCAACACTTACTGATGGACTGTGTCAAATACCGGCGCCAAAGGAACTCGTTGATGTTGAAATATAATCTTAATGTGTACGATGTAGGACCTTTCATTAATATTCTGAGTAACCCTACTACAGATGCAGCGTTAGATCTATTTGAGATATATTCACAACAACGACTTCCTTTGTATCCTATCATAACATAGTATCATCTTAGAATAAGCCACGATGGGGCTAACATATTACTCTGTAATAAAAGCCTCTAAATAAATAAAGATTAAAAAAAAAATGAAATTGTAAACATCTTAAAACAAACGGTTAAATATGAATGTGTGATTTATATTCTTATGAAATAAATTAAAATAAATCTACAAGGATTACATCACACGTTGAAATTACAGACAAACCATACAAAAATTTAATAAAAGGCGAGACGCGAGCACTGGGTTTTCTAAAACTGGTTACAATTTTTAGGAACCAGTTTTACGTCACAGACCATTTTAAGGTGTATTCCCGTTGTCTCCATCACCCGTGTCCCTATTAATGAAGACAGCGGGATTTAATAAAATAATAAAAAATTATACCCGTTGTCCCCCCTGCCCTGAACGCACTAAAGGGGACGGACGGATTTGAATGAAATAATTAAAGAATATGCCCGTACCCCCATCGCTCTTATACTTACTAGTACAGATATCGCTGGTTTGCGAGAATATCGACGTAATTCAAAATTCAATCGAATTGAACTAAGTATGCCAAACGATCATAAATCTTTGATATTTTATGGTGGAGAGATGCAACGCCGATTTGGTGCTAACGTTCGTTAGAAAGCGATAACTTCATTATATGTTTAGAACAAAATACTCTAGCAGAAATCACAAAACATTGCCATTCTCTAAACCAAACCAACGATATACACAAATAAAAATAAATTCCTACTCTACTCCTCTCTTAATATGCATATGGCAATGGGAATAACGGGAATGAAATTGCGACATTAATAGTTCAGGGTAATGGGGACAACGGGAAAAATAAATACCTTCGTGCAATGGGGACAGCGCAATGGGGCGAGCACAATGGGGACAACGGGAATACACCCAGTTTAACGTTTAGGGGTATTTCGCGTGAAGCGGACAACGAAAAAAGTGAGGTTCTGAAATTGCTACATATTGGGCTTATTTGTATTTCTAGGTGATATGAACGTGTACACATAATATTTTGTTTATTTGAGGTTTCGTTATCAAATTATATTAAAAAATAAAAAAAATCTCTTAGAACTTACTCTTAAAAAATTTAACGGTTTTTGTAAGATGGTTTTTCGTATTGAAGTAGTTTAAAATAATATATTTAGTGTTTATATAGAAAATTTACTGCACTTTTGATTTTAAAATCATATTCTAAATTTGATTTTTTTTCTGGTTATAAACCGGAAGTAAATATTTTAAATCAAAATGTTAGTAACTTCAATTATTTATTTTTTAATTACGAAATAAAAGCCAAAATATATAATTTTTTTTATAAAAAATTAAAATTGCAAAATTCAGAACGATTTCAGAACCTATTTTTTTCTTTGTCCGCTTTCCGTGAAATGCCCCTGTACGGTCCAATTACCGCACAGCCCCTATACTTAGATACTTAATCGAATCGAATTTAATTATAAAAATTCAATGACTAATGAAAAGTAGCTGATTATTTAATACTGACCTGCCCTATGAGATTCCCCGGTAACATGATTCGTGTGCCTAGGAACAATGAACTTGGACTCCTGGAACATTGACAACATCAAGTCTTCGGTGGTGGGGTGATACTCGACCTCGTTTATACTAGCTACTAATGGAGAACTTTCATAATTCCGGTTGGTTTCTCTAGCCGTGGTCGACGTAACATTCGATCTATTTGGGTAATCTACCGAACGAGGCCTTCGAGTGTCTACAGGCGTCATCTTAGGGTTCACGTGCACATCTTTATGAATGTACGGCTCCAATGATACGCTTTCATTTTCATGTTCGCTTCTATCGTCTATCGTATTATTACCGTTAACTTCAACTATCAGTGGCCGCTGCAGAGCTGGGGATAGTGGCAACTGCACGTTTATGGGTGCCGTGGCGGTATGAATAACAGTCACCGTGTGTTTAATAGGAGCAGTAGGTTCAGTGAGACTGTCGTCGAGCAGACTGGACACGCTTCGTGACAGTGACGGACTACGGGTGACTGCAGTTATGTCAGACTCTGAGTCCGGCTCATTGTTTGACTGTTCAATCTTAACCTCTTCGATTACGATCTCCTCTTTAACCTCTGACAATTCGTTTAGTGTTTCGGTCGTTCGTTTCACATATTTCGGCATACGTAACGCCCAATGCCCGCCTTCGTCAGAAGAACACGAATGTGTCACAATCGGTTTTTTACGTTTATAAAAAAGCATATAAGCAGTATTATTAACTAACTCACTGTAGGCATTTTCATCATCGACCGGCGTCACTTTTGAATCATCAAATTTGTACCAATGTCCATCGTATGGGTTCTTGCAAGCTGCTGTGTAATGGCCGGTCTCGAGGTCGTCTCCGTGATGGTAACAAATAGCGTAGAGATCGTATATGTTATCTTGTGGGTTAGTCGCTGGTGTCTTTGACTGTCGACGCCGGGGTGACCGCGAGTGTCCCGGCGATTCTGCTTTTTGTACATTTTTTCTTACTAAATGTGGCGTCATATCGAAATCATTTAAAGGAAACTCAACCATAGCTGTCAATTTTGTACTCGTACGACCTTTGGCTTGCCTGTAAAAATAGTGCTGTGTAAATTAATTGCTGTAAAAGGACTTGTCTTAATCAACTATAATAAAAAGTACTTACTGTCGAAATCTTTTTAAATGTATTACTAAAATATCCGGAAGTGACCAAAGTCCAAGCGTCTTTACCACTGGCATATACCGTTGACATTGAGGACACCTAGGAAAATAACAAAATGGAGCATTTTTACAATGGATAATATTTAGCCGTGTAGCAGCGTCATAGCTGATATGAACAGTTAGTGGCATAAGACTGTAGTAGTTAACATATATATATATATATATATATATATATATATATATCTCGCGCATTGTAAACAATTTACAATTTAAAAAAAAATGTAATTTTTTAATACATAAGAAAAAGTAATAAAATGAAAAAAGCTCACATCATTGACATTGTCAATGTTTTTTTCATTTACAGCTATTTCCTTCTTTATTTATATACACAACACAAATATGATGAACATTGAGGTAAAATAAGTCAGTTAAATTTTCCCACCAGTGGTATTGCACCCAAAAATGAGTTTTTTAGATGGATGCAGAATTTGGTTGAACGCAAAAACCACTGTGCGTCGCTTTTAACACTTTGTCGGCTGCATTAGACGGTGCTTGTAACTGATTGTACAGATGACAAAGCGCTGTTACACCTATCGGTTTCCTTAAATTAAACCTTAAACCTATTACAATATTCAGTCTATAAAAATAGAAAGGATTAGAAAGTAAAATAGTAAGAAAGCCCAATACTTTAGCAGTAGAGCAGTGATAAACGCGTGAAATTGTGAGCATCGGTTAGTATTAATAAGTAGAAATGTGCAGTGTGTGAGCTATAGTGGTGTGTGTGGTGCGTACCTCCAGGCGTCCTCCTGCGCGAGGTGCACGGCACGCGAGGCAGGCGCGAGGTGCATGGCACGCGAGGCAGGCGCGAGTGTATACATGTGAGCTGTAGTGGTGTTTGTGTGGTGCGTACCTCCAGGCGTCCTCCTGCGCGAGGTGCACGGCACGCGAGGCAGGCGCGAGGTGCATGGCACGCGAGGCAGGCGCGAGTGTATACATGTGAGCTGTAGTGGTGTTTGTGTGGTGCGTACCTCCAGGCTTCCTCCTGCGCGAGATGCACGGCACGCGAGGCAGGCGCGAGTGTACACATGTGAGCTGTAGTGGTGTTTGTGTGGTGCGTACCTCCAGGCTTCCTCCTGCGCGAGATGCACGGCACGCGAGGCAGGCGCGAGTGTACACATGTGAGCTGTAGTGGTGTTTGTGTGGTGCGTACCTCCAGGCGTCCTCCTGCGCGAGGTGCACGGCACGCGAGGCAGGCGCGAGTGTATACATGTGAGCTGTAGTAGTGTTTGTGTGGTGCGTACCTCCAGGCTTCCTCCTGCGCGAGATGCACGGCACGCGAGCCAGGCGCGAGTGTACACATGTGAGCTGTAGTGGTGTTTGTGTGGTGCGTACCTCCAGGCGTCCTCCTGCGCGAGGTGCACGGCACGCGTGGCAGGCGCGAGTGTATACATGTGAGCTGTAGTAGTGTTTGTGTGGTGCGTACCTCCAGGCGTCCTCCTGCGCGAGGTGCACGGCACGCGAGGCAGGCGCGAGTGTATACATGTGAGCTGTAGTAGTGTTTGTGTGGTGCGTACCTCCAGGCTTCCTCCTGCGCGAGATGCACGGCACGCGAGGCAGGCGCGAGTGTACACATGTGAGCTGTAGTGGTGTTTGTGTGGTGCGTACCTCCAGGCGTCCTCCTGCGCGAGGTGCACGGCACGCGAGGCAGGCGCGAGTGTATACATGTGAGCTGTAGTAGTGTTTGTGTGGTGCGTACCTCCAGGCTTCCTCCTGCGCGAGATGCACGGCACGCGAGGCAGGCGCGAGTGTATACATGTGAGCTGTAGTAGTGTTTGTGTGGTGCGTACCTCCAGGCGTCCTCCTGCGCGAGGTGCACGGCACGCGAGGCAGGCGCGAGTGTATACATGTGAGCTGTAGTAGTGTTTGTGTGGTGCGTACCTCCAGGCGTCCTCCTGCGCGAGGTGCTCGGCGCGCGTGTAGTGCGCGAGGCAGGCGTGTAGCGTGAGTGGATCGCGCGCCGCGCCCGCACCCACTCGCGCCGCTGACACGTGCACCTCGCACGCCTCGCCCGATGAACGAATTATACTGCATACAGACCGAAACCTTGCTACACTCGACTATATAAAAATATTCACAGCTTCTCGTGTTAACTGCTCAATAAGTTCCTTACAAGTGATAAAACAGTTAATCTTCGGTGACTCATCGAGTATCATGCACAGTTTTTTGTGACTTAATTGAGTTGCTACTGTTAAGATTTGGTCAGCCCATTTTCAGTCTACCGTAAGCCAAGGCTTATAAAATTCAAAGTAGTCTTAATAGCAGTAACTATTCTATTAGTGATTTTGCGAACAGTATACCTAGTGCGTTTATTATTTGAATAAAGAAAGTTAAAATTGCAATTACATTCCATTTCTTTATAAACAGTATGATCAAATGTATACCTGTCCCTGTGGGCTGGGTCCCACAGCAGTTCCAGTCGAAGATGTGGATGCTTGTCGTGTGAGCATAACGCTTGTTCCACATCCAGAGAAAACAGTGGATGAGGAAGCTGTTTGCAACAAAAATCAATTAGGTTTAAAATAAACTTCTAATATTATATGTTTAACATTTCACTAACAATTGAAGTAAACAAAGCATATAGGCATAGTAATGCCTGCGTCACCGTTCGTGTATTTATTTTTTCACATGACACGATAATAAGTAAGCTACTTTCAAAATTACATTCAAATACCCATATAATGAGTGTTTATTTATGAATAAAATATTACATACTGTTACAGAATGGTTAACAGAAGTAAGCCTTTATTGCTCATCCCCCTTGGCTAATAGCGTGATAATATGTAGCCTGTACGGGCTAATGACATTACGCTCGGTCAGCAAAATAAGTATCAATATGAAGTGTGAACTAATTTAGTGTCAGTGCATGTTTAGCAACAGGACGGTACTTACAGTAATATAGCCTAGCAATTAGAATCAATATATTTTATAACATTATTTGTAATTACTTAAATAGCAGCTGTATCAATAAATCATCTAGCATTATCGAGTAGTATCATTAGCGTTATTATTTATCAAATCGTGTACGGAGATCGTACATAGCCTATATGTTGTCCCGGCCTCTTGTTAATATTTATGCAAAATTATAATTATATCTATTTAATAGTTTTTGAATTTCGCCCGGACATACACAAAGAAAAAAATTCTATAAAGTACTTTTTTGGCTTCGGTATTGTTTCTAGAACACAGCAAGTATTCTTTTAAAAAAAATTCAATGTACAGTTTTTATTTTGTCAAAATTTTATTATATGTATAGACTAGCAACCCGCCCCGGCTTCGCACGGGGAGGAGAGACTTTTTCAACAATCATCACCTTATTTCAACCAATTTACACAGAACGTTCATAAATTATACACCTAAACCTTCCTCATGAATCACTCTGTCTATTGGTGAAAACCGCATGAAAATTCGTTTAGTAGTTTTTCAGTTTATCGCGAACAGACAGACAGACAAACGCGGCGGGGGACTTTGTTTTATAGTATGTAGTGATAAAGCTAAAATAAACTACCTCAGGCTGCAAATAGGCGGGGTCTCTAGGACGGTGTGCCTCGGCGATCCTGGCTCGGAAGATGTCGTTCCCCTGCGAGTTCTCGAGCACTCGCTCAGCCACCACCTGGCACATCTCCTTCAGCATTAACTTCTGTAAGTCCTCGTACGAGATCTCGCGAGGCACTTGCATTGCGTAAGGCGACCCTAAATATATATTAAATTAGTTAGTTTTTGTGTTTTTTTTTCAATGATGGAATGAATAATTCCAAAATAATAAAATATGTTCGATTTAAATTCTTTAACTTTATATATTCACCGGTTTTTATGCGAAACAAAGGTAACGGCCTTAAAGAGATTGCTTTTAACGATAAGGCCGCCTTTTGTACATATTCACTAGATGTACCTACCTATTCCATGTAAAAAATTCTTTTGGTGTACAATAAAGTTTATTCTATTCTATTCTAAAAATACCTGGAAATTCAAACTTTAATAACTTGTAAACCGATAGCTTTTTTTTCAAAGATTACTTTTGTAACTGCATGCTACAGTCATTTCAGTGATTTAAGTAAGTGTTGCAATGTTAGATACACTCTGTATATCCGTATCATCCGTGGTACAAACTTATATTTGCAGTTGGAATTAATGTTAAGTTTGTTTAAAAAAACATGGAAGGTAGAGGTTCCGTACATATTCATCGTACGGAACTCTCTTCATGCGCGTTCAACTCGCACCTGGCCGGTTTTCTTTTTTAATTAATAAATCAATGGTTTTAGCGATACTTGCATAATGTAAGTGTATAATGTTAGTTATGAATATATCTCATACTGGCTGTTGCCCGCGACGTGGAATTTTTCGTGAAATCTATCTCACGGGAACCGTACATTTGCCCGGGGGTAAAAGTAGCCTAGCTATTCAGATCAAGTTTCATTCGTTTAAATTTCATCCAGATCCGTTCAGGCGTTTTTGCGTGAAAGAGTAACAAAAAAAACAAATATCTATCCATCCATCCATTCATCCATTCATTCATCCATCCATCCATCCTCACAAAATTTCGCATTTATAATATAACTAAGATACATAGTATACACACTGAATGTTCTTTAGTTTCAGGTACCAAAGAGATAAGGTTACATATCTCTTTGGTCAGGACAATCTTACACGAGTTATTAAAAAAGCATGAAAATTAATAAAAAAGAACGCTAAAGTTACCGAATCTCTCTCCCTCAAGTAGGTTGACCCACAGAATCAGTAGATATGGCGTGGTGGGCGTCTGCAATAGCGGAGGTGCCTCCATACAATACAACACCCCAAAGTCAATGCCGGCTGCTTCCCACCCCGCGCGAGCGTTGCACCATCCTGACAAACAACCAAAATCCACATCTATAGTCTTCAAGTATATGTACATATATAAATTTAATATACCTCTAATAAAATTTTATATTTATTGGGAAAAGAAACAATGCGCTAATAGACATCTTGCGCTTCTTATGCAACAATGTCCAAGACTTTTTATTTAAATGTATTTAATTTAATTTATTAAGCTTTAGTTTTCAATGTCGATACGACAAAATGTCGGTTCTAAAAAAAATTTACTCATCTAATTTTTGCATAGAAGTAACTAAAATAATTTAAGGAATTTACAACATTGAAAGAACATTATTATATTATTAAGCTTGGTAGTAAAAACCTAAGTAGATTAAGTGGCAGTAAGTAGTAAAATTTTAAAGTATGTTTTTTTTATGATAAGGAAGTGGACCTTATGAAAGCTTACGTTCACGTGTTTTCACTTATTTTAGAATGTCGTTAAAGGTATTACTTAGTATAAAACTTACCCATTTCATTAATTTCTGCAAGTATTATGTGTTCACGATCAATTCCCGTGTCATTGTGGAGTGTAGTTCGCAGTTCATCCATAGTAGTACTGGGTGTGAGTTCTATACCAATGCGCACTTGTCTTGGCTGCTGGTTAACATACACTACCTGCAAATATAAAGAATTCAAGTCACCCTACACTACCATGACTACAAGGGTCATTAACCATCTTTAAAATGTTTTAAAAAAGTGCTGAAATAACTGAGTTAAAATTAATTTTATAGAGAAAATTAACTTTATTGTTTTATGCACCACAAAACGAAATCTACACATCATTGGAGACAGTACTGGAACATCTCTAACATATCTAGTATTGGTGTTGTTTCTGTAGAATATATAATTGAATTAAATGAAATAGATTTATTTACAAGAGGTAGATTTAAGCATTTCGTGAGTGGTGATGCTCGATACTTGGTATCGCACTCTCATTCGTCTTGAGATAGTAACAAATTATGGTGAAAGAATAATAAGAGATATTAGATAGATATTAAGAATTTAAAAAAAAGGGCTTACATGATGTAAGAGGGCTCTGAGTGGGAAGTCAGAGTCTTCTTACAACTGTACATGTTACCGAGAGGTAACAGCCATTTCGAGGTACAGATATGCAACTACACAACGATCCATCCGTATAAGCGATATCACTTTCCTTCCATCGCCTACTTATCTACTTTTGCTTTTAAATAAACTCCCAAATTTCCTATCTTTTATTCGCCAAAATGCCTGATTGACGGCAATAGGACTTCCCTTATTACATGAGTGGGAAATTATAAAAGTCAAAATATGGATGTTTAATTATACGCCTCTGTCTACACCTTCGGGGATACAAGCATAAGTGTATGTATGTACTTACATTGACAGGTAGTGGTGAAGGCTGAGTTGTAGCTAATCTCGAAGGTAGCTGCACGCTCACGCAGTGGAAGGGGTCAAATGTACAAGACGTGCGCTCACATTTGGCACATGTTAATGCAGATCTAGAAAAGAAAGTAGGATTTAAGGAAAGTTATGAAATTGGTAGGGTATTTTTAAATTGGTGTACGGATATTTTTAAATTGGTGTACGGATATTTTTAAATTGGTGTACGGATATTTTTAAATTGATGTACGGATATTTTTAAATTGGTGTATTGTAAGGTTAAAATGAATTGATTTGAAGTACCTGTACTGGGCTTGAAATACGGCCTGCACAAATGAGCTATTTCTTCTTGCATGATTAGCTAATGTTTCAGCAGCAACAACTTCATCTGGCTTTCCACCAGTATTCTGAAATATTAACACAAAAGTTAGCATTTTAATACCAACCAATAATCATGAAACCTAACCCAGGTAAACCTGTATTGAAACTTGTTATCATAAATAACTGAGTCATTATGGGGAAATTTCATGAATATTTCACTAAACCAATAGAAATTATAAATTAGGTTGTCATTGGTTTATTGTAGGAAGGAAATACCTAATACCATATTGTATCAGGACTTTTGTGTTTCTGTAAGCATCAATTCCTAATATGGGAATGCTAAAAATAGGCTGGAAAGCTCATACCGACTTATTCAAGACTTTACAGACATGTCTACACAATCTTAATGAGACAGAAGAAACAAACTGATGTGGATGCAATAGTGAGTATGGTTCCATAATTTATTATTATTATTGGTTTTGCGATGCTGTTCCAGTTTATGGAACTGATCAGTTGATATTAATTTTTTTACACAGTAGAAGTTATTTGAGCCATTTTAACAGAACATCTAAACGTAACATGTTGAGTTTTATCCAGTGTTCCAGTAGGCAAATACACCCTATGATTTTGATTATGGCAACAATGTTTTCTTGATATGTACTTTTCTTTACTGTAGCTACCTCACCTTAATAGTTTTATATTTTTTCTTAGTAGCTGTATTTAAGTCTTCATGAACTTTATCAAGTAGCCAGAACAGAAATTCTTGGGCGTCATGTTGACTATTTCCTCTATATTGTGTGCCATGCCTTTCAACTGCACCCTATAAATAACAATTTAATTAATTGTAACATATCATGTAGAACAAATCATAACTGCATATAAAAGTTTAGGAAGAAATTATTTTCAATTTTTTTTCTTGGTCATTTGACACAACAAATATGCAACGAATTTTTTTTTTTTAATGACAACTCCCGCATTAGGAATTACTCCTGTGTCGCAGGGGACTTTACAAACATAGAAACAACGGACACAAAGAACACCCAAACTCAGGTGGGAATCGAACCCACGACCTATAAGCATAGCGGTCAGGGTCTACCCCTAGACCAATAGTCCAGTCAAAATTAAAAATCAATAGTATATTAATAAGATAGAAGTGTACATATTTATTGTGTAAAATGACCACGAAAAAAAACATTTATGTTCAAATAAATGTCATTTTTTCTTTCTAAAATTTTATATGCAGTTATGTTTTGTTCTCATCTCAGGAATGGACTGAAAGAGGTTAAAGTTCAGCATTATCTGATCCCAATAGGTACCAGTATACTGATTGTCAACTAGACATCCCTTTCCCATTCCCTATGACAAAAATGGATGTAACAAAGAGCAATTATTATGTATAAATAGTGTTTACATTTTATTATTATTATAATGGATACATACACAAATTATATTACGTATATACACACTAAAAGAAACAGTAAAGACTAATTGAGAGAAAATGAATTTACACAACAGTGAAACATTTGTCTCTAAAATCAAAGAATCGTTTATGATTACCATACTAAAAGTTTGAGGAACAGGATGTTACATTGCCAAAATAATAGGAGTGAATATAGAAGTTTAAAAAGTGTAACAATGTAAATACCTTAAATGCAGTACTCATATCAGCTGTATAATGGCAGGCCCAGAGAGCTCTTAGTAAGGCTGCCAATTGCTCTGTTACTTCTCCACGAGTGCCATATTTTTTTGAATTTATTTTATTCCTCTTTTGTAAATCTACCTGAAACATTTTTTATATAACATCAACACAGAACATGGAAATCTGCATCTTGCGCATAATGGCTGCAACTGTTTTATATATATATATATATTTAGATTAGATTTTGTTCAGTATCACCCTTACACGCATACAAACAAATACATTTTATTCTTATAAAAAATCCTGAGCATTAATGTATATTACTCCCTGCTTAACAGTTATCATCATATTTCAACAAATTAACACAAAACAATATCAAACTATATGTATAAACCTTCCTCTTGAATCACTCTATCTATTTATGAAAACCGCATTAAAATCCATTGCATAGTTTAAAAGATGGTACAGACAGCGGGAAGTGACTTTGTTTTATACTATGTAAAGATAAAAATGTGATAATAACATCAAAGTCATACACCCAAATATAGATTATCTAAACCAATAACATAACATTACTAATTAATAAAAAGTATATTGTCAAAATACTAACTTTATAGTGCTCCAATACAAAATATTCGGCAATAACATCAGTATGAGAAAGGCACTGCAATACTGCATTCATGTAGCAGGTGTTGCCATGGTTTTTGATACCAGTAGCTGCCGGAGTAGAACCAGGAGGCCATGGAGGATCCCCACTACATGGCACTCGTTCACCATTCATTAACACTGGTGCTGACTTCACCTAGAAACAAATACTATAATTTGAAATAAATCAGTATGATTCACATAATTTTTTAGAAGATAGACAATTTCACAAAGACACGTTTGAGCATTTTACTGAATGAAAATAATCTAGTCACTAGAAACAAAGGGTTGCAAAAATGTGTTTTGTCAATAAATTTTAATTGAAAAGCCTCTTAACCCTAAATAAATCAAAACTTAACTGAACCCAACATTTAAAAGAAATAGAACTTTACTGGATATCTAGATAATGTCTGTTATATAAGACAACACAACATTTGTGTTTTTGGCATGCGGATTTTTCATTGAGATAACAGCTAATATGCTCTTAAGAAGTAGATGTGTATAAGAATAAGGCTCCGGTGGTCTATACATAATATATATATATGTATTGAGAAAGTGTTATGTTTGAAGGAATAGGAACAAGGCCCACAGATTGTTTATTGTACTGTATCTACCGCAAAACAGATTTTAAACATCTGTTGATACATTAGTCTATATTGATAGTAACATAATTCTGTAAAACGAACAGTTTACAGAATTATGTATTACTAGCAGCGCCCCGCGCTTTCACCCGCGTAAGTCCCGATCCCGTGGGAATATCGGGATAAAAATAGCCTATGCGTTAATCCAGATCTCCAGCTATCTACATACCAAGTTTCATCACAATCGGTTACGTGGTTTTTGCGTGAAAGAGTAACAAACATCCATCCATCCATCCATCTATCCATCCATTCATCTATCCATCCATCCATCTAAACTTTCACATTTATAATATTAGTGGGATTACAATAAAATTTAATATTGGAATATTCTTAATGATGTGGTTTCAAAAAGTAAATAACTGTCGAAAATAAAAGTTCTGCCTGGTTTTATATAAAAAAAAATATACCTCCTTCGTTTTTTCGTAAGTTGTAAAGTACATGCAATGCAACAGAATTAATATGTTACCATTTTAACAGTATAATGAAATACAAGAGACTAATGCTCTGTGTCAGTAAAATGTATGACAACCAGTAACCTGTATATCAAAATAGTAACTGAAGATGGCCGTCTAATCCCAAACTAGGTAGAAACTAGGTAGCCTGTACTATGGTAACCAAACTACTGATAAACATACCTATTTCTAAATACATACATAATATAATTATGTATTTAAACGGGAATTAGATCACGAAAAGGTATTACATACCTCTGAATTGCCTGACGTTTCGACCAGGGTGCACCAGTCAGCTTGTGAGCACGGCCAGTGTGTAATTATTTCATGGAACTCGAAAGTTTAAAAGTTAACATACAGTATATGTATGTATTTAGAAATAAGTATGTTTCTCATAATATTATTATAGATAAATTAAACCCAGTATGGGTTTAATTTATCTATAATAATATTATGATTAACCAGAACAAATAATCATGCTCATCATACAATTTTTAGTCCTGGGTGTTAAACAAACACATCCTCTGGCTTTGCAGTCAAGTCAGTTCAAAAGAACTAAAAGAACTAAAACTGTCTAAAAAGACAGTCTGAGAAGTAGTCCATTACTGATGAGTCTGATGACCCAACATTGCCGATTCGTTTAATAATAATAAAGACAAAAATAAAGTTAATTTTAGCTAAAACTACTTTAATACTCAGCGTATAAGTACCACCGTCGCGAATAAATCCAATTATTTTCGACTAAGAATGATGGTCTGAATACACTATTTCAGGATTCGATACGGTGCTTCTTACACCCTGTATATTATTAATATATAAATAAGAATTGATTATTAATGTTACTGATTAATGGATTCAAACAAAGAATCTAGTGTGTATCATCTCAGTTGTTCATTGCTCTAAATTGGAACATGAATTTAGACTAACTCTAATATTTAATCTGTGGGTTTGTCTTGTTCAGTTCCAGTTCAACTTTAGTTTTGTTTTGTTTGTGAATTTATGGAAATAACCAATTAATTGTCATAAATTTTGAATGGCTATTTAACTGTAAATCAAAAAAAAATCCTTTTTCATATAAAAAATCCCAATCCTTATCAAAAATACTGATTGCACAGCAAAATAGTTACCACACCAGATTATTATTCTACTAAAAATTTGAGTTTGTAATGTGTCACTATTAATTGAAAAGCAGAACTTTTTTATGAGCGCATATCTGATAATAATGAACACACAATAAACGTTGTAATTCATTTTCGTTAAAACAAAGCTAACTCAATAAATCAAGTGTGTTGTTGTGATTTTACAATAGAATTTGGTTCTGGCACTCACTCACTAGCCTATATATGTGATGTTATTTTTATGTTTGTGCGCTTTAGTTAATGCAATCAGTATATTTGATATAAAAATAATATTCTCGTACTTACTTACGTACGTAATTGATGTAAATCAATTGACTGATGATAAGTTTTTTGATGTGCATTTAAAAATAAGTCAGTTTAAATTAAATTAAAATGTGTAAACATTATTGAATTGTTCATTGTGGCAATTTAAAGTGTGTGCAGAAATTAACTGGCCAAAATGCGGTATGTTCATTTGAAATACAGATGAGTTATTGTTTTGAAAGTAATTGATAATACATTTATGATATACTAAAATGTGAAAAGAAGTCTTTGCATTATTAATAAAATTTTGCTAATGGTGGTGTATGAAATTTGGAATACTTATTGTTTATGTATAGAAGAAGTGGAGAAAGACACAATTTTGAAACATATATTATGTTACACATTTAAAAATTATATGAAAACAGCTACATGAAGCTACATGCATTCAGTATGCATGTTGACCTATCATGGTACGGAAAGTTATACAATGACAGTATATGTTATACTGGCCTATGAAATAAACCAAAAAATTTAAGCTTAATAAATTATGGTCGAAATTTAACCTTCAAGCGATCTCTAGTTTTCTTAAATGAATGAAAAATATATATTCAGAGATGTTGGAAACTTATCGTTCAGATTTCACAACAGAAGCATTATATAATTAATTTAATAGTTATGCAAAACCTATTCCACAGACATTAAAAAATCAATTAATTTACTTATTTAACTTTCGAATTATAGTTTTTAATATTAGAAATGGCCTTCAAAATGCCTTTCCTGAGCTATTTAAGTGATTGTTGCAAGTTTTACGAATTCCGGCAAGTTCTTCTGCTTCTGCCTAAATCGAATGGGCTTGCTCTATTTTGAAACTCTGAACACACCACTGTACCCTATTAGTTTTGCACTAGTTAGACTTTCATCAAATACATAGAAAAGGTCAACCATCATCGTCATCATTATAAACTGCCATGGAGGAAAACCAAAGAACAAGAATTACGGACCTGCTTCATTAAATGTAGTAACCACATTATTATAAAATGAGATATATCTAATTAACAACAAACAACAGTACTTTGAACTATAAGAATTTGTTGGGTGAAGAAATGTTATTAATGCTAATACAATGTTACATTGTATTTGTTATGGGTGAAAGATATTACTTTTTCAAAGGCAGTACTAAACTAGTACTTACACCTGATACATGAACAGTACTCATGTGTTGCGCTATCTTGTTCAAGAATCTTTTCCATGATGGCCTTCTAAATAACTTCCTTTCTACAGTATCATCCTTTGTAGTTTCTCCAATTACGGAACTTGTGCTAGTTGGTTTAATGTCATTTTCGTTACTTTTATTCTTACTGGATCCTGGTTTTGTAGTTCCGAAAGGATTACGAGGCAATGTAAATGTACGTTTTAATCGGGATCCCTCCACCTGCTTCTGTGTCATACTGTTTTCAGCCACTTCACTAATCAACTCGCTCTCTGAACAAGATTTTAAAACAGTAGATAGGTTATTAGTAGACATATTAAATTATGAATAGCTGTCACTTTACATTTATAACTTATTTTTAACAAAAACCTATTAGAAAACATTGATATGTCACTGACGTAAACGCCATTTTGATTTTTTTTTACTCGAGTTGCTTTGTCTATGACTGATAGGGATTGAATCAATGAATTGGAACTTATGGTTATGATTTTAGTATTAGAATAAAACAATTGTCTGTTCATGCTAAAGGCCGATTATGAACTGTTAAACGTCTCTTTTTCCATAAACAGGACTAGATTGTAATTATCAGCAAATATAATATTATTTTAATTTATTAAAAAATTTTGATCGATGAGTGATTAACGGACTAAATATATATTATGTTTTTGAATTTATAATGACAACATTTTAGTATAGAAAACTACAAAGGAGACTTTTCTGTATTTTGTATTAGGTAAAGAGTTCGTAAGTACATTTAAAAGCCTGATCAGGAAAATACTAAACTTCGTCATGTTGCGGAAAATAAATAAACTAATTTATTTTAATGGCAACGATTACTTTAAAACGTCATTAAAGTACTTTATTCACGATCCATCTTGCTGTACGTCCTGCCAATAGAGGTCGCAGTACCGCATAATTTTTTCAAAACTGTTTTATTCGGTACTGACATTAGATAAGTCTCGGTATTCTGGTATTTCCGGGATTTGAACAAGTTTTAGGTATACATTCATTTAAGTTAGTAATACTAATTATAGGCCATTAGCGTTTAACATAAAAATTAGACGAATTGGAAAAAAATACTACAAAAGGTTTTATTGTTTTAATGGCTTCATTTGTAGCTCAATATGACTACCCTAGGTTTTCCCCCTTGGCGGACTTGTGCTAAAATGGTGGAGGGAGAATTTAATCTTATACAAAACAAAAGTAAATGGATAAATGTAGGATATTCTCCAGACTTGAGGGTACTATTGGACCAAAATAAAAACTTGAAGCAGTTAATCTCATACCGAGGAAATTCTAATATAATTTTCTCAATAAAGACATTGCATCTTTTGGGTATGAGTTTTAATTATTATAATTTTATTTTTAATCAGCTTCTTGCATCGGTTTAATTTTTTTGTTAAAATTTTTCTTATTTTTTTTTGTATATAAAATATAATACTTAATTATTAGTTACTTACTTAAAACTCTTACTTACCTAACCTAACATGACATATAATTACGTATTTTAGCTATTCAGTGTTAGTAGTTATATATTTTTAAACAATATTTTATTAGGTTTAAAATTTTCCTTGATATTAAAAAAAAAATAATAAACCCAAGCGAGGCAGCTGCTGTAAACCGTTGAGGAGTTCCTTTGAAAGACCGTCTACATCATCAGATCAATCACAGGTCACCTTCATCTTGTAGAGTATAAGAACTACATAATGTTGTGAAACATTATGTAGTTCTTATACTACACCACGTTTCAACAAAATCAACAACAAATTAGTCCTCTTACGCTGGAAAACAGAGCCGCCACCACAGCCTAAAGAAGAAACTGTAATAAATTGCAACTAATACGGACTTTATAATTCAACAAAGTATAAACTCCAAACCGGTTGGTCACATTGACCTAGAATAACACCAGCTTTATTTCGACCACAGACGACTAAATTATACACCAGTGAAAAGAAAAGGGTAAGGTTTTCCAGGTTTTCCACTAAGAGTAACTAAAGCTCTTTGGTTTTCCATAGTTCCTGATCAACAAGGCAAAGGAATCCGTACAAATCTGCAAAAACTTTTAGCGTTAGATTATAAAGGTGTTTTCTACATATATCTATGGAAATCCGGCACTTTTACTAATTACTACACTTTTGTAGTAGGTCCTAAAAGGTAATTAACTACCAACATTGTGCTCTAATCTCGAAACAGTTAATATAATTAATTAAAACTTGTGTTGTTTAGGTAATAAAATAAATTATTTAGCTTTACATAAAAAAACATTCAGCGTAAAGAGCATTAGGTACTTGTAAGTAGGGTGCTACAAAAGTTTAGTCGTATACTCGTATGCAAACTAGATATCATAATATTGTAATCTGAAGTCATATGCTTATCCACTCCTAGTAATATTAAAAACAAGAAAAATTTAGGCAACGAATTGTTTGTTCGATTTTTAAATTAATTAGACGTTATTAAAGACAGACTTCAAAAACTGTTATAGCACCTTTTCATTAGGAGTAGCTGCACATATTAGTGGCGATTTTAACATTGATCTACTGACGAATAATCTAGATTTTTATATTGGATAGGCCGTAAAATAACCTGGAGCGTACAAAACAATATTGTTTTGATTGTTTACACGCGAAATAACGACATAAGGGGGAAAAGCACGAATTCTTTTTTGTGTGGAATTTCATTTCATCGGGCTACTGGTGAGGCCGTATATCAAACTTAAACCGACGAAAACCACACGATGTGCCTTAGAGCCTGTAATGAGTGGACCGTCGGTAATTGGACGTTATACCTTCGATGGTTCACCCAGCGCCAGCCCGCGGGTGACAAACGGGCTCCGTCTACTAACTGGGCGATATCCAGACATACCCTTCACGGGAGATTCTGCTGCGGGTGAAGGGCATAAAACCCAACTCAACCTCCCGCAGCCACTGTTAGGGCACGCACGTGAGTGCGAGTTAAACCGTTCCGCCTGGAGATCTTCCTACCAGATCCCCCCGCCATCTCCTTACGCCAGAAGTTCTCCTCGCAGTACATCACGGTCGCGAAAAACCAACTGTGGCGGCCTAACACTTTAATTAGTCCGACTAATTGGGGGACTCGCTGTAGTTAGTAAATCAGTGCCGCTTCCTAGAAACTATGAGCCCCTAGGATCGTCACCAACATGTCATCGGTATACCTAACAGATTACTCTCAACCAATACTAAAGTAAACCCCCGCAACAAATAAATGTTTGGTTCTGAGCTTTGTTTATTTATAGTCACGGGGTAACATAAGATTTCACGCTAATGTAACCGAACGGAATATTAATGGTCTAAAAATGTTTTAAGAACTTACTTCACTGGCTATCTTTCAATATTTCAGCTTATATCTAGTTTTGTTGGAGATAGGGTGTCATGTGAGATCTTCTTGTTTTATAAGATTTCTATAATATATTTCTAAATGTATGTATATTCCTTACAAGCCCTTTTTTTTACATATTTGTGAATTTATTGCTGGCGCTTGGTGGCTGCGAGGGGGAAAAATACAATAAAAATAAAATAAAAACCACCAAACAAAAAAAAAATCTTGCTGTTTCCACAATTACCACAGAAAAGCACCATAATACCTCCCATCGGTCGGTCATATTGCCCTGTGTTTTGCCCTGCCATGTGCCCTTAGACTTGCGTGATGGTGCGTGATACTCTCAGTCAGTTGAACTTGCTTCAATTTCTAAATACTTTCTTGAGAGCGCAGTCACTTTCCTAATACTCTATGTTTATGTTACTTACTTATAGGTGTTTTTACTTAGGTGTGACTTTCTTTCGGAAGTCTCGGACTCATTTGACAGCGCGTATATTATTATATATTCGCGAAATTTTTATTCTTGAATTCAAGAATTAACATTTTTTTTTTAAATAAACTAAGACTTAACATGAATATGAACATGAAACAATCATAAAAAAAACAATTACGTGTATTCGTTCTGTATAATAATATTTAATATATTTAATATTTTAATGTATCGACATCTATTGGTTTAATCTAAAGTAATATCTACTAACTGCTTTGTAATTATATGTTTCTGAAACATTTTAAATGCTTATTTCTATGGATAGAGTGAACTAAGTACGTACAATATTTTTGTTTTGCAGAAAAGGTTTTCACGTTTGTTTTGTACTTTTTACATGTTGCATGCACATGCACAACTAATCAGACAAACAGACACAAATTCCAAAAATGGTAGAAATGGTTTCAGTTGGTTGTCAACACACACACAATTGAAAACGTTTTTATTGTAATTACAGAAACGCAATTTCTACAGATTTTTTACTATTGTACATCATTAAGTATTGCACATCATTATTACGTGAAGCAACCAAACAACAAACTCCACGTCTTCAGATTTATTATGCATATAGATATAGAAGAAAGAAGATTACGCGACAATCTTCAAAGTACCTCCTTTCCAACAAAAAAATAATGATTGCACATGAAAGTCAAAGTTCCGTAGTAAAAACTACGTTCACGTGCGGCCGATGTTCTATGCTGTACTTGGAGTACAAAGGATTGTTAGAACATCTATATTGGCGGCACGGTACCGAGAGTATTTGGTGTAATAAGTGTTCTTTGAAGCGATGGAGCTATGCTGTTCACGTGTGCCATGTTTTACCGATAAATTGTGAAGAAATCTTGGAAGACCACACTTTAAATTCAGACGGCTCAACTTTTTATTCCGAGAGGGAGACTGACTTTTGTTTCGGCAGGAAATTTATCGCAGAAGCGCCTATGATGTTATGGGCCGAACTGTGCACTGCAATGGTACCACTTCTCTTGTGTCGGGATCTCCTCTCCACCGAACGGTGACTGGTTTTGTCCGACCTGCATCAAAGTCCAAGATATGAATCAGGTAATTTTCGGTTTTATAACTTTGATTTATATGTATAATACTCAAATAGCAGGCGGTCTTGTTACAAGGAATTCTATTAAGAGTCACCGCTGAAATGTTTAGATTAAAATATCACAAGTTTCAGTTTCATTACTTTCTTTAAAGAAGTTTTATCATAAGGCTTAGTTAGTAGTTATACTTTATTTTTTAATTTTTGGTATTAACACAACATGTTTTGTTTTCAGATCAAACTTGCAATTGCTGAATTGGACAGTTGGTACGCATCAGGAATCAGATTAAATAGCTTATATAAAAATTGTACATAGTTAGGACAAGGCTTGTAGTATAAATTGATAAAGTAGATAAGTAAATAATTTAGAATTCTAAGTTACTGGGTTATGCCATGTGTTTGAAAATGTAATCATTAATTGTTGTAAATAAATGTACATGAATATTTCTGTTAGCATTTAGTATTAATAAAGGTGTAAAAATTTAAAAGTTTGCATTTTATTTTACTTCTCATATTTACTCATATTTTGAGACATGTAACACAACGCTTATTAAGACGAAGCTTGAGCTTGAACTATGGATTCTAGTTCTAACACGGATGAGCATAATTTATTCTACTTTTCCTAAAACATCCAGGCCATAGCAAATACAGTTATAGTCCGAAATCCCAGGGCCACCAGACGTCACGTATTTTCTGACGAACGAAATGTGGACGATTGAGTAGTGTTAGTATGTACTAAGACTGCATGCCTACCTGCTAGCTTGGTTAGACGGCTAATTTCTAGGTATCAGGTATTACTTACGTTACGTAAATTCTCCAAGCTGATTTTCACGTATATTTTAGACAATATCGTTAAAAATAAGTCGACAATACTCCCAAACACTTTCCGTCGGCCGTATTGCTTTGCAGACGCTTTAAAACTCCCAAAATAATGACTTAACTTGACGTAAATTCTGATGCTCCATTTTTATATATCTTCGTCAGACAACTATTTTGAAACCTTTTACAAGAAAACAGACCGATCCAAGGGGCCAATCATCCCCTAAACTTAATTTTAATTCCTCTGTGGGTAGGAGCGCGAGAGCATTATCCACGCGCATGAGACTGAGTGAGACCGATTGCGCTGTTAAGGCCATGAAAATTAATTTAGCAGATATTTGATAATTTTTAGAACAAATAAATTATTCCAAAAAAATAAGAAAAAAATATTGACATGTAAAAATTACAAAAAAAATTAAAAATGTAATTTTTTTATAAAATACTAAAGTTAGCCGAAAAAAATATTGCTTTTTAGTTATTTCGTCGGTTTAATTTTTTGTTAAAAAGATTTTGTAGCGCACTTTTGCTTTACAGTTCACTGCTCAGACTTATGCCTTCGAAAAACCTCCAGATCCTATCAGCAGTGATCTTTTGTATCTGCTGCGGTTGTATGATGTGTACAGTGTAACTTTAAGTTAATACTTCGGTGCCGCATTAATGGGCCACAAGAGCATAGAATATGCATCGCAGTTTCTTCTGCCTCTTGACAGTATCTGCAAATTGTGTTCTCGCCCAACTTTAGGTTGAACATATGTTTGTTCAGTTTGCAGTATTGGTGAGGACTCTTGTTACTGCACAGGTTTTGTACTTTTGATACTTTATTATCATAGCCCTTTATTAAGGTTTTCGAGTGTTTTAGGCCAGTCGTGGTCTTCCATCTCTTAATAGCGAATGATGTAAATTGGGCGTTTATGATTAAATACGCTCTGCACCGGGTCTGGCGAGTTCATCAGCTTTTTCATTTTACATTGCCATCGATACCTGAATGGCCTGGTACCCATCTTAATATAATTTTGTTTGATTGCCCCAGTGTGTTCAGGTTTTCCTTGCAATTTTGTATTAGCTTTGAGCTAGTCTCAAAATTGTATAGTGCCAATAGCACCGCTTGGCTGTCTGAGTTGATGTAGATGTGTTGATTTTTTACTCTCCTCTCAAGTTTGATCTCCTGGCATCTATTTAATGCAGAGAGCTCAGCCTGAAAGACGGAGGCCTCTGCTTCCAGATTGGCGCTCCACCTGAATTTTGACCTCTCTCCGTAAATCCCACAACCTACACCAAGGCCTTTTTTAGACCCATCGGTGTACCACTGTACCACGATTGGAGGCCTTTCAGCCATGTATAACTTTGTGGTATGTCTACTGTGTACCTTCTCACGAAGTCAATCTCTGTTTGCATGTCATCCGCTGGCATGTTTAGAGATTTTATTCCGAAAACCGACTCTTTTAGTGAGTTTAGTGTTCGTGATTGCCACTTTGGTTTCGTTTGTGTACATATCCTATAAATGCTTTTGGTAACTTCTTTTTGAACATAGATGCTGAGCGGAGTCAGGCTTATAAGCCTACTATAGTAGTGCGTTTAGAGCTTCCCCTGGTGTCGACGTGGCTATTAAAGAAGCCGTACGTTGTAAGCTGTCTAATTTGTGCAACGGCACGGCTTACTTTTAGGCTGTAACAAAGAAAGAAGATTTATTTTTCTTTTTAAAAATCTTTTACAGTAGAGGTATAAAGTACTCCATAGTTTAAGGCAAAGAGTATACAAATACTACGATAGAGTTTGAGGCATTATAAGTCTTTCTATATTATTTTTGGTCAT